>JAAALK010000283.1:447216-808527 GCA_019279435.1 Zizania palustris | reverse complement strand
CGATGACTCCGTCGACCATCCACTGACATCCTTGGCATGTGCGGACTAAGTTTTCCGCATCTGCTACTATCGTAGGCCAATAAAGCCCCTAGCGAAGTGTTTTCCCTGCCAAAGCTTGAGGGGCCAGATGGCTACCGCAAAGCCCTTCATGAATATCTCGAAGAATATCTTGGCCTTCGGTTTGGGATATACATCGGAGTAAAGGGGAACATACTCCAGCCTTGTATAAAATACCGTTGATTATTTGATAATTCCTAGCCCTGAGTTTCAATCTTGAAAACTGTGGCTCTTCAAACGAATTTGCTCCTCCTTGCAAAAGTTCCATGATCGAATTTCTCCATTCTGTACTTGGAATGCAAAGAATCTCTGCGGAGGGAATTTGTGGCACCGAAGGTGTACTGAGCTCCTCATAAAAAGCTTCTTCTGGTATATCCATAGCTCCGGCTGCAGCTTTTGCTAAGATGTCCGCTTGCACATTTTCTGTTCTTGGTATACTCCGAATTGAAATACCCTTGAATTGTGCTTCGATCTTACAGATTTCTTCTAAGTACTTTGCAATATGCGGATGCCGAACTTGAAAGCTTTTATCTACGTGCCCTGCTACTATTTGAGAATCTGTCTTTATAACAACTCTTGTAGCCCCTAGAGCACGTGCTTTTCGGAGTCCCAGTAAAATCCCTTCATACTCCGCTATATTATTGGTAGACTTAAAGTTGAGTCTTGCGGAGTACATTGCTCTTTGCCCTGAAGGCGAAATCAAAACTGCTCCAACACCTGCTCCGGATGCTTGGAAAGCCCCATCAGAAAAAACAGTCCAAATTCCTTCACTTTACTTCTCCGGAACCCACGTTGTAGGGGGAGTCCATTTTGCTACAAAATCTGCTAAGACTTGCGATTTGATTGCTGTCCTTGCCAGAAAGGATATGCCGAAGGGTGCTAGTTCAACTGCCCACTTTCCAATTCTTACAGTGGAATCTCTACTTCGGAGCATATCTCCCAAAGGATACGAAGTTGGTACAATTACATTATGAGCTAAAAAATAATGCCTTAGCTTCCTCGAAGCCATTATCAGAGTATAAACGAATTTCTCAAGCTCGGAATATCTTGTTTTTGCTCCGGATAATGCTTCGGACACAATGTAAACTGGATTTTGTACCAACTTCCCATTGACATCAATCTCTCTGACAAGAACTGCACTGACAGCAGAGCCAGTAGCCACAAGGTAAAGGAGTAGGGTTTCGTTCGCAGTAGGCACCGTGAGTGTAGCAAGATTACTGAGATACTCTTTATTATCTTCGAAGCTTTTCTGACACTCCGGTGTCCATGCAAAATCTTCGAACCCTTTCAATGCTTTGAAAATAGGCAAACTTCTCTCCGCAGACCTTGCCAAAAATCTGCTAAGTGATGCTAGACGACCTGTCAGCTTTTGCACTTGCTTCAAATTCTCTGGGGGAGCCATCTTTTGTAACGCAATTATTTGAGTGGGGCTAGCTTCGATCCCTCTGCTTGAAACTAGGTACCCTAACAATTTTCCAGCCTGCACCCCGAAGATACATTTTTCGGGGTTAAGACGGATCCCACATGCCCGAAGGCTATTAAATGTTTCTGCTAAGTCTAGGCTATGTTGGTGCTTAAAAGCACTCTTGATTACAATATCATCCATGTAGGCCTCTACATTACGACCTAGCTGATGACCTAGAGCCTTAGCAATTAACCTCGAAAAAGTAGCCCCGGCATTTCTTAAGCCAAAGGGCATTCTTACATAACAAAAGACTCCTGAAGGAGTTACGAAGCTTGTCTTGATTTCATCCTCGCGCTTCAACCAAATTTGATGGTAGCCGGAATACGCGTCAAGGAAGCTTAATAACTCCGAACCAGCAGTGGAGTCGACCAACTGATCAATTCGGAGCATGGGGTAGGGGTCACGGGGGCATGCTTTATTCAGAGATGTAAAATCAATACACATGCGCCATTTCCCTGAAGATTTCTTCTTAACGAAGACTGGGTTGGCTAACCACTCCGTCTGAGCCACTTCTCTGATAATCCCAGCCTTCAATAATTTTTCAACTTCGTCTTTTGCAAGAACAGCTCTTTCCGCAGATATTTTTCGGAGTCCTTGCCGAACAGGTCGGGCCTTCGGGTTTACAAGTAAACTATGTTCAATAATATCCCGATTGACTCTGGTGATGTCTTCGTCAGACCAAGCAAAGACATCTAAATTCTCCTCAACTACTTTTTCCAAGGAGGTCACAACTTCTGGAGGTAAATCTTTACCAAATTGAAATGCATATTCTTTACCATTTTTAACAATAATCTTCGTTGCGATCTCTCCTTCAGGACTTGGTCTTGGGAAGGATTTCTTCGAAGATTCGGAAGGAGCTGAAAAATTTTCTTGATTATCTTGCACATTATTCACTTGTCTTGGATCAAGAGGGGGGCCGTGACCATATTCCGCTCTTCGGGCGGTAGCTTGATCTCCGAAGATAGTGAGCACTCCCGCTTGTGTGGGCATCTTTATGCACAAGTAATTGTGGTGTGCCATAGCTCCGAACTGATTTAACATGCCTCTTCCGAATATGACGTTGTAGGCATATGGAGCATCCACGACGTCGAAGATTACTTCCTCTGTCCTGGCTAACAATCCTTCTCCGAAGGTAACTTCTAGGCCAATTTGGCCGAGTGCATCAAGCGGAGGTTCTACGAAGCCTTGCAAAGGACGAGCCGCTGGAAGGAGGTGCTTTCTGGAGATGCATAATTGATCGAAGGCTTGAACAAAAATAATGTATGCCGAACTCCCTCCGTCAATTAACACTCTTCGAACCTCAGTTCCTGCAATGTCAGCAGTGATGACAAGTGGGTCTGCATGTGGAAATTTAACACCAACTGCATCATCTGCGGAGAAAGATATTGGCACATGAGTCCACTCGGGCATAGCAGTTGTAGATGAAGAGGTTCCAATATGGCCCACCTCTATGACATACTCTCTTCTCTGCCTCTTTGACATACTTCCTAGAGTACCTCCTCCGGAGATGGGGAGGACTACTCTTTTTCCTCGGTCTTGCCCTTCTTCTTGCTTCGGAGGTGGCATAATATTGACCACCGGAGGGCGTCTTGCAGCTTCGAAGTTTTCTATCCGCGCCACAGCCTGGACAGGCTCCGGGCGCACTTCAGCTGGAAGTCGGTCAGTAGTACCTCGACCCGAAGTTCTTTCCAGATACTCTCCTCTCAGAGCAAGTATAGCCTTGCAAGTATCAGTTGCATGGCTTCAGTTTTCACCATGAATACACAGAAAAGGGTCTGGCCTTTGCCAGCCGGTTTCCCTAGCAGCCTCCAGCCACTGGTCTTGGTTCCTGATGGTTGCTGAGCTCTTTGGGAAAACTTCTGTGGGGGTGCAATGTTCAGAACTTCCGAAAGAGGATGCTTTTGCCCCCTACACCTGTCATGTTGAACCTCGAAGCTAGGCTCTTGCTGCCGTGCTGAAGTTTTCACTCCCAATTTCACTTCTTGCAATATCGACGGGGTTGCAGCGGTTCTCCGAAGCCATCCTTCTTCTGACCTCGCATACTCTTCGAAATATGACATCAACTGAGAAACAGAAGATATGCTTTTCCGGTGAAGTTTATCAAGGAGGCCTGGATGAATGACTCCCTCTCGAGCTGCGTCAACTACAGAAGACGTAGTCAACCCTCGGATCTGCGACTTCGTATGAGCGAAGCACTTGAAGTATTGTCTCAATTTCTCTCCAGGGAGCTGCTTCACCTGGAAAAGACTTCCCGTTGACATTGGGGTCACGAAGGTGCCTTGGAAATTGCTTACGAACTTCTTCTTCAGCTGCCCCCATGAATTAATTGATCCTGGCTTCAAGGACCAAAACCACTGCAATGCCACTCCTTGAAGAGCTAAGGGAAAGCATTTTTCCATGGTGTCCCGCACTCCTCCACTAGCTTCAATTGCTAGAGCATAAGAATGGACAAATTCTCCAGGATCCTCATCTCCGGCATACTTGCAAAGCTTCGAAGTCTTAAACTTTGGGTCGAAGCAAACTTTTTGCAGTTCAGGATGTAACGGAGATTTAGTATCAAAGGAGGCATTCTCCGGGGCTTCAGGATAGATAGGTTCATCGTCTTCAGGCACTTCTGGAATAACTGGGATGGCTTGAGAGCGAAGCCTATTTGCAGCTTCTTGTCGCCATCTCGCTACTTCAGCTTGGAGACTGGCCATTTGAGCGGCCATATCACCAAGATTGTCTTCATCTCCTCCGGAAGGATCTTTCGGGTCTTGAGAACTGTAAGGATCAGTTCGAAGTGGAACTTGAGGTGGAAGAGGAACTCTAGGTGGTCGAAGTATAGATGGAGTTGGCGGAGGAACTCTGTATGTTCGAGGAATAGGAATCCCTTTCGAAGTTTGAGGTGGAGGAAACGTCGAAGGTCCTCCGACCTCAACTGTGTCTGGAGATATCACTCCGGAGGTCCGAGGGGACCTCCGAACAGGGTTACCAGTGGCGCTCCGCTTAGGAGGCATGGTGTAAGGAGTTGGTAGAGAACAAAGTTTCTTGGACTAGGTTCCCCACGGACGGCGCCAACTGTTGGCATAAAAGATTACACTAACAGGTTTCTGAAGATTAAAAACTAACAAACGAAGTGTTTGCGAAGGAAACTATTCCAAGCCTCCGAAAGGATAATAACTTAGAATAGTTTGAATGTGTGTGTTGAATAACTTGTATTCGGTCCTCATTACAAGGTAAGACGGGGGGTATTTATAGGCCCAAACATTAAGGAAAAGACCTTTTTACCCCTCTATTACAACCGACATAGTGGAAACTATTCGGTACCCTTAATAAGGCTAAAATGGTAAAAGACTAATCTAGTTAGAAAGAAGATAAGTCTTCCATCTTAGCTGGCAAAGAAGTTCCTAGAAGACTCTAAGTTCGAAGATGTACTCCGAACTAGAGCCCGTCATCATACTTCGAACTTGTCCGGATGCATCTCTGAAATTATATATTAGACATCTTCATCTTAATCATCAGTCTTTATCTTGTTGCTACGATAATCTTGAAGATTGAATATTTTCCCCCAACACCACCCAAAAGGGACATCGAGTTCCGGATTGATCTAGTGCCCGGAACCACTCCTATCTACAAGCGACCATATCGGATGGCCGCCAATGAGCTAGCTGAGATGAAGCAGCAACTGGAGGATCTTGAGAAGAAAGGATACATCAGGCCTAGCACATCCCCGTGGGGAGCCCCCGTCATCTTCGTTGAAAGAAGGAGGACAAGGCTAAGCGTATGTGCGTAGATTACCGAGCCTTGAATGAGGTAACCATCAAAAATAAGTACCCATTACCCAAGATCGATGATCTATTTGATCAGTTGAAAGGAGCCACGGTGTTCTCCAAGATCGACCTACGGTCCGGTTATCATCAGCTGAGAATTCGAGAGGAAGACATACCCAAGACGACATTCACTTCTCGTTATGGACTTTATGAGTGTATTGTCATGTCCTTTGGATTGACCAACGCCCCGGCTTTCTTCATGAATATGATGAATAAGGTATTCATGGAATATTTGGACAAGTTTATTGTGGTATTTATAGATGGCATCCTCATCTATTCCAAGGACAAAGAGGAGCACGAGACTCACATCCGTTTGACCTTAGGAAAACTAAGGGAACATCAGTTATACGCCAAGTACAGCAAGTGCAAATTTTGGACGGCGAAAGTAAAGTTCCTTGGACATATCATCTCTGCACAAGGTATCGCAATGGACCCGCCACCATGGAAGCAGTTACTGATTGGCTGCCACCCACCAACGTATCGGAGATACGGAGTTTTCTTGGTTTGGCAGGATACTACCGTCGTTTTATCGAGAATTTTTCCAAGATCGCCAAACCTATGACTAAGTTGTTGTAGAAGGGAGAGAAGTTTGAATGGACTCCCGAATGCGAGGAAAGTTTTCATACCCTCAAGACCCGGCTAGTGTCAGCACCCATACTGACCCTACCGGATATCAGGAAGGACTTCCATGTCTATTGCGACACATCTCGCCTGGGATTAGGATGTGTTCTTATGCAAGACGGGAAGGTTGTCTCGTACGCCTCTCGGCAGTTGAGACCCCATGAGCTAAACTACCCTACGTACGACCTGAAATTGGCCGCTGTTGTGCATGCCCTGAAAATATGGAGGCATTATTTGGTCGGAAACCGCTGCGAAATCTTTACGGATCACAAGAGTCTGAAGTATATCTTCACGCAGCCGAATCTCAACCTTAGGCAAAGGCGATGGTTAGAATTGATAAAGGACTACGACCTAGGCATTCACTACCATCCTGGCAAAGCAAACGTTGTAGCTGATGCATTCAGTCGTAAAGGATACTGCACCGCCATCGTGATTCAGGATCACGCGCCTTTGTTATATAAGGAGATGGAAAAGTTAAATCTCGGGTTAACCACAGGAGCCTATCTAGCCACCTTGGAGACCCAACCTATCTTGTTCGAACAGATCCATGAGGCTCAGTTAGAAGACCCGGATATAGCTGCCATTAAGAAGAACATGAGACAGGGCAAGGCCCCACGATTTTCAGAGGACGAGAATGACACCATATGGTTTGGAACCAGGATCTGTGTGCCAGATAAGCCAGAGATAAAAACCCTTCTTCTAAGGGAGGCTCATGATACTCTGTACTCCATCCATCCCGGGAGCACCAAGATGTACCAAGACCTGAAGGAACACTATTGGTGGGTTAGCATGAAGAAGGAAATTGCTCAGTTTGTCGCAAAATGTGACACCTGCCAACGAGTAAAAGCAGAACATCAGAGACCCGCAGGGCTGTTACAACCACTTAAAGTGCCTGAATGGAAATGGGAAGAGATCGGTATGGACTTCATCATTGGACTCCCAAAGACCCAACTTGGATATGATTCTATATGGGTAATCATCGATCGGCTAACAAAGGTAGCTCACTTCATAGCCGTCATGATGACCTTCAGTGGCCCTAAACTAGCAGAGTTGTATATGGCCCGCATCGTGTGCCTTCATGGAGTACTCAATAAGATAGTCTCCGATATAGGGAGTCAGTTTACGTCTCGATTCTAGAAAAACCTCCAAGAGGAGATGGGAATGAGACTAAACTTCAGCACAACATACCACCCTCAAACAGACGGACAAACTGAAAGGGTGAATCAGATATTAGAAGATATGCTTCGGGCATGCGTCTTGGATTTTGGAGGAACTTGGGACAAGAGTTTACCGTACGCCGAGTTTTCGTACAACAACAGTTACCAAGCCAGCCTTCAGATGTCCCCGTTCGAAGCTTTATATGGACGTAAGTGTAGGACGCCTTTACTTTGGGATCAAACCGGCGAATCCCAAGTGTTTGGAACAGACATCCTCCGGGAAGCTGAAGAGAAGGTACGGATTATCAGAGACCGACTCAAGACAGCCCAATCTCGGCAGAAGAGCTATGCGGACAATCGCCGTCGAGATTTAGCCTTTGAAGAGGGAGACCATGTTTATCTCCGAGTTACCCCTCTCCGTGGCACCCAACGGTTTAACATGAGAGGAAAGTTGGCACCTCGATACGTTGGACCTTTTCCCATTGTTCGACACAAAGGCGAAGTCGCTTATCAGTTGGAACTGCCACCCTCTTTGGCTGGGGTACATGACGTGTTTAATGTGTCACAACTAAAGAAGTGTCTTCGAGTCCCAGCAGAGCAAGTAGACCTTCAGCAATTGAACATTCAAGAAGATCTGACCTATGTGGAAAAGCCCGTCAAGATCTTGGAAGTCAAAGAAAGGACCACCAAGAGTCGCGTCATCCGCTTCTGTAAGGTTTAGTGGAGCCATCATCCCGTGGAGGAAGCTACATGGGAAAAAGAGGAAGAACTCAAGGCTCGGCATCCTGAGCTATTCGAGGATTGATCTGAATCTCGAGGACGAGATTCTCTGTAAGGGGGATAGGATAGTAACACCCCAAGATTTAAAAATAAATAAAATAAAGGAAATATATTTTTAGGGAATTAATGGGATTATTTAATTAAAGAAAATCCTAAAAGAGCCCTACTAAAGCCAAACAGGGAGAAATATTCAAAATTTCAACTTGGAAAATTTATGATAGAATCTAGAGGCCAAGATATAATTTTGGAATTTTTACAATTTTTTATCAATATTGAATCAACCCTTAACAAATAAATGAATTACAAGAATTAATTTAAATCAGAAAAGCATTTTAATTCTTAATGGGCCGCAACCCTGAAACCTCTAGAGCCCAGCCCAGTCCATCGCTGTGTCAGTGCCAAGTGGGACCCAGGTGACGGTGCCGCCTCCCGCCTCTCTCTCCCGCCCGCGCCCCATTTGGCCCCGCCTGTCAGCCTCACCAGCGCTCCTCTCTCTCTGGTCGCCAGGGCTCGCCTGTCGACCCTTCCGTTTTTGCTCGCCCGCTGATGGGTGGGGGCCACCTGTCGGATCCATTGTCTCCGATGGAAACCCCCCTCCCCCTTCCTTATCCGGTGATCTCCTTACGATTTCTCGCCGCCGGCCGCCCCTATCCGCCTGGATAAGCCCTGGATCACCCTCCCCGATCGCTGGCGATCCATTTCCATCTATAGCCAACGTGGTTTCACGTTTAGGGAAGCTTGGCCAAGAGTTTGGAAACCCTCGCCGAAGATCATGGAAACCCTCGGTTCCCCTTCCCATTTTACGCCAGCGAGCCCCTATTTAAACCCTACCAATCGCCACACTTCGCCCACACCCCGTAGCCAAGGCCGAGCAGAACCAGGAGCACCACCACCCAACTTTCGGTTTTTCCTCCTGCTCCACCTCCGGCCGCCGTTCACCGTCGACTCCGGCCCCCGTCGTCCACACCGTCGCCACCGTCGGGATCCTCATCGTCGCCATCGAGAACCCGAAGAGCTCCACCGTCTACCCTCATCGCCGACCGCCGTCACTGCCCCGTCATCACCAACTCCGGTACCGTCTTGTTCCCCACACTCCCCTGGTTCCATTTCAGCCAGTAGCCAAGTCGTTAGGCCCTCGCCGTCGCCGGAATAGCTCGTCGTAGTGTCACCGGAGTTGGGGAAGAAGGGTAAAATACCCTCGGTGCCACGTGCCATGTCGGATTGAGTTCTAGCCATTCGATCGAGATCGGGCGATAAAAATTAAATCCCCGTGGGATTTAATCCCGGTCGTCGATCAAACCCGAAGGGGTATCGGGCGATCTCGACCATCGATCGCCACTTAAGCCTTCCCGCCTCGAGCCTGACCGCTGGATCCAGATCCAACGACTCTAGATCAACCGGTCCACGCGCACAGTCACTGGTTCACCGTGGGCCTGGCTCACCGTGGACCAGAAATTGTTTTCAGTTTAAATAAAATTCAGAAAAATGATTTAAAATTCCAAAATTCATAACTTGCTCATTTTAACTCCAAATTTCACCATTCAAATTTTGTTAAATTCAACATTTTATTCCATACACAATCATGCCATAAAAACAGTATGTCCCTGTGGTCCAAAATATTCTTATTAAATAAATGAATAAAAACCCCTTAGGGATAAATTGTTAATACATAAAATAAATTAAGCAAAACCTTAAAAATTTAATCTTTAAATGTTTTTCACATAACTTCAGAATAATAAAACTTTATTTCACATATTAAAACCTCTAATACTTGTATGCTTATTGTTTTGTGATATTTTATTGGTTATTGAATGCCATGTTTACTTTTTCCGTATCGAGAAGACTACGAGTTCGTCGAGGAGCCGGAGTTTTACCCCGGGGTTCCACCTTCACCATTTGCTGAGCAAGGCAAGTCACAACCCCCATTTTGATCATCATTGAGCCCATGTTTAATAAATTATCGCTATAACTCATAGGATAATATTGCATTAGTCAAATATCAAGCCCTACACTATATTTATCAGATCCCCGTCCTTGTGTGCAAACCCAAGCCATGCTTATTGAGCCTTAACTCCTTGTCACTCTACTATAATATATTAGCTAGTGTCCAATTTACCGGCACAACTGCTATACAATAAAAAGAATGAGTCGTAGATAGATGGATTCTACTATATGTATTTCCCCGTTATTCTCATCTCTGGACTCTGTTGGAGTTGGCTATGTTATAAGTATGGTGGGTTCCGGGTGCAAGCTAGGGCATTGGTTGGTCGCACCCGGGGCACTATAAGGACCGGCCTGCGGGATCTGTTGCAAAGCACTTCCGTACTAACCACAAGTCTAATGGGTAAGTCCTAACTGGAAGTATGGAACAATCCGACTCGATGCACCATAGTGGAGGGGGCAAGGGGCAACCTGCGGGTGACTTGTACCGACGTAGCTCAAGGGGGGTATGGTGTTGGCTCGACGCATTGGGGCACCATATGAAACCCATAAGAGGGTGCTGTCGGGTCGAGGCGGACCATATGGAAGGTTTTGGCACGAGTTCCTGTGGTATGGGTCATCTCGTTACACTTTGGTGTATGTGATGAGTGCGTGCCTTGTGGGTACAGTGGTACACCTCTGATCAGAGTATTTAATCTTTTCAAAAAGCCGAGCCCATGGTCAAGGGTGGGTTGTGTGACTTCTCGCAGTTAGTTTGCAATTGTTTGAATGGTTGAGTTATTCATGGCATGTAAGGACTGTTGAGCGAGGGTGGGCTGACTGTACCCCTCGAGTTAGAAGATGATGCATACACATGTTTACATTTCTGTATTAATAACTTGATCACATTTAATTGCTTTACAAATACGCTTTTCCGCAAAATTAGCCACTATCTTCCTTGTTATTACTCTGCATTATATTTGCATCTGGTGGCTTGCTGAGTACGATTGTACTCACCCCCATTGACTTACACCACCAGAGCCCATCTACTACGAGGAGGATGAAGGTCTGGAGTAGCGACCCAGTCAAGGCGAGACTGGAAGGAGGCGTTCATCTAGGACCCTTGTTTTATTAGTTTCTCTTCACTTTATTCACTTTTGTACTAATACGGTCTACGAACCATGAATGCTTGTCGTATTGTACGTGGTCGTGTGATGAACGTCTTGGTTTATTGATTTTCTATGGAATTTCAATAAAGGTCCGGATTTATTAAATCTGGGCATGACAACTCCGAAGTTAGCAATTTATACATAACTCTAGGAAAGGTGTTAGCAAAACCTCTTGATGTCCATGAGGATGATTGGAGAATCCCAATCGTCCAGTATTTAAGAAATCCCAATCAAAGGGTTGATCGGAAAGTTCGCCGACAAGCGTTTAAATTTATGTTGCTAGATGATGTATTATATCGTTGAACTATTGATGGAGTACTCTTAAAGTGTTTAGATGCTGATCAATCCAAAGTAGCTACAGGAGAAGGGCTTTGTGACACTCATTAGTTGACCTAGAAAATGAGTTGGATGCTCAAAAGAACATGTTTCGACTGGCCGACTATGACTAGGGATTGTTTTAAGTATTATAGAGGGTGTGAAGCGTGTCAGAAGTTTGGTAATATTCAGCTAGCTCGTGCTTCATCACTTAACCCTATTATCAAACCATGGCCGTTCTGAGGTTGGGGCTTAGACTTCATCGGCCAAATTCATCCTCCCTCTTCAAAAGGGCATCGGTTCGTGTTTATGGCGACAGACTACTTCACCAAATGGACCGAAGTCGTGCCTCTCAAGAATATGAATCACAATGAGGTAACTGATTTTATTTTGAAACACATTATACATAGATTCGGTATTCCCCAAACTCTCACTATGGATCAAGGTACTTCATTCGTTGCTAAAGAAGTGAGAGAATTTGCCGAATTTTATGGCATAGTTAATAAACTCATCACCATACTATGCTCAGGTTAATGGCCAAGCTGAGTCTAGTAATAAAATTGTGATTAAGCTCATTAAAAAGAAAATTGAAGAGTTCCCTAAGAGGTGACATGAAGTGCTTTCCGAGGCGCTATGGGCTTGTAGAGTTGCAAAGCATGGTGCTACCAAAGTTAGTCCATATGAGTTGGGTCCCTTTGGTTTGGCTTCCGGAAGCAGCTTTTGCTTCTTAGAAGCCAAAAGCCAAACCAAAGGGTATATTTCTACCCAGTGGCTTTTAGTAAAAGCAGCTTTTGGTGTAGTGTAAATGTGAAAGCTCCTCCAGATCTGCTTTCTGCGGCTTTTGGCTTTTGCCTTCGCAACCATACAAAATTTCATAAATTGACATTTCAAATTTCATACAACCATACAAAATTCTATAAATTGACATTTCAAATTTCATACAACCATAAAAAATTTTATAAATTGACATTTCAAATTTCATACAACCATACAAAATTTCATAAATTGACATTTCAAATTTCATACAACCATACAAAAATTCATAAATTGACATTTCAAATTTCATACAACCATACAAAATTTCATAAATTGACATTTCAAATTTCATACCATACAAAATTTCATAAATTAACATTTCAAATTTGATACAACCATATAAAATTTCATACAACCGTACAAAAATTTATAAATTGACATTTCAAATTTCATACACCCATACAAAATTTCATAAATTGAATTTTTTACACAGCTCACAGCTCAAAGCAACTTCACAATCGTTTCAGCCAAACGACTTTCAGCTTTCTCATAGCTAACATCCCACAGCAGCTTTTCCACAGCCCACAGCCCACAACAGCTTTTTTCCACAGCCACAGCTCAACCAAACACACCTTTAGTATATGGGCAAGAAGCCATTCTACCAATAGAGGTGGATCTTGGCTCTTTCATATTTCTTAAGCAAGATGGCTTATCAGTCGATGAATACGAAACTCTTTTGAAAGACAATTTAGAAGAAGTAACCGATACGAGATTAAGGGCCTTAGAAGCTATAGAGAGAGACAAAAGGCAAGTAGCTAGAGCCTACGACAAAAGAGTAAAACCAAAATCGTTTCAATTTTGTGACTTGGTTTGGAAGACGATTTTACCCTTAGGCACTAAGAGCCCCAAATTTGGTAAATAGTCGCCTAGTTGGGAAGGTCCATTCAAAATAGTCGAAATCGCTCTAGGTAATGCATACGTATTAGAATCTCTACAAGGAGAGCGGTTTCGAAGGGCTTTGAATGGCAGGTACTTGAAAAGGTACTTCCCAAGTGTGTGGCAAATCGCTTGAAAGTGTCGAGAGGCCGATATGGAAGGTATCGTCCTTAGCCCGTTATGCTTTTAATTCACTTAGTTCACTAAAAGGCAGGGGGGCATGTGTTGATAGCAAAAATGGCATTAATGGTCAAGATTATCAAAATATCAATTTTGGTGATTTGGGCCAAAAATATACAAGTCCTGGATCAGGCCGAAGCCCTACAGGGCCAAAGGCCCATTGAGCCTTGGGCTTCGGAAGCCTCATGGAGGCATGCTACCTTCGGCATGAAGGCCTTCGGAGGCCTGCCTCGCCGAAGCTTCAGCCCGAGGAGCAAGCATCGACAGGCCTTACCAAAGGCCCACTTAGGGTTGTTTGGAGATAGAGTTTGAGTCTGATTCCAGCTATTTTTATCCCTAAAACGTGATTAGGCTGAATCCTACAAGATTAATCTTAGAGATTAGAAGACTAGCCCCTATAAATATAGGGGTGAGGCCGGTTCATTAGACCCCCCAACACGAATCAATCACAAAGTCCTAGCTTTGAACCGTACCTTTACTTTTTTACCTTTTGCAACCTTCGTGGGTTTACCTGGAAGCCCTCCGCCGGCCACACCGAAACCGTGGTAAGCCTTGCTACTTCGCTCGTGAAGTACCCGTTAATCTACATAACAGATTGCTATCACATTGTTACTTCGCCTGTGAAGTATCCGTTAATCTACGTAACAGATTGCTACCTTCGTTTCCCTATTGCAATACTTAGCATATTCGGTCTCAAGGCCGAATTGGCACTTGATTTCTATTCTATTGTAGGTTTATATGCCCGGAGCCCCTTTGCCGGAGTTGTCCGAAGCTAGGAAGCTAGTTTTGGAGGCTATTAGAACACGCTTCGGTGGAACTCTGCTTCGACTACCCGTGCCGGGTAGTCAACCTATTGTCATTTTGACCAAGTCCAATACACCAGCACGCTCCGTAGCAGGCTTCGTCGTGTCAAGCTTCGCCATGTTTGCACTTCGCTCTAGATGAAGTCACGCTAGTGCGTTGTGTTTGGGATATTTCGCCGTGTCAGAGACTTTGCACTGAATCCCGCTATTCGTAGGTGATTTCGCGTTGATATCTGTTCGGAGCCTGCCTTTGGCCAGATCAATCTGAATGCCAAAGACTACCTTCGGCGAGACCCTTCGCACCAGACGCCGAAGGCACCCTTCGGTGAACCCCTTCGCACAGTACACTTCAAAACAGTGAGGCTCCATTCGGCTAATTGGATTATTTCTGTGTGATCTAATTACCTGGAGACTCCACCCCCTTGCCATTGTTAAGGGTAGTTAGAACACGACGTCAGTGTTGTGTTACGCTTAGGCCTGTTCCTAAGTATCCACACACTTTTGGATCGTCGAACTGACCCAAGTATGGGGGCACGTTTTCATGTCAACAACAGCACTAATGGCCTGGTCAACAGTGTTGGCTATCTTTTTCTCGAGGTCTTGGGAGTACATTCGAGGAGACGATGGTGTTACCTTAGCCCCGAAGAGGTCAGGGTCGCTGCCGTCGTGCTTGACGAAGCCCCCTCGGGTCTTGGTGAAGCGGCCAAGAAAAAGGGTGTGTAGCTCCCTTGTCCTAGCCTTGAGCTCTGCCCTATCCTTCTCGGAGAGGTCCTCAATGGTGGGTACGATGATGTTGCTATCATAAATCTCTAAGTTCCTCACAAGTTCCATTGGCATCGAGGGTCCCGTTGATGTAGAGGTAGTAGGTGTACCCATCGCCGATGTAGATGTGTTGACACAAAAATGTGCCCCCGCACTTGGGTCAGTTCGACGATCCAAAAACGTCACGAGATGTTGACGTCACTTTCCGACAATCCTTAAACTGTGGTAAGGGGATAACAGAGTCGCCAAGCAATTAAATAATAATAATAATAATCTAAAATTACTCAATTAACCGAAGTGTTGGAAAATAACTAAGAACGATAAATAACCTAACTAAACCCAACCGGCCAGAACAGGGCCAATTGGACCGAAGCCTAACAGGAGGTCAGACCGCCCAGAGAATTTCAGTCAGACCGAAGGTACACTACCGGTCTGACAGGCAGTGCGAAGCCCTCTCTAAAGAGGGCCTTTGGCACATAGACGCGAAGGGCCGAAGGTCCCTTTGGGGTACCTTCGGCCTATCAGTCGGTTGGACCGAGGGTTCAACCTCGGTCAGACCAAAGGGTCTTCGGAGGTCCTACAACCGATGCAAATATTAACTCCGGCATCAAATTACCTTCAATGCGAAGGGTGTTCTAGGGTATCCTGTGAGGTCTAGTCAGACCGGCCTTAGGCTGCCGGTCGGACCATGATGTGCTGGCATGTCTGATGACGGCGTGGCACAGGCCGGTCGGACTGAGGCAAAGCGGCCAGTCGGACTGACATTCCCTAGAAGATGGCCTTCGAGCTCCGGTGACCATCTTCTTGTGGATGGATCACAACCAAACCTCTCGGAGAAGTCTGGCGTGATGAAACACTACAAAAAATACCAAGAGATCAAAGTAATTCGGCCAAGAGACTGAATTACCGATAGAAATCGATAGAAATCCATTACGTGGATGAAACAGACGATTCACGAGTGAAACGACAATGACTTAATATGATTACGATGCGGCGGACGGATGGTTTACAACACAAACCAACAAAGATGTACGTGCTAGGCTAAAACTAGGGCAAAGAAAGTAAATGTGATTCAAGGTAGATAATAGATTGGATCTATTAGGGTTTTGGGGGGTCCATTGAATCGGCCTTACCTCTATTTATAGAGGTGGGTCATGAGTTCCTGGGGTCTAATCTGAGTTAGACATGGGTTCCAAGTCGTCCAAAATTAATTAGGGATAAAATACCCCGAAATCAGTCATTTGGAGTCGAGCTCAGGATGGGCCAGTCTTACCGAGCCCATATGGCCGGTCTTATCGGGCCTACATAGCCAGTTGGACCTGCCCGTGCCAGGTCTCGGCATATTTTTGGTAAAATTACCAAAAAGTGATATTTTGATAATCTTGATCATTAATGCCATTTTTTGCTATCAACACCACCCTTGTAAGAGGGGGGACACAACCCCATGAATAACTATGAACTAGATGTAGAGATATTATCCTCCAAGGAGGCCTAAACCAGTATAAAAACCCTCTCTCCTCATGAACCCCTCTAAAGGTTCACACTCTTCTATACACCATCCACATTACAAAAACTTGTTTGTAGCTAAAACAATTGCTAAAACAGATATTATTTTTGGTGGCTCTTCCCATACACTTGTGGTCGAGTTTGCTGATTATATGAGCAGGAAGTTCGATATATCGATGATGGGTGAGCTGACCTTCTTCCTTGGTTTGCAAACCAAGCAAAGAAAACAATGTACTTTCATGCATCAGATGAAGTACACCAAGGACCAGCTGAAGCGCTTTGACATGAGTGATGCAAAGTCGCTTGCCACTCCAATGGCTACCTCAGTAGCGCTTGACCCAGATGAAGATGGAGAAGAGGTGGATCAGAATAAGTTTCGGAGCATGATTGGTTCCCTCATCTATTTGACGGCTACGAGGTTGTACATACACTTCGCAATATGTTTTTTCGCTCGTTTTTAGGGTTCTCCAAGAGCTTCACATCGTAGGGCGGTAAAATGCATACTGAGGTACCTAAAAAACACTCTTGAATTTGGCATTTGGTATTATGAATCATCATCTTTATGCATTCTAGGCTTTTCTGATGTTGATAACACTAGTGCCATTAGCTTAACCAACAACCCAGTACAACAATCTAGAACCAAACACATTGATGTGCATTATCACTTTTTCAGAGACCACAATGTGAAGGGTGATATTGAATTCAGATATGTTGATACCTAGAACTAGCTTGCAGACATTTTTAACAAGCCTCTTGATGCTTCTCACTTTGCATTTTGAGAGGAGAGCTTAGTGTCTGTCATCCTTATGGCATCTTAGGAGGGGGAGTTGTGTGTCATTGCATAAGCTTCTATCATATTATTAACTGTTTTTACATGTACTTGCTTGTGTATGTCTTTGAATTATTGTCTTTAATCATGATAATGTTGTTCTATTGATTATGTCGGATATCTATCAAGAGCGTGGCTTTTAATTCTAAAAATTTAAAACATGATCACTGCTTAGTTTGGTAACTAGCATGAGTATGCTGAATGCTTTTGCTATCTTTTACATGCCTGGTAGCTAAGTCCTTTACACATTGGTTGCAAACATGCAAATTGAACATTTTAATGCTTTTCATGGACATATTTTACTAAAAATTGATAAAAATGAAATTGATATCCATGCATTTTTGTGCTAAGACTAAAAAGATCCAGGTGGGTTTGCTTTGTCACACTGCATTTCTCTAGACTTCTTATCATAGCACTTTGGTATGAACTGGGACACTGCAGTGTAAGCCAATACTAATGCCTTAAGCATCTAATGATCTTTGCTTGATCTAGGCTTGGCTTGGTCGGTTAGCATAAGGTTGACATGCAAATAACCACTGACACAGAAATAAAAAAAGAAACAAAAAGCTTGAAAAGATTGCATAACAAGTTTGCTAAAGCTCCATGTTATTTGACTATGCATGTCCGCGTAGTATTTGCTAGCTTTTGCATTCCATGCTTTACCTTGTCTAGTATGCTAGTCTGAGTGGTGATGCTTTTGATTGCTAAATCTTAAAAATGCTTGCTCTTGCTATTCTTGGGATATGATTCATCTAAGCTTATCATGCAGTAATTGTTGCTAATCATGTTTCAAAAGCTTGCATAAACATTCACCCTCGTACTACTCTTTGCATCATTTTTATCACCTTGATGCATGCATTGCCAAAGGGGGAGAATAGTGTCTTGCTTCTGTCGAAGGGGAGGATCATGTGTCAAGGGGGAGAATTTTTAAATCAAGTGACATGTTTTTGCTCTTTTCTGAGTTTTTATGGTCACTTGTGTGCTGAACTTCAATATTCATCTTTGTTTCTTTTGGGAGTAGTCAATGCACTCATCAATTAGGAGATTGAGAAACCAAGTGGGGTTTGCACTGTAGTTTTATCTTAGTAATGAGTGATTGACAAGTTTGCCTAATTTAATGGTTTGGATTTGTCATTACCTATTTGGTTGGGTTCACCGATGGGATCGGTGTGCATTGAGATGTGTGTAGTGTGGATATTCATGTTTTTCTTGTCTCATGTTGTGCATGGTTGAGATGCGAGTCAACTATCAATGGTGGGTGATCGGGGTCAAGTGGAGAGCTTGATGCCAGAGGATCAGTTATGTCGGGTGAAGTTCAGGAAGATCTCAGGCGTACACGTGGAGATGAAGCAAGATATGGACTGACAGATGATTGAGACATTGTGTTGACTAAGTCAACGAAAAGGGAGGCCAGTGCAAGTGACAAAGTGGCTCGAGGGCAAGTGGTCGAGTTCACGGATTGGTGACATGTGTCGGCGATCTGGAGGACTTTCTCGGTTTTGGCTCAAAACTATCGGATCGAGATCAAAGTGTCCTGAAGTAGAGCTGTAGTCGCTACGAAAGCTTCAAATTAGGACAAAATACCTTTAGATAGGATTTTACATTTTTAGCCCTATGAGCCTTCGAGTTTGTAAAAAAACCTTAGGGGTATTTGTGTTCTTTCCTATTTTTGAATTGCCTATATGTGGTGCCCCGACTTATCGAAATCGGAACATTATTGAATTTCATAAGAAAAAAATAATGCAAGAGGTTCATCATGCGACAATCGTACATACGACAAGTATTCATGGTACGCAGACCATATTATTACATCAGAGTTAAATAAAAATGATAATAAAAGTAGAATGCATTACGAACACCTTCTTCAAGATCTTTCCACTTGACTGGGTCGCTACTCTAGACCATCCTCGTAGTAGGCATCCTCTGAATGGTGTGTCCAATGGGTATGAGTACAAAAAGTACTCAACAAGCCACCGCAGATGCAAATAATAATGCAAGATAATAACAAAGGAAGGATAATGGCTAAACGTGCGGAAAAGTACATTTTCAATTATTGCATTTAGTGTAGTCAAATTTTATCATGCGGAATAATAAACATGAACATCAATAATAACATCTAACTCGAGGAGTACGTTTTACCTCCTCGCACAACAGTCCTTACATGTCAAACCATCATGCACATTCATAATAGAAGTAAACTAACTGTGGGATGTCACGCAACCCGCCCTTGACCGTGGGCTCGGCTTTTCGAAAAGATTTATGACTCTGATCAGAGATATACTACTGTACCCACAAGGCACGCACTCATCCCAAACACCAAAGTGTAACGAGATGACCCATACCATGGGAACTCGTGCCAAAACCTCAGCATGAAATTCTCCAAGCGATAACCACCCGCTCTAGGTTTTGCCGGCGCGCCGGGCCGCATCCCGGCTAACGTCGCACCCCCTTTTGCGCCACGTCGGTAAAGCCACCCACAGGTGCAGCTTGACCCATCTCCAAATGGTAGCCTCGGTTTGGAACACTCCATACCTTAGTTAGGACTTACCCATTAGACTTGTGGTTAGTACGGAAGTGTATTGCAACGGATCCCTCAGACCGGTCCTTATAGTGCCCCGGGTGCTACCGACCAATGCCCTAGCTTGCACCCGGAACCCACCATGCATACACTCACAACCAAAACTCTATCACCAACAGAATTACAAAGATAAGGATAACGGGGATCATATAGTAGAACCAAGTTGCTACGACTCATTTTTAATCCTATAGCAATCGTGTCGATACATTGGACACTAGCTAATAATACTAATCATATGGTGACAAGGAGTTTATGCTAGATAGCATGGCTTGGGTTGCACATCAAGGTCGGGGGATCCTAATAAATATATTGTAAGGGTTTTATTTGACTAATGCATGTATATCCTATGTGTTTTAGCGATAGTTTGATAAAACATGGGTTCAATATGCTCAAAAGATTGGTTTGGTGACTTGCCTTGTTCAGCGAATGGGGAGGGGGGAACTTCCGGGTAATATTCCGGCTCCTCGGCGGCGTCGTAATATTCCCAATAAAATAAAATAAAATAAAATAAATACAATCATTCAATTAAACAATACAAAACCACACAACAAACACATAGGTTTTGATTGGTTCAATTTAAAGAAAACCAAGTTGTTAAGTTTCTGAAATTTATTTTATGAATAATTTAAAATGAACTATAATGAAATATTGTCCTTTATAAAAAGGGGTTTTAATTGTTAATAAACTTATTCTAAGTTTTCTAATTAGTTTAAAATAATAGCTTCAGAGAAAGTGTTGGGGTTCCATTCTATAAACAGGAAAAGAATAAAGATAAATTTTGCTAAAGTTTAAATAATTAAATTTGAAATTTTCCCTAAGGAGCAATTGGATACTTTATTAAATAAACATGAAATATCCAAAGTAAACATACTGTTTTTATTGTATGAACACGTAGAGAATAATATTACAAATTTTCTGAACTTGGAATGGTAATTTTTGAATTTAAAATGCGCCAGATATGAATTTTAGAAGTTTAAAAGCATTTCTGGAATTTAATTTAAATCCAAAACGGTCTCGAATCCACGGTGAGCCAGGCCCACGGTGAACCCGCGCACTGTGCGCGTGGTCCGGCCCAATATGGACCGTTGGATCCAGATCGAACGCGCGGGGGCGAGGCGGGACATTAAGTTGCGATCAACGGCCCACAGCGCTCGGTACCGCTTTGACCAGATGGACGCGCGAGATTAAACGGCGTAAAGGCCCTGATCTATGCCGTCGGATCAAGATCGTGCGGCCAGGAGCAAGTCCGGCACGGCACGTGTCGGGAGGGGTAAAGTACCCATCTTCCCCGACTCCGGCGATACGATGGCGAGCGATTCCGGCGACGGCGAGGGCTATCCGGCCTAACTAGGGCTAAAAACATAAAGAGGGAACTAAGGGGAACACGAGGGTACCCTTGCGGTGGTACGAGGTCGACGGGGCATGGCCGACGACGAGAGGGGGCGGCGAAGTCGTTCGGGTCCTTGTCGGCGACGGCGATCCGGCGAGGTTCGTCGACGGCGGAGGGGTGGCCGAGGTCGGTGAGGTCCTGGCGGTCACAGAGGTGCGGCCGGCATGGACGGAGAGGGGCTCCGGTGACGGCGAGTGGTGGCTGGAGTGCGGTTGACGGTGGTGCGTTAAAAACCGAAGTGTGAGTGCTCTGTTCATTCTCGCACCGAGTGAGCGTGGGGGATCAAATGCGGACGGCCAGGGGGTTTAAATAGGAGCGCCGGTGAGGGTCAGAGGGGGTCACATGCATGGAAAGCCGAGGGGGGGTGCATTCATTCACCAGCGAGGTTTCGCCATGAACGGTATCGCGATCCTGGGGCTTAAATGCGTGCCTTAATGCGTTTGAATGGCTGGCGGGCCTCGGGTGATTGAATGCCAATGTTGGTTTAACGGGAGGGGGGCCGGCGAGCGGATCCGAGGCGAGGTCTTCGGCCGGCGGAGTTAGGGGGGCGTGGCGCGAGGTGGACGACAGTCCTAACAGGCGGGGGCCATAGGCCAGCGAGCGCGAGCGCACGAGCGAGGAGACTAACGGGTGGGGTCAGGCTCAGCCGAGGGAATGAGTCAGTTGGCGCCGACAGGTGGGGTCGGGCTGTCGGGTGCGCGCGCGAAGGGAGAGGGAGTCACTAACTGGTGGGGTCCATAGGTCAGTACGAGGCACGCGGGGATAACGGGCTGGGCCGGTCAGGAGAGAGAGAAAGGGAGGGGGAGGCCCGTTACTGTTTAAATGATTTTCTGAATAAAAATATTTGCAGAAAATGGATTAAAATATTTGGGCTACTTCCAAGGTTGATAAAAATTTGTAAAAATTCTCAAAAATATATCTTGGCCTTGGGATCATATACAAAATTTTCTAGCCCCTGGTTTGGTCATTTCATCTAGGTTCTAGTTCAAAAAGTTTAAAGAGGGCATTAAAGGTATTTCGAAAATAAATAATTTCAGGAAAATATATTAAATGATATTTTTATTTCTTTGAAAATTTGGGGTGTTACACTATAAAAGGCCCCCTAGTCCAAGGGGTTCTACCAACTCATTGTCTTTTGAAATCAGAGTTCACTTTACCAAAAATTCTAGAATTTACTATTCATCACTGTCTTCATCGGTTCTTCCCTGTTCATTTCTCACAAGCCACTGTGTAAGTTCTTCGGTCTTTTTGGGAAGCACTATCTTCGGTTTTTTTGGGTGGAGCTGGTTTTCTGTGGTATTCCTGTAGTTGTGCGGCGCTTGGTTTTCTGTGGGATTCTGGTAGCGCGTGTCGTGTGGCGCTAGGTGGCATGCGAAGGCAACTCACAACAGCAAAGTGCATGGGTCCATACTAGACCGCCATTGGTTGGAGTAGCCAAAGGCATGAGCTACTCGTTTGGGGCGGCCATTCGTCACGGTGGGATGCACAGCGCTAGGCAGTGCGAATTGGTGAAGGAGGCTAACTTCGCTGGGAGGAGGCGTGAGAAGAAGGCACAGGCAGCACCGAATACGCACAAAAGGTGTTCGGTAGAACGTTTGAACAAGAGATAGCCAAGCACAATTATCACTTTCCTCGATCCTCGTGCACAATTTTTATTCCTAAATAGTCTATGATTGATTCGATTTCTCAGTTCTTTAAATTCACATAGCTTGGAATATTCGTAGATATATTTGTGAGCACATTTTATTTCATGCATTTATTTTATATAGATTAAATGCATTAGATATTGTGGTATCTCATATTTATGAACTGTGAATGTTTCCCTTGTGCTTGATGGAGTATCTGTGATTTGGTGGAATATTTGTTGATCAGTCGTTTGATTTGTGAGAAGTTTTAATCTACCTTATGCACTTTGTACTGGTATCTTTTCAATCAGGACATCGGTTTGTTTTTAGGCTATATTATTTTTAGTGCTTGTGATCTCTCAGACTGTCATATCATATCATATCTGATAGGAGAGTGATATCACTTGCTTTATCTGGGATT
Organism: Zizania palustris; assembly: GCA_019279435.1. Taxonomy (NCBI): domain Eukaryota; kingdom Viridiplantae; phylum Streptophyta; class Magnoliopsida; order Poales; family Poaceae; genus Zizania; species Zizania palustris. Next base: position 785,445 of record JAAALK010000283.1, on the reverse strand, counting down.
TTAGTGTGAAATCTTATTTGCTTCCGTTTGTTCTTTTAGAGGAGCATTGGGTGTTTTGAAAAGGCCATTAATTTGAAATAATTTGCTGAGGCATCTATTCACCCCCTCTAGTCGCCCGTTTCAGTCCAACAATTGGTATCAGAGTAGGTTAAGATCACTAGTTGACCTTAACCGATTTTGTGATCCGTAGGCGACATGGACAGAGTTAGCAAAATTCCTTTGTTCGATGGAACAAACTTTGCATACTGGAAGGTGCGCATGAATGCTTATCTACAAAGCCAAGGAAGTGCAATTTAGGAGATTGTGGACTCACAACACTCCAACACTAAGACTCGCACTACTCACGCTGAGAAAGATCAGTATAATGTTAACTGCAAAGCTAGAAATATATTGTTTATTAGCCTAAGTAGAAATGAGTTCGATAGGGTGTAGCACCATCAGACTGCTAGGAAGATTTAGTCCACTTTAACTGTTTTTCATGAGGGCACATCTCAGATCAAGGCTAGGTGCCAAAGCACTTACAACCAATAGAACCAAATGTTTATGAAGAGCCCTAGTGATTCTATTGATGCCATGTTTTCCCGTTTTGATGCCATTGTGAGTAATCTTCGCTCTACGGGAGCTCTTGCTTATTCTGATCATGAGAGGGCTATCAAGCTTCTCTATGCTCTTGATCATAGCATATGGGAAGTGAATATATCTAGCATCGAGGAGTCCACAAGTTATGATACATTAACTTGTGATGAACTCTTTAGCAAGCTAAAGTCCACTAAGATTGCCAAGGCATATCGCCAAGGACTTGGAAACTCTTTACCATCATCCATGGCACTAGTTTCTAGTTCTAGTAGTGGCACCTCATCTAGAGGTATTGTATATGGTTCTTCTAGGTCTTGTGTCTTTACTAGTGGCTTTGCCTTGTCTTCTCTGGTCTCTGTCACAAAAGAGAAGGTGGACACTCTAGATGATGAGGAGCTTGCTCTCATTGTCAAGAAGTTCACCTGGTTCTATAATGATAGACGGGATCAGAGGAGTGGAGGCTCTCAGGGGTGTTTTGAATGTGGAGATCTTTCTCACATTAAAGCTAACTGCCCTAAATTGAAATAAAAAGATGAGAATGAGCACAGGCACCAGAAGAGGGACAAGAAGACCTACTTCAAGAAGAACCGAGACAAGCTTGCCAAGAGAGCAGCCCAGGCTGCTTCTAGAGCTTTCATGGTTGCACTTAGTTACATCGACACTTCTTCAAGTGAAGAGTCAAGCTCTGACGAGGATGAACCACAACAAAAGGAGGAGAATAAGGTGAAAGACTTCACCGGTCTTTGCTTCATGGCCGACAGCATCCGCAATGGTGATGAGCTAGACTCATTAGAGGTAACTTTATTCCATGACCAACTTTTGGTCAAAGTTGATGAATTGAATAATGCTTTAATTGGCCAAGATAGGTTACTTGTGAAAGCTACTAGAGAACACAAAGAACTTAGACTTAGACTTGATTATGTTTCCACTGAATATACCATGCTTAAGTCTAAGTTGAATGATGTTGAATGTGAGTCTTGCTTGACTGTCATGAGTGAGATTTCTGAGCTTCGTTTTGTGCATGCTCAAAATATCGATAAGCTTGAGATTGCACAAAAATAGCTCATTGTGGTGGAGTCTAGACCTCTTGTTTCTGATGCTTGTTCAAATTTCCCATTACTCATTGAAAGCATTGAACTTAGGGACAAGCATGTTAAAGAACTAGAGGCTAGATTTCGAAAGTGCTGAGAATTCTAAGAATGTGCAGCCTGAATGTCCCACCTGCATTATCCTGAAGGACAAACTTAGGTTTGCTAGAGGGCAAGTTGAAAATCTCATGACTTAAAATGAATACCATCTTTCTGTGGTGAATAAATGCACTGAGGGAAAGGGTAGGATGGATTTGCTCTTGGCTAAGACCAAGATGCGTGCTAACATGGCAGGGTTAGCTCTAGGATTGGGTTTTGAGAGAACCACTCTAGAAATTAAGAGAAAAATAGTGTTCACTTCACCCACTACCCTAGAGAAAGAGAGAGCCCAGTTAGACACTCCACAAAATCCCAAGAAACTCATCCACCCTATAAAGAAAACACCTCCTTCAACCAAGAAAGCCCCTTAGAAGAAACCAAGAGAGCCCATGAGCTCCCAAGCCCCATGCACCTACCCCAAAAATATTTTCCATTTCTCATATTGCCAGAGGGTGGGATATTTAGTTGGTTTATGTTTTCGTCGCATAAAGGATGAGCGACATTCTTGGGAGATGAGGACATGGGACATGTATCTGCCACCTGTTGGTATACATGAGCCTGTCACTCATTCTCGTTCTCGCTTTCTTGAGGCTCCTCGTGCTCACATGAGAGGAATTGTCCATCATGGGATACACCATGACTCATATGGTTCTAGACCACGTGTTAGTGGTTTTGGTCCACGACGGGATAGGAGACCTAGTCGTTTGTATGGCTCTTGCCATTTAGGTAGACCTCACACTTTCTATCATGGTTCATATCATGTGCGTAGACAGTCTACTACTGATTTGACCATAGCTCGAGTCTCTCAGTGCTGAATACCACGTCAGTTTTTCACTCATCCCAGCACTAAGCACTTGAGATTTTCTCATTTTGTGTAGAAAGCGGATGGAGGCATGGAGAACAAGTGGATCATGGATTCTGGTTGTTCACACCACATGATCGGGAAGACATCATGGTTCTCCAGCCTCACCTCGACCCAACGATGTGACTACATCACCTTTGGAAACAATCGAAGGAGCAGAGTGATAGGCACAAGTATTGATGAAGACATCCCTACCAATGATACAACCATACATGAATACCAAAATCCAATTATTAAAGTTCGAGCATGAAGATTAAATCTCCAGGTCAACTCATTTCTAAGTATCTTAGTATATTTTCAAGCGAATATATTACTACCTAATATTACTATTATTGTTAGGAACCATGGAGATGATGAAAATCACTTAGAGATAAACAAAGAGTTGGACAAGAACCAGGAAGGACGTCCAATCCAATTTGAGAGTCCAATCCAACTACAATTCATGTCCAACTCAGATTCCAGGAGCAGCATGCACTAAAATCATCGCCTAGGCCGCATACGGACTCTGTTTTTGACGTTCCACCCAGCCACGGAAAGATAACCCATAACCTTTCCAATGCCACCTATTTCATCTCAAATTCCTTCTAGATCAATGGTAATCGTCAAAACAAGATAGAGTCCAGAATCTATCAGCATGTTGTTTTCTGCGTTATTGGGCCTTTGGGCTATGTATCTAGTTGAGCCCTTTAGGGGTGTGTCTCAAACTACTATATAAGATGTTTCTACAACCATCTAGGGTTTTTTAGTTTAGTTTACATGTTGCTTTGATAGCCGCTGCTTCGTAGGATTTGTAAGTGAACCCCAATTTGCAGATTCCAATAGAATTTTCAGTTTGATTGTGTTTTCCGCGTTCTTGCTTGTGTTCTTTGATTCACAGGCAAGGATTAGCCTTCTTGGCAAGGTCAATCAGGCTGTTCTTGTTTGATAACCAATGGAGTAGCGGTGTAGCAATTGCAAGGGCCGATCTCGTGGATCGGAAGTTGGATCATCAACGTCGAGTTCTCCACAAATCATTGTTTATCCCCCACCTGACGGAAGATCGGGCATCCCCTCCTCCATCAGGTATGGTTAGAACTAATGAAAATTTCATTCTCAAATATTTTACTTTGCTTGACGATTTGGGATACAGTTTGCTTTCTCTATCTCAGTTGTTTCATAAGGGCTTGGAAGTGCGTTTCAGACGCGATACTTCACAAGTTTTTGATTCTTCTAGTGCTTTGGTTTGTAAGATTTCAAGAATAGGGAGGATCTTTGGAGCTGACTTTTCTGAGTCTTTTGGTTCTTATCATTGCCTTATTGCTAAACCTTCTTCTAAGCTCTGGATGTGGTATCGGAGACTAGGGCATATGAGCTTTGATTTGCTCGCTCGACTGATTACCCAAGGTCTGATCCGAGGATTGCCCAAGCTCAAGTTTGAGAAGAATCTTGTTTGTGCTCCTTGTCGACATGGAAAGATGGTGGCCGCCTCTCATTCACCAATCAATGTGGTGATGACTAAACAACCCAGAGAAATTCTTCATATGAACACTGTAGGTCCTTATCAAGTTAGTTCATTAGGTAGCAAATGGTATGTCCTTGTCGTGGTGGATGACTACTCCCGTTATTCTTAGGTATTCTTTCTTTCAAGCAAGGATGAAGTGTTTTCATACTTTTGTAGCATAGCTTTGAGACTATTCACTGAACTCCCGGGTGCGTTGAAAGCAATTAGAAGTGATAATGACACCGAGTTCAAGAATAGTTTCTTTGTTGACTTTTACCTTGAGCACGACATTGAACATCAATTTTCTGCTTCGTGGGTTCCTCAACAGAATGGAGTTGTTTAGCGAAATAACCACATTTTGGTTGAGATGGCTAGGACGATGCTCAATGAGCAAATGACTCCTAGAAGATTTCGGGCTGAGGCCATAAACACTACATGTTACATCTCTAATCGTATCTTTTTGCGCTCAATTTTGAATTTGACCTCTTATGAACTGTATTTTTGGAGAAAGCCCAAGGTTACACACCTTTGAGTATTTGGTTGTCGGTGCTTTACCCTAAAACGTGGAAATTTGGAAAAAAAATTGAGTCGTGATCTTTAGATGGGATATCTTTAGGTTATTCCACTCATGGTCATTCATATCATGTGTTTAATCTTGAGAGTAAGACTATCATCGAGTCATGTGATGTGACTTTTGATGAATCAACCCCGTGTGTTAGTTCTTCTTTTGAGTTTGTCAGTGAAAAAGATATGAATGAGGCAATCTTTGAAGAAGAAGATCCATCAGAATTTAGAGAGCTTGAGGATGATCCCCTACCTCCTACTATGGTGAACCCTGAAGTAGACCCTGCATCCACTAAATCAGCAAGAAGGCCTGAAGCATCGACTTTGGGAAGGATCAAGCAAACTCCGGCAAGTGTTGAGGGGGAGGCTACATCTCATCGAGAAGCTCCGCAGCACATTCAGAAGATGCATCCTCCAAAGCAGATCATCGGTGAGCTAGATGAAAGGGTAACTCAATCTCATGATCATTTTGTTGATTCTGTATTTGTTGCCTCCTTGGAGACCTTAGATGCTAGTCATGCTTTATCTAATGCAAGTTAGATCAATGCCATGTATGAGGAGTTAGAAAATTTTGATAGAAACAAAGTTTGGGTTCTTGTAGATCCACCCCCTAACATTCATATTATTGGCACAAAATAGATTTTCAAAAACAAACAGGGATAGGATGGGTCTGTTGTGAGAAACAAGGCTAGGCTTGTTGCTCAGGGTTACTCTAAAGTCGAGGGGTTGATTTTGGAGAGACCTTTGCTCCAGTAGCTCGACTTGAAGCCATTAGGATTTTGCTTACTTTTGCATCTTCTCATGGTTTCAAGCTTTATTAAATGAATGTTAAAAGTGATTTTCTTAATGGTTTCATATGAGAGGATGTTTATGTTAGGCAACCCCTAGGTTTTGAACATCCTAAGTACCCTTATAGAGTTTTTAAACTTTACAAAGCTTTGTATGGGCTCAAGCAAGCTCCTAGGGCCTGGTATGACCGACTTAGGAATTTTTTCTTGAACATGGGTACAAAATGGGCTCTATTGACAAAACTTTGTTTACTCTGAAGCATAGCAAAGATTTCCTCCTTGTTCAGATATATGTTGATGATATTATTTTTGGTGGCTCTTCTCAAACACTTGTGGCCGAGTTTACTAATTGTATGAGCAGGGAGTTCGAGATATCGATGATGGACGAGCTGACCTTCTTCCTTGGTTTGCAAATCAAGCAAAGCAAACAAGTTACTTTCGTGCATCAGACAAAGTACACCAAGGACCTGCTGAAGCGCTTTGACATGAGAGATGTGAAGCTGCTTGCCACTCTGATGGCTACCTCAGTAGCGCTTGACCTGGATGAAGATGGAAAAGAGGTGGATCAGAAGAAGTTTCAGAGCATGATCGGCTCCCTCCTCTACTTGACGGCTACGAGGCCGGACATACAATTTGTAGTATGTCTGTGCGCTCATTTTCAAGCTTCTCCAAGAGCTTCACATCATCAAACGGTAAAACGCATACTGATGTACCTAAAACACACTCTTGAATTTGGCATTTGGTATTATGCATCATCATCTTTATTCCTTCGAGGTTTTTTTGATACCGATTTTGCTGGTTGTAGAATTGATAGGAAAAGTACCTCTGGTACTTGTCATTTTCTGGGTTCCTTTATTGTTTGTTGGTCTTCTCGCAAACAGTCTAGCGTTATGCAGTCTACTACTGAGGTTGAGTATGTAGCTACTGTTAACTGATGCTCATAGATTTTGTGGATGGTTTTTACTTTGCAGAATTTTGGGTTGGATTTAAAGGGTGTTCTACTTTTCTGTGATAACACTAGTACCATTAGCTTAGCCAATAACCTAGTACATCATTCTAGAACCAAACACATTGATGTGCGTTATCACTTTTTGAGAGACCACAATGAGAAGGGTGATATTGAATTGAGATATGTTGATACCAAAAACCAGCTTGTAGACATTTTTACCAAGTTTCTTGATGCTTCTCGCTTTGCATTTTTGAGAGGAGAGTTTGGTGTGTGTCATCCTTATGTCATCTTGTGAGGAGGAGTTGTGTGTCATTGCATAAGCTTCTATCATATGATTAATTGCTTTTACATGTACTTGCTTGTGTATGCCTTTGAATTATTTTCTTTAATCCTGATAATGTTGCTCTTTTTATTATGTCTGATATCTATCATGACCATGACTTTTAATTATGAAAAGTTAAAACATGATCACTGCTTAGTCTGGTATCTAGCATGAGTAGACTAAATGCTTTTGCTATCTTTTACATACCTGATAGCTAAGTCCTTTACACATTGGATGCAAACATGCAACTTGAACATTTTAATGCTTTTCATGCACATATTGTATTGAAAATTGATAAAAATGAAATTGATATCTGTTGGGGGAAATTACTTTATTTCCAAGACTTAAAGACTAACCCTCCGTGGGCTCAGTGAAGATCCCGAAGGTGGCGGACTGCTGTTCGGAGCATACGTCAACACGGCCGGAGGTTGCCACGATGCGAAGTCATAGAGAACCCTCCGAAGGGAAGAAGGAGGCCTCGAAGCAGGAAGACATGATTGATTGGATGTTCAGCTTATCCATCTACCCTACAGCACTTTACCGTGTATAACCTTGTTTATAATACCGGATAGCTTCTACTATGTCAGTTGTAATGTAGGGGTAAATAGGTCTTTTCCTTATGCCTTTTTCCCTATAAATACCCCCCATTGTACCTTGTAAAGGGGATCCAGAACTAGTTGTTCAAACATACACATTCGGACCTCTTGAGCTATTATCCTTTACGGAGGCTCGAGTTCGTCCTAAAGCACAAACCTCTTGTTTGTTCGTTCTTGATTACCGAGAACCTGTTGGCGTAACTTTTACGCCAACAGTTGGCGCCGTCCGTGGGGATCCAAGTTCTAAAAGCTTGTTCTCTACCGCTGACTGCACTCCGAAGAGCACTTACGGAGGGAGCCTCGGAGTCCCGAGACTTCGCGCACCCTTCAGTTGAGGGCTTCTTAGTGCAGCTCGAAGGCCTTCCCTCGACCCCTCGAGTCATTCGAAGTCCTCCATCTCCAAGACATCTCAACGGCTAGCCATGCCTCCGAAGCGTGGTCAAGCTTCGGGTCCCCTTCGAAGGTCCCCTTGGACCAACGGAGCCGGACCCTCAGCTAATCCAGCGATTCCTGCAGAGGCCACTGGGCGTCGAGCGCCCCGAGGCCCTCTGCCTCCTCCTACAACGCTTCAGACCGACTACGCAGCAAGCCGGGATCCAAAAGTACCCTCCGACGAAGACGAAGGCCCTCTCGAAACCGAGGCTACGCAGCTAGCCAGGCTTCAGGAGGAGGTATCCAGATGGAGGCAAGAGGCCGCCGATCGCCTCCGCACTCAAGCTTCCACCGAAACTCCAAGGGCGCCTCAAGACGATGGAGCCCGCAATCCCCCAGAAGTTATACAAGTCCAAGAGGAGGCCGAGAATGCCTCCTTCGATAATGAGTCTCCATTGCACCCTGATCTACAAAGAGTGCCTTTCGACCCCAAGTTCAAGGCCTCGAAGCTGCACAAATACTCCGGGGGGTCGGACCCCGGAGAATTCGCCCGCTCTTACGCCCTGGATATAGAAGCAAGCGGAGGGGTGCGAAGCACCATGGCAAAATGCTTCCCCCTCGCTCTCGAAGGTGTGGCGCTCCGCTGGTTCTGGTACCTAAAGCCAGGATCGATCAATTCATGGGAGCAGCTCAAAAAGAAATTCGTGAGCAACTTCCAAGGTACCTTCGTGGCCCCAATGTCCACAGGAAGTTTGTTTCAGGTGAAGCAGCGGGTGGGAGAAACCATCCAGGAGTACTTCACACGCTTCGCCCACACCAAGTCACAAATCAAGGGCCTCTCTACCTCCTCAGTAGTTGATGCTGCCCGCGAAGGGGTGCTGAACCCCGACCTCCTCAGCAAACTCCATCGGAAGCCGGTAACGTCTGTGGCACAGCTCATGGCATACTTCGAACAGTATGCCAAGGCAGAGGAAGGATGTCTTCGGCGAGTTGAAGCAACACTACCCACCCTCCGGGAAGTCAAAAGGGAGCCAGAAGCCGCCGCTACACCGCAACCTCCACAAGACAACCGCCCCAGCGAGTACAGGCGAGGGAAGAAGCATTTCCGCTCGGAAGTGCTAAACATTACACCTTCAGCCTCGAAGGCACCTGCCAATTTCCAGCAGGTAAAAAGTTTCAAGGCTGGGCCACCAGGGCCTCAAGAAAGGATGCCTGGTAGGCGCCAGAGTCATTTTTGTTGCGTGCATGGCGACAATAGAAGCCATGACACGAAGGACTGCAAGACGGTGTTAACCCTTCGAGGTGAATACCTTGAGCGAAATACCAGGCGAGGTACTTCGGATCGAGCTCCACTGACGGCACGATCGGAGCCTGTTCAAGCTGTGGCCCGAGCTGGTGCCCTCGAAGCCCCCATACGACTACCGGTGGCCAATATTATGCCACCACCAAAGCAAGAAGACCCGCAAGACCGCGGCAAGAGAGTGGTCCTGCCCATCTCCGGAGGGGGGACCCTCGGCAGCATGTCCAAGAGACAGCGCCGCGAGTACGTCCGCGAGGTCGGGCACATTGGGACTTCAAGTTCCGCTGAAGGGATGCCAGAATGGTCCCGTGTGCCCATCTCGTTCACAGCCAGCGATGCGGTAGGGGTGAAGTTTCCCCATGCTGACCCATTAGTCATCTCTGCCGATATAGCAGGGGCAGATGTTCGGAGGATCCTGGTGGACGGCGGAAGCTCCGCAGACATACTCTTCGTCCAAGCCTTCGACCAGATGTGTATACCTCGGAAGCATCTACTTCCAGCAGCCCGGCCGCTTCAAGGGTTCTCAGGACCGCCTCTCGATGCCCTCGGCCAAATAGGCCTCGAGGTTGCCTTCGGAGAGGGGCCGCTGGCCCGAGTAGAAGAGGTGATCTTCGATGTGGTGGATGCCCCTTACGCTTATAATGCTATCTTCGGTCGAGGGATGTTGAACCAATTCGGGGCTATAGCACATCACAATTACCTTTGTCTCAAAATGCCCACGCAAGGTGGGGTGCTCACTATTTCAGGAGACCAAGCTGTAGCCAGAAGGACAGAGTATGGCCATGGGCAGCCATTGGACCCCCGACAAGTGCATAATGTGGCAAAAAGCGCCGAGGAAGTACCGGAGGCCTTGAGCCCTCCGAAGGGATCTTCGCTTAAGCCAAGCCCGGAGGGTGATGTCGAGACAAGAATAATCTCAGAAGACGGCAAAGAGTACCCAGTGAAATTCGGCAAGGGGCTATCTCCAGAAATAACCGCCTCGTTAGAAGAAGTCGTCAAGAAAAATCTAGACATGTTTGCTTGGACCGACGAAGATATCACTGGGGTCGACCGAAGCATCATCGAGCATAGTCTGCTCGTCAACCCGAAGGCTAAGCCGGTGCGCCAGGGGCTCCGAAAGCTATCAGCAGAAAGAGCAAGCTTAGCCAAGGCCGAAGTAGAAAAATTGTTAAAAGCTGGCATTATCAGGGAGGTAGCCCATACTGAGTGGTTGGCTAACCCTGTTTTTGTAAGAAAGAAGGACTCGAACAAATGGCGCATGTGTATCGACTTCACCTCATTAAATAAAGCATGCCCGCGAGACCCCTACCCAATGCCCTGAATAGATCAATTGATAGATTCCACAGCCGGCTCCGAATTATTAAGCTTCCTCGACGCCTATTCCGGGTACCATCAAGTGTGGCTGAAGCGCGAAGACGAAGCCAAGACAAGCTTTATAACTCCTTCTGGAGTATTCTGCTATGTAAGAATGCCTTTTGGTTTGCGGAATGCCAGAGCCACATTTTCTCGCTTAATAGCTAAGTCTTTAGGTCATCAGATAGGCCGTAATGTCGAGGCCTACATGGACGATATTGTAATAAAAAGTGCTCAAAAGCACCAGCATAGCCTAGATTTAGCTGAAACTTTCGAGAGCCTCCGAGCATGTGGAGTACGCCTCAACCCCGAAAAATGTATATTCGGGGCACAAGCAGGGAAGCTGCTAGGGTACTTAGTTTCGAGCAGGGGGATCGAAGCCAGCCCAACACAAATAAGTGCGCTGCAAAGAATGGCTCCACCCGAGAATTTGAAGCAAGTACAGAAACTAGCAGGAAGGCTAGCAGCACTCAGCAGGTTCCTGTCCAGATCGGCAGAGCGAAGCCTCCCAATTTTCAAGGCGCTCAAGGGCTCTGAAAGCTTCAGCTGGACGCCGGAGTGCCAGAAGAGCTTCGAAGAAATAAAAGCATACCTCGGAACATTATCAACCTTAACCGTTCCTCTTCCAGGGGAAACATTGCTTTTATACCTTGCAGCAATAGGTTCAGCAGTAAGCGCAGTGCTGGTCCGAGAAGTCGAGCTTAAAGAAAAGCTGGTGCAAAACCCAATTTATTTTGTGTCGGAGGCATTATCCGGAGCCAAGATCAGATACTCCGAGCTCGAAAAATTTGCTTATGCCCTAGTAATGGCCTCGCGAAATCTCAGGCATTATTTCTTGGCGCATAACCTCATCGTCCCTACATCGTATCCTCTTGGAGATATGCTCTGAAACAAAGATTCCACAGGCAGGGTTGGAAAATGGGCAGTCGAGCTGGCACCCTTTGAAATCTCCTTCACAGCAAGGACGGCTGTTAAATCTCAAATTATAGCAGATTTCGTAGCAGAGTGGACTCCATCTGCAGTATGGAACCCGGAAGAACCCTCCGACGGTTTCTGGACAATATTCTCCGACGGAGCCTATCAAGCATCAGGTGCCGGGGCAGGGGCAGTCATCCTGTCACCATCAGGGCAAAAGGCAATGTATTCCGCAAGACTCAATTTTCGAACCACTAATAACGTTGCCGAGTATGAAGGAATCCTGCTAGGCCTCCGGAAGGCTAAAGCACTCGGAGCTACAAGAATAGTGATCAAGACAGATTCCCAAGTCGTCGCGGGGCATATTTACAAAAGCTTCCAAGCAAAAAACCCACATCTCGCGCAATACCTTCAAGAAATCCGCAAGGCCGAAGCAGCATTCAAAGGGTTTACAGTTCGAAGCATTCCTCGGGCAGATAATCAACTTGCCGATATTCTTGCAAAAGCTGCAGCAAGAGCAGTGGACCTCCCGGAAGGCGCTTTCTATGAAGAATTAGAGCAGCCAGCAGCTGACCAAATACCCTCATCAGAAGTAATGTGCATTCCAGCTACAGATTGGCGAGCTCCGATAATTACTATGTTGCAAAGTAGCAATGACCCTCCGGAAGGCCCAGAAGCTCGAAGATTGAAATCAAGAGCTCGAAATTACAAACTTATTGGGGAAGTGCTGTACAAAGCCGGGGTATGCTCACCACTGCTTCGATGCATCTCCTGAGGAGCCATGCTGAATAGCGTGGGCCTCATGGCTCTAGAAGTGATGAGTCATTGTCAACGATAGTCAAAGAGGACTGAAGAAGAGAGGAGATCTGCTGTTTCATGGGCCGCGTGTGACTCAGGTACACGGGCAGCGAGCGACTGTCGGGCAGAGGAGGCTGCGAAGTCGGGCTGGCCCAATCCGGGTGCATGGGTCAGAAGCAGTAGAAGACCCACTGGGCTGTTGACCAGGACTGACTCAGGTACACGGGCGGTGAGCGATTGCCGGGCTGAGAGAGCTGCGGGGTCGGGCCGGCCCAATCCGGGTACCTGGTGCAAAGCTGGTGGAGGCTTTGTCAGTTTCGGCGTAAAACTGACAACCATTGATTCTGTATCCGACTGTCCAGAAGAGAAGCCGTAGTCGCTACGAAAACTTAGCTTCCGGATATGTCATCTGTAACTCTAGGCCCACAGTCAGTCAGTTGTGTCTGTAAAAATTCCTAAGGGCAGTAGAGTCTTTTCCTTTATTTTTGAGTCTGTAAAAACCCTAAGGGGCTGGTAGAATATTCCTATTGTTGGGCTGCCTATAAATAGGACCCCAATCTCTAGGGTTTGGACTACCCTTCTAGAAATCACTTTTGCATCATTCATTGGGTCATTTTGTCTCTCACGGTTCCTCTCTCTCCTGTGTGCGCCGCCGCCAGGCACTTGTTCTTCCCTGGTTGATGTGCATTTATTCTACTTCTGTGAGATTGATTTCCCTGTCTTTGCTGAAGCTTGTGCATTTATTCCACTGATTCAAGAAGCTTCGATTGGGTGAGCAGTGCTGATTTTATTCCTGAGAATGTCCATCTCTTGCGTGTGTTCTTCGTGAGAAGTAGTACTAATTCTTGCTGTTGCAAGTAGTACTACTACTGTAGCTACAGTACTTGCTGCCAGCTTTTTACCTTCTACTGTTCTGCCTTTTTGATCGAGGCAGATTGAAGTAAATTGCTTTTTGACTGTTTTCTGCGAAGTCATCCTTCTCTGTTCGAAGCCCCTCAGTTCCGTGAGGCAGGCTTCGATCTAAACCACACTCGAAGGCTTCGGTTCAATCTTCGAACTTTGTTTTGTGTTCTGTGTTGCTAAGTTTCGAAGCAGTTTTCTGATCGACAGCATTACATACTTCGAACATTAGTGCGAAGGGTCTTCGGCCCTATCTGTTCGAAGTTCATACTTCGACAAGTTTCGAAGTTGGGTTCGAAGCCTGTAGCTCAGTTAGGCATCGCACTGTCTTCTGTGTAGCGTGTTACCCTTCGCCTCTCTTTTCGGAGCTTGCTTTTTTCGAAGGTAGAGCATTGGCTTCGGACTTGCTTTTCTGTCGCGTGACAGACTTCGTTTCTTTGTTCGAAGGTTGTCTGTTTGTGTGTTGTGTTCGAAGTTTTGTGTTCGAAGGTTTTGCTTCGAAGCTTTCGGTTCAAAGTGTGTTCGAAGTTTTGTCTTCGAAGTGCATACTTCGAAGCAGGCTCCGACACTATTTTACTTCGCTCCGAAGCTCGTGATTCGAAGCTGTGTTCGAAGCCTTGTCTTCGAAGTTCATACTTCGAACCAGGCTCCGGCACTGTTTTTACTTCGCTCCGAAGTACACTTCACCTCTTACCACTTCGAACTAGGCTAGACACTGACACCTTCGGCACTTCGGACAGACTCCGACACCAACCTCCGAAGCATACCTCGACGTGCGAAGGGGGCTTCGCCAAGTCCCGAACAGGAGACAACTTTGGACAGTAACTTCTATTTTCATCTTATACATTCTTAGATCAATTCATTGAGAAGTTTAGGCCTGTTACAACTTGTTCATCTGCCTAGTTGCACTACTTTAGATTTACACTGTTTATCATCAAGTTGCTTCTAGGTTAGAAACCTTTAGACTTAGGCCTTCTGTTTATTTTCTGCTGCGTAGTATTTTGAGGTGCGTTGGGTATTGGGAACAGGCCATTGATTCGAAAGAATTTTTAAGGCGCCCATTCACCCCCCCTCTGGTCGCTACTTTCGGTCCTACAAGTGGTATCAGAGCAAGGTTAGGGTTTTTCCATACCTTAACCGGTTCTAAACCCCAGTAGTGACTATGACGTCTCCTGGCAAGGTCCCGTCCTTGGAAGCCTATGGCTATAATTATTGGAAGACTCGCATGCGAGCCTATCTCATGAGCCAGGGTTCGGACATATGGGACATTTGCGTTCACACCACGTTTGTCATTCTGCCAGTTACTGAGCAAGGTACTGCTGGTATCATTGCTCAGCATCTGAGCAACAGTAAGGCTGTGAACATTTTATTTTCTGGTCTAGGTCCCACTGAATTTGAGCGAGTGAGTCACCTCTCCACTGCGAGAGAGATCTGGGCTACCCTCAAGGCACACCATGAGGGAACAGCACAGGTCAAGGCTCGGCTCTATCAGACCTACCGGCGTGAATATGAGAATTTCACACAGAAGCCGGGTGAATCTGTTGAGGCTTTGTTTGGTCGCTTTCAGTCGATCATTAACAAGCTTCGGGACAACAAGGCTGAGGGTGCTCAGTTAGTCTCAGATCATGAGCAGGCGCTCAAGGTTCTTCATACCTTGGACCCAAAGATCTGGGAGATCAAGGTATCATCTATCGTTGAGAGTACTTCTTACGATACCTTGACCATTTCTGAGTTGTTTAGCAAGCTAAAGGCCACTGAGGTAGATATCCAGTTGAGATCAAATCTCACTGGCTCTGGATCAAAATCCCTGGCCCTTGCTACACCTTCAGTTGATCCCTCTGCTGTAAGCTGTGCTGGGTTCTCCTTGATGTCTATCACTGAGGACCAGCTTGAGTTGTTGGGAGATGATGATTTGTGTCTCTTTAACAACCGGGTGCGTCGTGTCTATGATAAAAGAATGTTCAAAAGACACGGCACAAAATCCGGATGCTTTGAATGTGGTGATCCAGGACACTTCATCGCCGACTGCCCCAAGCGCAGTGGATACAAGAAGGGCACCGGCAGCAGCTTCCACGACTCCGGCAAGCACGAGAGCCCCTCCTTCAACAAGGGCAAGCCGAAGACTCGGTTCTTCAAGAAGGCCCTGAAGGACTACCGGCGAGAGAACAAGAAGCGCGACAAGGCCTTCTTCGCCGAGATGGAGAAGAGCTACTCCAAGCAGTCCACGACTTCTTCCTCTTCATCGAGCTCAAGCGATGAGGAGATCTCCATCAGGAAGGGGAAGGACAAGGACGATCCGGCGGGTCTCTGCTTCATGGCTTTCGGAGACAAGCCGAAGAGCCACTCTCACCAGCGCCGAAGATCCCGCAAGAGCTTCTGCTCCATGGCTCTTGGGGATAGAGAAGAAAAGAGCTCCTCCGACGACTCCGACGACGACGATAGCAAGGTATCATCTTATGAGCGCGAAATTGTAGATTTACTTGAGAGCAATCGTCAGGAGTTGAAGTATCGGGAGAAACTGCTTAGGGGGGCTAAGAAAAGGATAGACGAGTTAGAAAGTGAGCTTGCCGTGGCCAACGGTAGAATAGAAAGTCTATCTTCTTCCCCTTGCTTGGGTGATAGCAGTGAGTGCCCGAAGTGTGAGGTGCTTCTGTGTGACCTGTCGACTTTGAAGTCCAGGTACACAGAAAGGGTTGATGAGAGGGACGCTTTGGCCACTGAGCTTGAAAGCGCTCAGCTGGAGCTGAAAGATGCTCAAGCCACTGTCGTCGCACCCTGTGTTGATTGCCCATCTCATCTAGCTGCCTTAGCTGAGCTGAAATCCAAGGGCGATGAGCATTTGGGTGATTTAGAGAGGTTGAGAGCTGAGCTTGCGCAGACTAGGCTAGAGCTTGAGACATTGTCAGTTCCATCCACTGTCTGTGAGAACTGTCTGTCTCTTAGAATGGAGTTGATTAAGCTGAAAGCCGAGAAGTCTGTCCAGATAGATAGTGAGTGTGAGACCTGCTTGTCTCAGGTGGAGGTACTAGCTTCTTTGAGAGAGGAGCTAGCTGATTCTCAGAATGAGAACTTTTACCTCCGGTCTATCCTGAGTTGGATCAGTGGCAGAGAGCCACAACTTGGCATGATGATCCAGCAGTTCAAGAGGAAGGATGGGTTTGGAGTAGGTTACACCTACACCAAGGCTGACTTTGAGAGTGCCCTCAGCCGGGCAGTGGAGTGGAGTAAAATGACTCCAGAGCAGAGGTATCCCAAGACTCACTCCACTGAGACCTCCCAGGCTTGTCAGCCCAAGGATGGAGTGATCCATGAACCACCCAAAGCTCCACCCAAGAAGCCTATCTGGGTTCCTAAGCCCAAACACCTCCACTCTTCTCTAGACTCTCTTCCTGGACCCTCTCAGCCCAAGAAGACCACACCAAACACTACCAAGCCCAAGAACCCCAAGCCTCAACCACATCCCAAGAAGCCTACCTATCATTGTGAGTATTGTCAGAGAGATGGGCATCTTGCGGAGTTTTGCTTCAGGAGGAAGCGGGTTGAGAGAGCAGAGAGGGCTCGTAGTGATCAGGTGCAGTTCTACCAGCAGGGTGGTAGACTGCGTGTTCCTCGGCGCGGGGAGAGGCTAGAGGCCAGGCCGCGTCGTGTAGGTGGTGGTAGAGGAGACGGTTTTCTTACCCGTGCTCCAGTTGGTGGTGTTCGTTCCGGCAGAGTTCCAGACCGTGTTGGCTATGGTTCTGGACCTCGTGGCCGCAGGGTTAGGAAGAACCGTGGACCGCGTTTTGAGCCGCGTTTTGGTCCAAACTCTTTTGATGGTTTTCGCTTTCCATCTTTTGAGCAGATGGCTCGACACTGGTTTAGCTCTTTTGCTAAACCTGGTGCCGGACCATTTGCTCCCACTTACAGACATTGATTGTGCAGGACCGGGGACTGGAGGATGTTTGGATCATGGACTCAGGATGTTCTCGTCACATGACGGGACATCGCAGATGGTTCTCCAGTCTCACTCCCCCGAGCTCCAAAGAATATATCACGTTCGGGAACAGCGGTCAAGGGAAAGTAAGTGGCATAGGCTCAATCAGCATTTCAGACCATTTTTCTTTAAAGAATGTTGCTTTGGTTAAAAATCTGAACTTTAATTTAATCTCTGTTTCGCAACTTCTTGAGGATGGTTTGGAAGTGCGGTTTAAGAAGGGCAATTCTTCTGTGGTTGATTCTAGAGGGTCTTTGGTTTGTCAGATTTTACCCTTCGGTAAAGTTTTTCGAATTGACTTCTCTAGTTCTTTTGGCCCTTCTCGCTGTTTGATTGCTGGATCTTCTTCTGAGCTCTGGAAGTGGCATAGGAGGTTAGGTCACTTGAGTTTTGATCTGCTAGTCAGGTTAAGCTCTATGGACCTCATCCGAGGATTGCCCAAGCTTAAGATGGAGAAGGATCTAGTTTGTCATCCCTGTCGTCATGGGAAAATGGTTGCCGCTTCTCACTCACCTGTGACTCAGGTGATGACTACGTATCCAGGCGAGCTTTTGCATTTGGACACTGTAGGTCCAGCTCGGGTACGCTCAGTCGGTGGGAAGTGGTATGCACTTGTGATTGTTGACGACTTTTCTCGTTTCTCGTGGGTTTTCTTTTTGGAGTCTAAGAATGAAACTTTTCAATTTGTCCATGACCTGATTTTGAAGCTGAAGAATGAGAACAATGGCCGGATGCGAGCAATTCGCTCCGACAACGACTCTGAGTTCAAGAACTCTCAGTTCGTCAGCTTCTGTGGCGATCAGGGTCTGGACCATCAGTTTTCCTCTCCTTACACTCCCCCACAGAACGGCGTCGTGGAACGAAAGAACCGCACGCTAGTAGAGATGGCCAGGACGATGCTCGATGAGCACAGGACTCCTAGGCGTTTTTGGGCTGAAGCCATGAACACGGCTTGCTATCTGGCCAACCGCATTTTTCTTCGAGCTTACATTGGTAAGACATCATATGAGTTGCGGTTTGGCAGACAGCCCAAGGTGAGCCACTTGCGAGCGTTTGGCTACAAGTGCTTTGTGCTCAAGAAGGGAGGGCATTTGGACAAGTTTGAGTCTCGTTGCTGGGATGGTGTTTTTCTTGGTTATGCATTGCATTCTCGAGGCTTCCGTGTTTGGAACCTTGAATCCCAGCTGCTTGTCGAGACGTGTGAGGTTTCTTTTGATGAGTCCTTGCCTTCTTTGACTCCTTCTTTTGAGCTTTCTGGTGATGATGAGCTCGGAGAGTCCATCTTCGAGGAAGATGAGGATACTCCAGCTGCTGTTGAGGGCGGGCATTCTGCATCCCCCGCAGAGCCCACACCTTCTGTGACTTCGACTGATGATGAGGGCGGACCTCTGATCACTTCTTCCACTTCGATCGAGCCCCCTCAGTCGAGTCCAGAGGTGCCAGCTGCTAACTCCGGTGAGGTGACTTCAGATCACCAGGGAACCCAAGCAGTTCAGCGTGACCACCCCTCAGAGCTCATCATTGGTGATTTGACTGAGAGGACTTTGCGTTCTTCTGCCTCTCTCGCTGTGTTTGCTGAATCTGCGTTTGTTGCATCTTTTGAGCCCAGAGACATTTCTCATGCTCTTTCTGATTCTAATTGGATTAATGCCATGCAAGAAGAGCTTGAGAATTTTGTCCGCAATCGGGTTTGGACATTGGTTGAGCCGCCACCTGGATGCAACCCCATAGGCACCAAGTGGGTATTCAAGAACAAACAAGGTGAAGATGGGGTTGTGGTGCGCAACAAGGCTCGACTAGTCGCCCAGGGTTATTGCCAGAAGGAAGGTATTGACTTTGAAGAAACCTTCGCTCCTGTGGCCCGTCTTGAGTCCATTCGTATTCTTCTAGCCTTTGCCGTTTCAAAAGGTTTTAAGCTTTTTCAAATGGACGTTAAGAGTGCTTTTCTGAACGGGTTCATAGAGGAGGAGGTTTATGTTAGGCAACCCCCCGGTTTTGAGAACCCTAAGTTTCCTCGACATGTTTTTAAGTTGCATAAAGCTTTATACGGGTTGAAGCAAGCCCCCAGGGCTTGGTATGACCGGTTAAAGCAATTTTTGTTGGGGAAGGGCTTTGTGATGGGTTCTGTGGACAAAACTCTTTTCTTGCTCAGAGATGCTTCAGATTTTTTAGTTGCTCAGATTTACGTGGACGATATTATCTTTGGCGGTACTACTGATTCTCTTGTGTCCAAGTTTTCTGAGCAGATGCACAGTGAGTTTGAGATGAGCTTCATGGGTGAGCTTAAGTATTTCTTAGGGCTCCAGATCAAGCAGACCAAGGACGGCACCTTCATCCACCAAGGTAAGTATACTCGTGACATGCTTAAGAAATTTGACTTTGGTGGTGAATTGAAGCCGTAGATGACCCCGATGGGTACTTCTGGGGGTCTGGACAAGGACGAGAGCGGTGTCAAGGTCAATGAGAGAGAATTTCGAGGGATGATCGGTTCGCTGTTGTACTTGACGGCAACAAGACCGGACATACAGTTCGCTGTGGGACTTTGCGCGCGTTTTCAGTCTTCACCACGCGCGTCTCACCGGCAGGCTGTCAAGCGCATTTTCAGGTATCTCACCTATGCGCCTGATCTTGGTCTTTATTATTCAGCATCATCATCACTTGATTTATCTGGCTTTTCGGACGCTGACTTTGGTGGGTGCCGGTTGGATCGCAAGTCGACTTCTGGTACTTGCCAGTTTCTTGGTTCTTCCCTTGTATCTTGGTCTTCTCGAAAGCAATCTGGAGTTGCTCTTTCGACCACAGAGGCTGAGTACGTAGCTGCTGCTAGCTGCTGCTCACAGATGGTTTGGATGATTTCCACTCTTCGAGACTTTGGGTTGCTCTTTCCTACCAGGGTTCCATTGTTTTGCGACAGCACTAGTGCTATTAGTGTAGGGAAAAACCCGTGTCTCCATTCAAAAACCAAACATATAGATGTGCGCTTTCACTTCTTGCGGGATCAATATGAGAAAGGTGTCATTGACCTTGTTCATGTTGATACCCATCATCAGTTGGCTGACATTTTTACCAAACCCCTAGATCAGTCTACATTTGAGCGTTTAAGAGGGGATTTGGGTGTTGTGTATCCTTTCTAGGATATTTTGCGTCAGTTTTCTTTCTTATTTACTTTTTTTTTTCTTTCTTGAGTCTTTTTGTGTGTGTTCATATCTTGCATATTCACGTATCACACTTTAGAGATGCTTCTGTTATATGATTAAACTGCATTACTTATTCTAGCGGGTTTATGCTTTTGATTACGTGTCAATGATCATGCCTTGGTTCAGTTCGCTTGATATGTCTGATATCTGTCATATGCATGGCTTTTACGCTTTCAACTTGAAAAATGATCACCATTGCTTCTGGTAACTAGCATGTGTAGGCTGAGTGCTTTTGCTATCTGTTACATGCCTTGTAGCCAGTTCATCACATAGATGCAGATATGCAACTTGGACATCTTGATGCTTCAACATGGAAAATGTGCTATAAAAATGATAAAAATCAAAAATGAATGAAAATTCCATGCCTTTTTATGCTTAAGTTGAAAAGATCCAAGTGGGTTTGCTTTGTCGCATTATATTGTTCTGGACTGCTTACCATAGCACTTCGGTATGAACTAGGACAGTATAGTGTATGCCGAGACCAATGTCTTAAGCTTCTGATGGCTCAGTTTTGGCCTAGGCTTGACTTGGTTGGTTAGCATAAGGTTTGACATGCAAATAACCCTTGGCACAAATGACAAAGGAAAATGAAAAAGCCTGAACTTTAAAAGGATAACAAGTTTGCTGAAGCACTTTGTTTTGAACAATGCTTATCTTGGTAGATATCACTTAGCTTCTGCATCTCATGCTTTACCTTGCTTGTTTACTAGAAAATGTGGTGATGCTTTTATTTGCAAAAACTGAAAAATGCGTGCTAAATGACTTTCTTTAGATATCATCTGTTGCACTGATCATGCCATGTGTCTTAGACAGTATTTCTTTTGCTATACCTGTTAGATACTGTATTTGCAGTCAATCATATCTGAGAAGCATGCTTTCTACACTCCACCTGCACCCCAGTTGCATTCACTGCATATTTTGAGGGGGAGTTACTTTTCAGGGGGAGTCTGTGTCTCTTTTGAGTGCTTGATGAGTTCACTTGTCAACAAGGGGGAGAAAATTTGGGATCAGAGTTTAAGGGGGAGTTCTTACTCTGTTGATATCCTTGTTGTTCTGAAGTCGCACTCATTTTGAGCTTTTGTGTTTTGGTTAACCATAATGACCGCTTCTTGCTTTTGTTCGGCTTTTGGTCATTAAGGTTAAACTTTTACCTTATTTTTCTTCTTCTTTGTTCTCTTGTTTTTTTGTTTTCGTGTTTCCACATTTGGTTCACAGGTGCTGAAGAGCTGAGAATTGAGAAGTGTTGACAATGCACTCATCAAGGGGGAGATTGAGGAGCCATGCTGAATAGCGTGGGCCTCATGGCTCTAGAAGTGATGAGTCATTGTCAACGATAGTCAAAGAGGACTGAAGAAGAGAGGAGATCTGCTGTTTCATGGGCCGCGTGTGACTCAGGTACACGGGCAGCGAGCGACTGTCGGGCAGAGGAGGCTGCGAAGTCGGGCTGGCCCAATCCGGGTGCATGGGCCAGAAGCAGTAGAAGACCCACTGGGCTGTTGACCAGGACTGACTCAGGTACACGGGCGGTGAGCGATTGCCGGGCTGAGAGAGCTGCGGGGTCGGGCCGGCCCAATCCAGGTACCTGGTGCAAAGCTGGTGGAGGCTTTGTCAGTTTCGGCGTAAAACTGACAACCATTGATTCTGTATCCGACTGTCCAGAAGAGAAGCCGTAGTCGCTACGAAAACTTAGCTTCCGGATATGTCATCTGTAACTCTAGGCCCACAGTCAGTCAGTTGTGTCTGTAAAAATTCCTAAGGGCAGTAGAGTCTTTTCCTTTATTTTTGAGTCTGTAAAAACCCTAAGGGGCTGGTAGAATATTCCTATTGTTGGGCTGCCTATAAATAGGACCCCAATCTCTAGGGTTTGGACTACCCTTCTAGAAATCACTTTTGCATCATTCATTGGGTCATTTTGTCTCTCACGGTTCCTCTCTCTCCTGTGTGCGCCGCCGCCAGGCACTTGTTCTTCCCTGGTTGATGTGCATTTATTCTACTTCTGTGAGATTGATTTCCCTGTCTTTGCTGAAGCTTGTGCATTTATTCCACTGATTCAAGAAGCTTCGATTGGGTGAGCAGTGCTGATTTTATTCCTGAGAATGTCCATCTCTTGCGTGTGTTCTTCGTGAGAAGTAGTACTAATTCTTGCTGTTGCAAGTAGTACTACTACTGTAGCTATAGTACTTGCTGCCAGCTTTTTACCTTCTACTGTTCTGCCTTTTTGATCGAGGCAGATTGAAGTAAATTGCTTTTTGACTGTTTTCTGCGAAGTCATCCTTCTCTGTTCGAAGCCCCTCAGTTCCGTGAGGCAGGCTTCGATCTAAACCACACTCGAAGGCTTCGGTTCAATCTTCGAACTTTGTTTTGT
Source organism: Zizania palustris (assembly GCA_019279435.1). Classification (NCBI taxonomy): domain Eukaryota; kingdom Viridiplantae; phylum Streptophyta; class Magnoliopsida; order Poales; family Poaceae; genus Zizania; species Zizania palustris. The sequence continues at coordinate 762,948 of JAAALK010000283.1, read as the reverse complement.
GTTCTGTGTTGCTAAGTTTCGAAGCAGTTTTCTGATCGACAGCATTACATACTTCGAACATTAGTGCGAAGGGTCTTCGGCCCTATCTGTTCGAAGTTCATACTTCGACAAGTTTCGAAGTTGGGTTCGAAGCCTGTAGCTCAGTTAGGCATCGCACTGTCTTCTGTGTAGCGTGTTACCCTTCGCCTCTCTTTTCGGAGCTTGCTCTTTTCGAAGGTAGAGCATTGGCTTCGGACTTGCTTTTCTGTCGCGTGACAGACTTCGTTTCTTTGTTCGAAGGTTGTCTGTTTGTGTGTTGTGTTCGAAGTTTTGTGTTCGAAGGTTTTGCTTCGAAGCTTTCGGTTCAAAGTGTGTTCGAAGTTTTGTCTTCGAAGTGCATACTTCGAAGCAGGCTCCGGCACTATTTTACTTCGCTCCGAAGCTCGTGATTCGAAGCTGTGTTCGAAGCCTTGTCTTCGAAGTTCATACTTCGAACCAGGCTCCGGCACTGTTTTTACTTCGCTCCGAAGTACACTTCACCTCTTACCACTTCGAACTAGGCTAGACACTGACACCTTCGGCACTTCGGACAGACTCCGACACCAACCTCCGAAGCATACCTCGACGTGCGAAGGGGGCTTCGCCAAGTCCCGAACAGGAGACAACTTTGGACAGTAACTTCTATTTTCATCTTATACATTCTTAGATCAATTCATTGAGAAGTTTAGGCCTGTTACAACTTGTTCATCTGCCTAGTTGCACTACTTTAGATTTACACTGTTTATCATCAAGTTGCTTCTAGGTTAGAAACCTTTAGACTTAGGCCTTCTGTTTATTTTCTGCTGCGTAGTATTTTGAGGTGCGTTGGGTATTGGGAACAGGCCATTGATTCGAAAGAATTTTTAAGGCGCCCATTCACCCCCCCTCTGGTCGCTACTTTCGGTCCTACATCTCCCAGCCTGAAGGTCAAGACATACTTCGAGGCATCCACGAAGGGCTGTGCGGAGGTCATCTAGCCCCTCGAGCACTAGCAGGCAAGACGCTCCGGCAAGGGTTTTATTGGCCAACAATCGTTAGAGACGCGGAAGACCTGGTTCGAGCATGCCAAGGCTGCCAATGGATGGGCAGACGGAGCCATCGCCCGCCAGCTCAGCTTTAAGTTATTGCCCCGGTATGGCCAATGGCTAGATGGGGCATGGACCTCATAGGCCCTTTCCCACCAGCGAAAGGCGGGTTGAAATTTGCGGTGGTAGCAATCGAATACTTCTCAAAATGGGTGGAAGTGGAGCCACTAACAGCTATCACCTCGAAGAACGTGCGAAGATTCTTCTGGCAAAATATTATATGCAGGTTCGGAGTCCCCAGAGAATTAACGGTGGATAATGGAACCCAGTTCGAAGTTGATACCTTTCAAACATTTTGTGAAGAACTGGGCATTAAGCTATGCTTCGCAGCAGTGCGACATCCGCAATCCAACGGGGCCGTCGAACGAGCCAACGGGAACATCCTCTCCGGGCTAAATCGCCGAATTGTAGGATTGGCCAAGGGCCTATGGGTCGAAGAGCTACCTAAAATTTTATGGTCCATCCGAACCACTCAAACTAGATCAACCGGTTTCACGCCATTCAGATTGCTCTTCGGAGACGAAGCCATGACCCCTACGGAGCTCAAAGGGGAGTCGCTTCGCGTAATTCAACACGGATACAAAGGTGATCGGAGTGCTTCAATAGATTTGTCAGAAGAGACAAGGCTTCGAGCTGTCGCCAACCTGACTAAATACCAAGAGCACACAAAAACGTGGTATGACCCGAAAGTCAGATTAAATGAGTTAAAACCAGGTCATCTAGTATTGCGAAGTGTAATAGCTCCGGGGAAGCTAGGAAACAAATGGGAAGGACCATATGTTATCTTACGCTCAGGACGCCCCGGATCGTTTAAATTAGCTAATTTAGAAGGGGAAGAGTTGAAACATGCATGGCATGCGGAGCACCTTAAGAGATATTACGCTTAAGGCTTCCTTGTAATCACTTGTAACACTTCTTTTGTCTATAAATAAAGATAAGGGTTGAAACTTGTTTTGACCTTCGAACATCCCCTCCTCCTGATGGACGCATTAGGAGGTCGGTGATGCTAGTAGAGCCAAGCATTTTTCGCAAAGACCCAAGGGGCTGACTGCGAACCATTGGTTCAGTGGCTCCGCCAACCTACGGATTCCAGGCTCCGGCTTGTTAGGATCTGTAGAAGAGTCTAAGGACTTTAAATAAAACAGACTTTCAAACCTCCGGGTGCGAAGTGTATGTAAAAGAGCCGAAGGTGGCCAACCTACGGATTCCAGGCTCCGGCTTGTTAGGATCCGTAGAAGAGTCTAAGGACTTTAAATAAAACAGACTTTCAAACCTCCGGGTGCGAAGTGTCTGTAAAAGAGCCGAAGGTGGCCAACCTACGGATTCCAGGCTCCGGCTTGTTAGGATCCGTAGAAGAGTCTAAGGACTTTAAATAAAACAGACTTTCAAACCTCCGGGTGCGAAGTGTCTGTAAAAGAGCCGAAGGTGGCCAACCTACGGATTCCAGGCTCCGGCTTGTTAGGATCCGTAGAAGAGTCTAAGGACTTCAAATAAAACAGACTTTCAAACCTCCGGGTGCGAAGTGTCTGTAAAAGAGCCGAAGGCGGCCAACCTACGGATTCCAGGCTCCGGCTTGTTAGGATCCGTAGAAGAGTCTAAGGACTTTAAATAAGACAGAATTTCAAGCCTCCGGGTGCGAAGTATCGTTAAAGAGCCGAAGGTGGCCACATTACAGATTCCAGGATTCGGCTCGTCAGGATACGTAAAAAAAAATCTAAAAACTTTGATGATAAGATGCGCAAATTTGAAGCATGTAGGTGTTCAGACAATCATTGTGCCTAGCGAACCCTTTTGTGTGATAAAGGCTCCGCCACCCACAAGGGGGGTAGGAGGGTAGGAGTCACACGGCATGCTGTCGAAGCATTCCACATTAAAATATTATACTCATACATCAAGAAAAATTGTTATCTAAACCCAAATAAAACGGAGACCCTTTCGACCCCTAGAACTACCCCTGCGGCTACTTTGCCCTTCGGAGCTTGAAGTCGTCTTTTTAGGCCGGGTACTTCTCTTTTTTCTCGAGGCTCGCAGTTTCTTCTGCTCCTCCTGAAGTTCAGCCCATGTCAAGAGCCTTTCGGAGTCTGCCTCGGCAAAGTTTTCGGCTTGGTACTCCGAGTCGGACCAGTCAATAGGTTCGGAAAATGAAGACCCCTCCGCCTTCTCTTCCTCTTTAATATAAGATAAAACGTCCCTTCGTACTTCAAGGGTAACCTCCCCCCCGTCTCCGCGAGGAACAGAGAAGCGGGAACGGCGGTAAGGTCTCAAACTCTCAAGGACTGCCCACTCCTTTCGAAGCTCGGCGGTAGTTTCCAGAAGTTCGAAGTCAGGGCCCGAAGGGCATGACAAAACCTAAAAAAGAGCAGAACACCCAAGACAAGTACTGTTTATAACTTTTTCTTTAATAAAACAAGGTTTACAAGGCCACAGGTACACAGCAGTCCTAAGCAGCTAGACCTGCGGGTCGGCTGGCGGAGCTGGAACCGGAGGGGCTGGTGAAGCAGGGAGTGGTGGCTTCATTTGAGCTTGCTTCTGCCGGCGGGCCTCGTCAATCCAGGCCTTAGCAGCGACCTTGTGGTCCGTCTTCCAGGCTGACCGGAAGGCTTCCCAAGCCGAAGCCACCTCCGAAGATGGCCGCAGCAAGTCATCATCCGCGAAGCCTCCAGGGGACGAGCTTCCAACCGAGCCAAGAGGAATCCGAAGAGATTCAAGGTGACGAAGAACCCCGATGCCAGCACACTGTCCGGAGATCTCCCCGTACCGAATGCCGGAGTTCTTCATCAGCGACGAAGCAACCTGGATCCTCGTCAGCTTTCGGTCGAGTGGCTCGTAGGCTGCGGCGGAGGACGAAGGGCACATAGTGCCGAAGTACTCCAACGTACCCTGAAGAGCTTCCAAGGTACGATCAGCAGTACTGGAATTTTTCCTCTCTGCCGCTTCCAGGTTCGCAACAGTCGCGTCCACTGCGGCCACCCGGAGCATCAAAGAACTCTTGTGAGCCATTGCTTGGCTAAGAGCCCCTCGAAGCTCCACCAACTGTGCGTTCAAGGTAGCTGCGTCCTGACAAAGCTTTTCGACCTCCGCGCGGAGGACAACGCGTTCGGCTTCGGCTTCCTGGGCTGACGAACGGAGGGCTTCAAGGGCTTCGTCAGATGCTGCCCTAACCTTCCGTTCCTCCAAAACTTCTTCCTCCAGTCTGAGGGACCTCCCGGTGGAGTCATTGAGGGCCGTCTGGAGGGTAGTGACCTTCCGGTTGAGTCGATTAATTTCGACCTCGTTGGAAGTCGCTGCCGCTCTAGCCAGGGCAAATTGCTGCAAGGAAAACTAGGTAAGCACTAAAGAAGTTATGACCATTAAAATATAGCAAATGTGGTGTCTTTTTCATACCTGAAGGGCAGCCCTTTCGAGGGCCGTGTTGAGGGTCGAAGCCCTAGTCTCGCTCAAGGCGGAGATCAACTCCGAGTTAGCAATATCTTGGCTTCTCTCAGCCAGGGGCTCCAGGAGTCCTCGAAGGCCGCTCCGGTGCTCCAAGAAAGGAGCTAGTAGAGGAAGCCAAGACAAAGCTCGGGCGTCGTCCGCTGCGGCCTCGTCCTCCGAATTACCGACGGAGGGTGCGGTTTGGCCAAGACGAAGGCCGAGGCTAGAAATGCTCTTACCCCTCCCCGGCACGAAGGGGGGAGAAGCAAGAGCACTCAGACCCCCGGCCGCCACCTCTCCGGCCGGAACCACGTTGTCGGAGGTGACTTCGGTGGTCGAGGTGGCCGCGGCCGGAGCCAACTCCATCCCGGGAAGCACATCGTCCGCCCCGAAGGACACGTTCTCTGCCACCAGGCTCGGAGCCCCCAGAGGAGCAGAAGGGTCCGCTCGGATAACCATCTCCGAAGAAGCAGGGACTTCCGGCGCCACCAAAGCTTCGGTACCCAAAGAGGTAACTACTTCAATAACAAGATTAATAAGCGTGTTTTACAGATAGCAGGCGAATGTTGACAAAGAAGGAGGAGCTCCGGAAAAATACCTCTGAGAGCTTCTTGAGGAAGGATCGCCGAATCCTCCAAGACTTCGTACATCCGGAGGATATTGGCAAAGTCATCCCCCGAGGTCCTGCCCTCGGTATCCTCCGTCGGAGTTGCAGTCTCCGCAGGGACCGCTTCGAGTGAGGGCAAGTCGGGAGTAGAGTCTGACTCCACCGGCACGACGACGGGTGCGGGAGGAGTCGTTGGAGTTACGCTAACCCCCTCCCTGACGGAGATGTTTGGGGGGACCTCCCCCATATCTTCGTCAACCAGGAGGTAGGCTTCGAAAGTCTTCGCCGTCGCGCCTTCGGAGTCTTCTGCCTCTTCGGGAGTTGGGCTCCGCTCGTCTGGCGACGAAGAAGACGAAGCAGGCGTCAAGTGGGGAGGTTGCTTCGCTGCCTTCTTCTGAAGCGGCTGCTTACCAGCTTTCTTGGAAGGCTCGGCCGCTGCTTTCCTCTTGCGGCCAGCCGCCCCGGTTGGGGCGAAGTCGGAAAGCTGCGGGGGCTCCATGCCGAGGGCTCTCCACACTCTGTTGGATCGCTCCCAACTCCCCACCAACTCCAGCCTTCTCTGCCTCTCGGTCATCGAAGGAGCTCCGAGAATTCGTTCGGTGGCCCGAACTATGTCATCCGGAGCTAATGCCAGAGGCGCTGCTGAAAGAAAGAGGTATAAAAGTATGAGTATAACTAATCTGTTCATATAATATGATGCCGCAGGAAAAAGATGTACCTAAGTTTCGGAGGTCCCCCTCCGAGGCTTGTGGGATTACGATTGGTCAGTTGGCTCCGAGGGGAGGGATCCGAAGACCGACGAACTCCTCGGCCAGATCGCGCATGCTCATACGGCAGGCCACTGAAGCGAGCAACCCTAGCCTCGTCGTGAGCAAGCTAGGGTTCGGGGAGATGTCGGCCTCCTTCCGAAACCAGATATTGTTATTATGCTTGACTCAGTTTGTTAATCCTAACGGACTGAACTAAAATGCTAACCCGTTGGTATTGTTATTAATTTATCTTATACTAACAAAATAATAATTATTAATTAATAAATTACTAAATATTTCTTAATATAGATATGAGTAAATATAAATGGTGCGAGAACTAGTAATAAAGATATCTAAATGTCTTATGTACGAGCTTACCACTGCAAGCCAACTCATTAAAATATATCTTTTTTTGATTTTTCCTGTTGTTTTACACGAGTGCAGTAGAGTGGTGCCCTATGCTCTCATGAAAATAATATGCATATTATAGGTATAAAAGAACCTTAACAGTAATTATTTATCCGGATAGCAGTGTATCAGTATCACACAATCAAACATAACAAAACAATACCAAGCAAATCAAATCACTTGATAGTGCACGCAATGTTTTGATCGGAACATACAATTGATCGCATCGCTCACTTTCAATTCAGAACTCAGAAGTTAAATCTTCTCTTAAATTTGTACAGATATTACCAAACTACATGGTATACTGGTACTATACACATTTCCAAAGGCATTCCATTAGGATCTTACTCTGCCTACAACTTGCAACTTATGAGCTAACATCTTTCAAAAATCCCGTAGAGTTTCTCGAAGGAAGCAACCTGCTCAGTAAGTTTAAAATCAAAGCTCTGAATTTGTAGTTGTTATCATTAACAATTGTAATCTTGTTGATGTCAAGATTTGGCAAAGCTCGGGTCCACTAAGGATGTCGTATGGTCAACAGAAATCAAGGAGCCGGTCAAAGGTTGGTCAACAAAACCTGTTCATTTCAGTTACAGGTGGCTGGATAACAGAAAGCCGATGGAGATGGAAGAAGATAAAGATAATCTAGAATCGGTTGCAACGGATTTTACTTGGACGACAAGTCTTCGGACTATAAATATGTATCTAATTAGATAGGTTTAATACACATACACAATCAATCACAACAAAACTACTCTTTCGGCGTATCGACACCCTTGGGTTCCCAAGGTTAATCTCGGTTGGGCTTGGCACTCGGAATCGGGCTGCATCGTCCTGATCTCCAACGAAGAGGTGAGTCCTACCACCCCGACGATCGCATCAGCTAGGTCAGTGTTCATCAAAACTACATCGTATCGATCTCTTGAGGCATTGACCCGATTAGTGTGATCGCCGGTTTATCTTGGTGTATTTGTTAGGTCTAAAGATGTGTCTTTTTGATCTTTTAGATTGATGTGAGTTAGGTGTCGTAGTTCGAGGTTTCATCGGTTATGTCTGACATCTTGTTCTATTGTATATAGTCCATGTTGTATACCGTTCATCTAAATAAAGTATGCCTGATGCATTGAAGTGTTATTGATTTCTCGTAATTAGCAACTGTCTTGGTTAGGTCTGATCTTGCAGCTACGATGCTTTGATGACATGGATACGTTGTTTGGTATGCTAAGTTTAGTTTCTGTCGGAGTACAACCCGATAGGTTATCTTTAATTCTACATCATACTGGGTGATGGCGTGCTCAGTCCGATAGCGTTGCCATGGTCATCAGCCCTACGGTCGATCGGTGCATTTATTCATGATTTTTCTATTCTCACCACAGTTATCAGCTTGGTAGCCGATCAGCTTTGCTGCTAACGTTATTTTCTCTGGTCCCTTATCAGTTGCAGGATCAAACTAATTGGCATGCTCAGAACCCTTTTTATCTAAGAATGTATAACCTGCATTGGAGTTAAGTAGACCTCCCAGGCCACGCGTGTGACTAAAAAAGACACCAACACACTTTTTGGCATGCCCGGTGGGACTTCGTTCCAACCATTCATTCATGGCGGGCGATGTTGACAACAATAACATCATCCCGGTCAGTATGGAAGCATTGACCAATGAACAAAGGGAGGAGATACAAGACCACGTAGAAAACTACCAGAGATTGTGTCTCGAGGCCTTCGACATTACCTGCTCTGGTCCTATCCAAAGGAACCAGTTTCTGAAGCTAGCCATGGCCGAGGAGATGACCCAGCGGACCGAGAGTCCGCTGATCAGTTTTTAGGAGACTATTGATAACGCTCTCTATCACGCCCTCATCAATCAGTCCGAGATGTTGGTCAATACCTTGCACGGGTTGATCAAGAATATTGTTGATGGTACGATTTCTCAGGAGCCGGTGCAAGGCCCGGTGTACTTCCCGACTAACCATCCTCGTCTGCTGCAAAACCCTCAATATACTCGGCCAGTGCCACCACCACAAGGGCCGATGAGGCAGGGTCCACCGAACACTATGTTTGGCTTGGAAGTTAACATGATGGCCCCATTAACTATTGGGAATGGGGAAGCTACGTTAGCCGCTAATTTCAAAAAATTTCCCCAAAGCCTAAGAACCATGCGCGTGAGATACCATGAATCGGTACTTTCTATCTTGAGACATGCTAGGTGTAGAGGAAGAAGATGTTAGGGAAGCGCATCATCGCTTATCCTCATCTCGCTTCGGCCGTTCCCCGACAATCCAATCGACGAAGATGAGGGTGTCAACATGAAAAAGACGATAAGTGTCGCTATTCGAGCAATGCCTCCATAGAGTCCGCATGTACAGGGATGAGATCGTTTCCACGCCGGCGTGCTAGCACCACTCGTGAGAAACAGGAAATACCTCAATCTCAACTCTTGAGATCAAGATAGGGAGAGGAGGATTTCTCGGTGTCTATGGTTTAGATCTAATCTAAACTATGAATAACTTGATATCCAGGACTTCCTCTTTCTCTCTTTATATAGAGGTGAGAGCCTTGACCTCAAACAATTCGAGACCCAATAGATCCAATTTGTTATGCCCACCTCAGAACTTTCGATCCTTAGATCGGAACGTCCAATCAGAGCTCTCGGTTCGCAATTTTAGGAATCATCGGAACTTCCGATCAGTGCAATTTTTCCCGATACACATCGGAACTTCCGGTTTCAATTCCATGTCTCTAAATTAGAAATTATCAAAACTTCCGATACCATATCGAAACTTCCGATTTGAGCTCTCTGTTTTGCAAACAATAAATTATCGGAACTTCCGATACCATATCATAACTTCTGATTTGAGCTCTCTATTTCCAATTCAGAAAATAATCGGAACTTTCAATTCCAAATCGGAACTTCCTATCCAACCAGATTTTTCTTGGGCATTGTTCCTTCAATCTCCCCCTTGAATAAGAGCTAATTATTTGCAATTTTATTAATCCATCCCCTTAAGTGTGTGTGACCTGATAGGTTCATACACTAACGATTGTTCACCGGAAACCCTTTTCAGCTCACTAAACAATAGCGGTACCTAGCAGCACGTATTGACCCCCAGAAGTATACAAAATCAATTTTTTGCTGAACCTTGATATACTTATGCACCAGTACTTTTACCACATGACATTAGTCAAGCTCAAGGCGAGATTTGTGCCACCCTTGTTGGACAACTCAACATTTCACTCAATCAAGTAATGGATTCAAATCATGACTAACTCCTTAGTCATAGTGGTATGACCATGCACTTTTCCAATCCGACTACCTCAAGGGACCCAAAGATGTCTCTCCCTTTATTAGGAGGGGTAAATTCCATATTGACCGCTCACATCCCACGACATATTTCACAACACACCTGAAAACGACTCTTATGACTACCTAGTTACGAAATAGTGTTAGGAAGCATCTATGTGTGTTTCTACGCATTCTGGAATCAAATGACGATCTCAAGACTCTGTAGGTACAACATTTGAGATGACAACTGATGGTACATTATAATAACAATCCCAACAGTATCTAGAGTGGTTCTATCCAACACCATGTTCACCAACATGTGCCCACATCTCTGATTTAACATCCCCATGTCTATTGTTGGGGGAAAATATTCCATCTTCAAGATTATCGTAGCAACAAGATAGAGACTGATGGTTAAGATGATGTCAGATATATAATTTCGGAGATGCATCCAGTCAAGTTCGAAGTATGATGACGGGCTCTAGTTCGAAGTATATCTTCGAACATAGACTCTTCCAGGAACCTCTTTGCCAGCTAAGATGGAAGACTTATCTTCTTTCTAACTAGATTAGTCTTTTACCATTTTAGCCCTATTAAGAGTACCGAATAGTTTCCACTATGTCGGTTGTAATAGAGGGGTAAAAAGGTCTTTTCCTTAATGTTTGGGCCTATAAATACCCCCCGTTTTACCCTGTAATGAGGACCAAATACAAGTTATTCAATACACACATTCGAACTATTCTAAGTTATTATCCTTTCGGAGGCTTAGAATAGTTTACTTCGCAAACACTTCGTTTGTTAGTTTCTAATCTTCAGAAACCTGTTAGCGTAATCTTTTACGCCAACAGTTGGCGCCGTCCGTGGGAAACTTAGTCCAAGAAACTTCGTTCTCTACCAACTTCTTACACCATGCCTCCTAAGCGGAGCGCAACTGGTAACCCTATTCGGAGGTCCCCTCGGACCTCCGGAGTGATATCTCCAGACACAGTTGAGGTCGGAGGACCTTCGACGTTTCCTCCACCTCAAACTCTGGAAGGGATTCCTATTCCTCGAGCATACGGAGTTCCTCCTCCAACTCCATCTATACTTCGACCACCCGGAGTTCCTCTTCCACCTCAAGTTCCACTCCGAACTGATCCTTACAGTTCTCAAGACCCGAAAGATCCTTCCGGAGGAGATGAAGACAATCTTGGTGATATGGCCGCTCAAATGGCCAGTCTCCAAGCTGAAGTAGAGAGATGGCGGCAAGAAGCTGCAAATAGGCTTCGCTCTCAAGCCATCCCAGTTATTCCGGAAGTGCCTGAAGACGACGAACCTCCTTTGATACCGAATCTCCGCTACATCCTGAACTGCAAAAAGTTCGCTTCGACCCGAAGTTTAAGACTTCGAAGCTTTGCAAGTATGCCGGAGATGAAGATCCTGGAGAATTTGTCCGATCTTATGCTTTGGCTATTGAAGTCAGTGGAGGAGTGCGGGACACCATGGCAAAATGTTTTCCCCTAGCTCTTCAGGGAGTAGCTTTGCGATGGTTCTGGTCTTTAAAACCAGGATCAATCAGTTCATGGGGACAATTGAAGAAAAAGTTCGTGGGTAACTTCCAAGGCACCTTCGTGCCTCCAATGTCGACAGGAAGTCTTTTCTAGGTGAAGCAGCTCCCTGGAGAAACCTTAAGACAATACTTCAAGCGCTTCGCTCATACGAAGTCGCAGATCCGAGGGTTAACTACGTCTTCAGTAGTTGACGCAGCTCGGGAAGGAGTCATTCATCCAGGCCTCCTTGATAAACTCCACCGGAAAAGCATATCTTCTGTTTCTCAGCTGATGTCCTATTTTGAAGAATATGCAAGGTCAGAAGAGGGCTGGCTTCGGAGAACTGCAGCTTCTCCGTCCATACTGCAGGAAGTAAAATTGGAAGTGAAAACTTCGGCACAGCCGCGGGAACCTGTCTTCGAAGTTCAGCATGATAGGAGAAGGGGGCAAAAGCATCCTCGTTCAGAAGTTCTGAACATTGCACCCCCGCAGAAGTTTGCCCAAAGAGCTCCACAACCTTCGGGAAACAAGGTCAGCGGCTGGAGGCCGCCAGGGAAACCGGCTGGCAAGGGCCAGACCCTTTTCTGCTGTATTCATGGTGAAAACCGAAATCACGCAACTGATGCGTGCAAAGCTATACTTGCCCTGAGAGGAGAATATCTAGAGAGAACTTCGGGTCGAGGTACTACTGACCGAGTTCCAGCTGAAGTGTGTTCGGAGCCTGTCCAAGCTGTGGCGCGGATAGAAAACTTCGAAGCTGCAAGACGCCCTCCGGTGGTCAATATTATGCCACCTCTGAAGCAAGAAGAGGGGCAAGACCGAGGAAAAAGAGTAGTCCTCCCTATCTCCGGAGGAGGTACTCTTGGAAGCATGTCAAAAAGGCAGAGAAGAGAGTATGTGAGAGAAGTGGGGCACATTGGAACTTCGTCATCTGCAGCTGCTATGCCTGAATGGTCCCATGTGCCAATATCTTTTTCTGCAGAGGATGCAGCTGGCATTAAATTTCCTGAGGTTCGAAGAGTGTTAATTGACGGAGGGAGTTCGTCAGACATTATTTTTGTTCAAGCCTTCGATCAATTGTGCATCTCCAGAAAGCACCTTCTTCCAGCGACTCGTCCTTTGCAAGGCTTCGCAGGACCTCCGCTTGATGCACTCGGCCAAATTGGCCTGGAAGTTACCTTTGGAGAAGGATTGTTAGCGAGGACAGAGGAAGTAATCTTCGACGTCATGGATGCTCCATATGCCTACAACGTCATCTTCGGAAGAGGCATGTTAAATCAGTTCGGAGCTGTGGCACACCACAATTACTTGTGCATGAAGATGCCCACACAAGCGGGAGTGCTCACTATCTTCGGAGATCAAGCTACCGCCTGAAGAGCGGAGTATGGTCACGGCCCCCCTCTTGATCCAAGACAAGTGAATAGTGTGCAAAATAATCAAGAAAATTTTTCTGCTCCTAGCGAATCTTCGAAAAAATCCTTCCCAAGACCAAGTCCTGAAGGAGAGATTGCAACGAAGGTTATTGTTAAAGATGGTAAAGAATATTCATTTCAATTTGGTAAAGATTTACCTCTAGAAGTTGCTACCTCCTTGGAAAAAGTAGTTGAGGAGAATTTAGATGTCTTTGCTTGGTCTGACGAAGACATCACCGGAGTCAGTCGGGATATTATTGAGCACAGTTTACTTGTAAACCCGAAGGCCCGGCCTGTTCGGCAAGGACTCCGAAAAATGTCTACAGAAAGAGCTGTTCTTGCAAAAGACGAAGTTGAAAAAATGTTGAAGGCTGGGATTATCAGAGAAGTGGCTCACACAGAATGGTTAGCCAACCCAGTCTTCATCAAGAAGAAATCCTCCGGGAAGTGGCGCATGTGCATTGATTTCACATCCTTGAATAAAGCATGCCCTCGTGACCCCTACCCCATCCCCCAAATTGATCAATTGGTTGACTCCACCGCAGGTTCGGAGTTATTAAGCTTCCTTGACGCGTACTCCGGTTATCATCAAATATGGTTGAAACAAGAAGATGAGATCAAGACAAGCTTCGTAACTCCCTCGGGAGTCTTCTGTTATGTAAGAATGCCTTTTGGCTTAAGAAATGCCGGGGCTACTTTTTCGAGGTTAGTTGCTAAGGCTCTAGGTCATCAATTAGGTCGCAATGTGGAGGCCTATATGGATGATATTGTAATAAAGAGTGCTTTAAAGCACCAACATAGCCTAGACTTAGCAGAAACATTTAATAGCCTTCGGGCATGTGGGATTCGTCTTAACCCCGAGAAATGTATCTTCGGAGCTAAGGCTGGGAAGTTGTTAGGGTATTTAGTTTCAAGCAGAGGGATTGAAGCTAGCCCTACTCAAATAACTTCCCTACAGAAGATGGCTCCTCTAGAAAATTTAAAGCAAGTGCAAAAGCTGACTGGTCATCTGGCAGCACTTAGCAGATTTTTAGCAAGGTCTGCGGAGAGAAGTTTGCCCATCTTTAAAGCATTGAAAGGGTCTGAAGATTTTGCATGGACACCGGAGTGTCAGAAAAGCTTCGAAGATATTAAAGAGTATCTCAGTAATCTTGCTACACTCACGGTGCCTACTGCGGACAAAACCCTACTCCTTTACCTTGCAGCTACAGGCTCTGCTGTCAGCGCAGTCCTTGTCAGAGAAATGGATTTCAATGGGAAGTTGGTACAAAATCCAGTTTATTTTGTGTCCGAAGCATTATCAGGAGCGAAGACAAGGTATTCCGAGCTCGAAAAGTTTACTTATGCTCTGATAATGGCTTCGAGGAAGTTGAGACATTGTTTTTTAGCTCATAATGTAATTGTACCAACTTCGTATCCTTTGGGAGATATGCTCCGAAGTAAAGATTCCACTGGAAGAATTGGAAAGTGGGCAGTTGAACTAGCACCCTTCGGCATATCCTTTCTGGCAAGGACAACAATCAAATCGCAAGTCTTAGTAGATTTTGTAGCAGAATGGACTCCCCCTGCAACGTGGGTTCCGGAGAAGTCAAGTGAAGGAATTTGGACTGTTTTTTCTGATGGGGCTTTCCAAGCATCTAGAGCAGGTGTTGGAGCAGTTTTAATTTCGCCTTCAGGGCAAAGAGCAATGTACTCCGCAAGACTCAACTTTAAGTCTACCAATAATATAGCGGAGTATGAAGGGATTTTACTGGGACTCTGAAAAGCACGTGCTCTAGGGGCTACAAGAGTTGTTATAAAGACAGATTCTCAAATAGTAGCAGGGCACGTAGATAAAAGTTTTCAAGTTCGGCATCCACAGCTTGCAAAGTACTTAGAAGAAATCCGTAAGATCGAAGCACAATTCAAGTGTATTTCAATTCGGAGTATACCAAGAACACAAAATGTGCAAGCGAACATCTTAGCAAAAGCTGCAGCCGGAGCTATGGATATACCAGAAGAAGCTTTTTATGAGGAGCTCAGTACACCTTCGGTGCCACAAATTCCCTCCGCAGAGATTCTTTGCATTCCAAGTACGGATTGGAGAAATTCGATCATGGAACTTTTGCAAGGAGGAGCAAATTCGTTTGAAGAGCCATAGTTTTCAAGATTGAAACTCAGGGCTAGGAATTATCAAATAATCAACGGTATTTTATACAAGGCCAGAGTATGTTCCCCTTTACTTCGATGTATATCCCAAACCGAAGGTCAAGATATTCTTCGAGATATTCATGAAGGGCTTTGCGGTAGCCATCTGGCCCCTCGAGCTTTGGCAGGGAAAACACTTCGCTAGGGGCTTTATTGGCCTACGATAGTAGCAGATGCGGAGAACTTAGTCCGCACATGCCAAGGATGTCAGTGGATGGGTCGACGGAGTCATCGCCCACCAACAGCTCTTCAAGTTATTGCTCCGGTATGGCCCATGGCCAGATGGGGTATGGATTTGATTGGTCCCTTTCCAGTAGCTAAGGGAAATTTAAAGTTCGCAGTGGTAGCTATTGAATATTTTTCTAAGTGGGTAGAAGCAGAGCCCTTAATAGCTATCACTTCGAACAATGTACATAAATTCTTTTGGAAAAGTATCATTTGCCGGTTCGGAGTGCCTAGACAACTCACAGTTGATAATGGAACATAGTTCGATGCAGAACCTTTCAGAAAGTTCTGCGAAGATCTAGGCATCCAGTTATGTTTTGCTGCAGTGAGGCATCCTCAGTCTAATGGAGCTGTAGAAAGAGCCAATGGAAATATTTTGTCAGGGCTAAATCGAAGGATAGTAGGATTAGCAAAAGGACTATGGACCGAAGAACTTCCGAAGATTTTATGGTCCATTCGGACTACGCAAACAAGGTCCACAGGTTTCACTCCATTCAGATTGCTATTCGGAGATGAAGCTATGACTCCAACGGAGCTCAAAGGAGGATCACTTCGCAACACCGAACCGGAGATTGAAGGAGAAAGAAAAGCTTCACTGGATTTAACAGAGGAGACAAGACTTCGAGCTGTAGCCAATTTATCAAAGTATCATCAGCAGACGAAGGCTTGGTTTGACCCGAAGGTTAAGATCAATGAGCTTAGACCGTGTCATCTCGTTTTACGAAGCATCATAGCGCCAGGAAAATTAGGAAATAAATGGGAAGGTCCATACTTAATTGTTCGTTCAGGACGTCCTGGCTTTTTTAAATTAGCTAATTTGGAAGGTGAAGAGTGAGCACATACTTGGCATGCGGAGCACCTAAAGTGATACTTCGCATAGGGGCTCCTTGTAATCATCCTCTGAATTAATAAAGCATATGGTTCAGATAGTGCCTACCCCTCATAAACTTCCAGCTTCCGAGTGGACGCACTGGAACCGTGGAGTTGACCGAGAGGGAAGTGTCATTAATTTGAATCATATTTTCGGGCTTTTAACCATTGGTTCGAAGTTTCCGACGTGGGGGCTGAAATAATCCGAAGTCCAAGCCACCGGCTTGTAGGCATCCGTAAAAGAGCCCAAAACCACATCATACGGAGTCCAAGCCATCAGCTGGTAGACATCCGTAAAAAGAGTCCAAGGAGACCAAATCATGCGGAGTCCAAGCCAACGGCTTGTAGACATCCATAAAAAGAGTCCAAAGAGACCAATGCGAACTCCAAACCACCGGTTTGACAGAATTCGCAAAAAAGAGCCGAAGGAGGCCAAAACAAAACAGAGTTTGAGCCATGAGCTTCGAATGTCTGTTAAGAAAGTCCAATGTGACAAATTATCTAAGACACTAAAGTGTCCAAAAAGTTATCTCAAGTGATTTCTTTGAAAAGCATAAGGTGTTAAGTCGCCATTCTTCAGACTACAAATAGTCGAAGACATTTTATAAGATTTTAAAAGATCTTTAAATTACAGAGGGGCTCCGAACCCCCAAAATTGTACTCCTATGTTTTTCTTTGTGCCTAACCATCTTTGAATATAGTTCGAAGTTGCTCACGCCCAAAGAGGGGCTAATAAATAGGGAGACAATTTTAAATTGATATTTATTATTCAAGCAAATATGATTACATCATGAAAAATTGGTATCTATATCAAGAAGGAATCGAAGACCTCTTCGATCTCTAGATCTAGGGTTGGAACGACTAGTTCCAGTGCCGGGAGTCCTAACAACTTTGCGTTTAATTCTCCTACCTCCCTTCGAAGTTCTAAAGTCCTTTTGTTCTTGTTGAAGCTCGGCCCAAGTTCGAAGCCGTTCGGGACTTCTTTCCCAGCTTCCAAGTTCTTCAGGCTTTTTACCTTGAACCTCATCTTCGTCTTCGGACCATATAATGTCTTCAGAAGACGAAATTTCCAAGTTAACTTCTTTTTCTTCCTCTTTAATACAAGATAATATATCTTTACTTATTTCGGACGTAATTGCTCCGGAACTATCTCGAGGAACTAGAAATCGAGGACGCTTGTGAAGTTTTAAGATATTGAAGGTAGCCCATAATAAGCGAAGTTCGTCGTTAACATCTAACACTTCGACATCTTTCATATGAGGCAAAGCCTAAAAACATGATAAACAAATCTTCATTCATAAATGTACATAAGCGTAATGCTTTACATAGTTGAAGATCCTAAGGTAATTCTAAACCTGCGGGTTTGGAGGAGGCTGACTGCTCGAAGCTTGGGACCGAGCCTGCTTCTGGCACTGTCCTTCGTCAATCTAGGCCTTAATCGCAGAGCGACCTTCGGCTCTCCATGAAGTTTGAAAGGCTTGCCAAGCAGCGGCCACACCTTCGGAGGGAGTAAGAAGCTGGTCGTCATCGAAGGTAATAGGACCCTCTCCTGCGCTCGGAGCTATCGATCGACCCAGATCTTCGTAGTAACGAAGTAGACCAACGGCAGCCACTTGTCCGGAGATTTCTCCATAACGAATGCCTGCTGTCTTCATTTGCTTCGCTACTCCTTGAATCCTTTTCAGCCGGCGTAGTAGGGAGATATTGTCATCCGAAGGAAGTGTCCCAGTAGTACCGAAGTACTCCAGAACGCCTAACAATTGGTCCATGACCTCCGCAGCTACCTTCTCAGACTTTAGCTTATCTTCAATTAACGCATCCTTCATCGAAGTTAGCTCTTCTATTACTCCAGAGAGCCTAGCCGCTTCCGTAGTTAAGGAATTCTTATGATTCAATAGCTGACTAGCTTCTTCTCAGAGCCTAACAAGCTCGGCCCCCGCAGTAGCATGCTCCGCCCGCATCTTTTCAATTTCTGCTCGAAGCACAATATTTTCTGCTTCGAGCTCCTTGTTCGTAGCCTCCAAGCTTTGTTTGGCCCTGCGCTCTGTTGAAACCATGTTGTCCATGTGGACCACTCGACCTTCAGAGATAGTCAGATTTCGTTGAAGAGTTGCATTTTCCTCTCGAAGGCGAATGTTTCCACGTTCATTGGAGATGTTCGCAGCTCAGGCCAATACTGTTTGTTGTGAAAAGAAAAAACCAAGGTGAGATATTATTCGTATATAAATTTGATTCTGTTTTGCAAATACTTCGTACCTGGTATGCTGCACGTTCCATGGCAGCATTAAGCTCCGAACTCTCCGCCTCACTCAAAATGGCCACCCAGTCCGTCTCCCCGACATCGCGACTAGCTCGATCCAAAGGCTCGAGCAAAGTCCGAAGCCCAGTTCTTCGCTCCAAGAAAGGAGCTAGAAGGGGGAGCATACTTAAAGCTTGTTTGTCATCTTCGTTTGGCGAAGGTCCGGAGTGTTGAGCTGTGGTCTTCGGAGCCCCAGTAGACTGGCCCCCCTCAGTAGATTGGCTCTCGTCTGTTGACTCAGACGGAGTTGATCCTGAGCTTGGAGCAAGGAGGGAGTCCATCTTCCCTTTGCCTTTTCCAGGCCCCATTTGAGTGGCTCCTGGAATTGGCTCTGAAGTTGTCAAAGGTCCAGGAACTGTATCTTCGGGATGGACCTCTTCCATGGAAGTGGACTCTGTAAAAACAAAGGTATTATACATTGTATAATTTCGCAAAAAAAAGATAAAAGAATTATTCGAAGTTTACCTTCGACATTTTGGCGGCGGGTGAGCATTGGACTGCTTGGCGGATCGAAGGCAAGATCTTCGTCAGAATCAAGCGTCAAATCTTCGACTGTCAGAGCATTTTACTGAATAGTCGTTTTTGCTTCATCCGGAATCAAAGCCACAGTGACTTCGACTCCACTCTCATCCACAGGAGCTCCGTCCTGAGGTAAATCTTCTTGAACAGCCGGAGTCCTCGCTTGCTCAAGATTCTCTTGAGACTCCGGCACGTTCGCAGTTTCGTCAATTCCTACAACTCTTTAAGCTGCACCCTCATCAATCAACCTCACAAGTAACCTACCTTCATCCTCCTGAGAATCGGAGATTGAAGCTCTTGGGCTTGAAGGCGCAAGAACTTTTGGCTTTCGAGCCACCTTTTTAACCGGAGTCTTGGCGGAGCTCGAAGTTCCAGCTTCGGCTTTCCTCTTCTTGGGCCCTTTCTCCGAAGGTACCCAATCCATCAGAGGGGGCAGAGCAATTTCCAGCAGTCCCCACACTCCGTTAGATTGTTCCCAACTTCCAACCAACTTGATTCTCCATTCTTTCTCGGTCGGAGTTGGAACACCTAAAATCTTCTCCGAAGCCCGTACAATTTGTTCCGAAGTTATAGGGGCTGAAGAAGCTAAAAAATGAGTTAAGTTTGTTAATTCTTCGAATAAATATACATAGAGTATGTTGTTCTCGAAGTTACCTGCAGGACTTGAAGTTGAGGAAATTTTTCGAAGACCGCCTTCCGAATCCTCTTCGAAGATGATAGGCCAGTTGGCCATCAGGGGAGAAATTTGAAGCCCTAGGAATTCTTCGGCTAAGTCCCGCATGCTTAAACGACGACTGATTTTTTGAAGCAAGCTCAAGCGAGCTTCGAGTTGGCCTAGATCCGGGTGCACCAAGGCTTCCTTCCGGAAGTGGATTTCTCGCAGAGGTCCAGCTAGGCGGATGCTTGCCCCAACTTCGGCGTAAAACCATCTCAAGATCCAATCAGTATACCATCTAGCATTAATGGCCTTGGCCGGAAACCGGAGAGCATATTCGTCCCGGAGTCTGAAGTTGATACTTCTGAAGGCCACTACTATCTTTTCACCTCTGGAGCCTACGAAGGTCTTCGGTTGACATGATGCTCTGTGTAGTGCTGCGAAGATCTCCGCTCTTCCTTCACAACCTTCGACTCGCAACGCCCATTCGAAGATGGCAAGGCGTGCTACCGCACTCGGAGAGAGTTGGGGGAGGGTGATATGAAACAAGTCCAATACCTCCGCTAAAAAGTCGACTGCCGGAAGCCCCAACCCAGCTTCAAAGAAAGCTTCGAAAACAACCACTTCTCCGGATCTCGGTGATGGAATGATTTCCTTCCCAGGTTTGCGAATCATAACCCCAGAACTGATCTTGCCCTCTACTGTGGCCGCAAGTGATTCTCTTCTGCAGGTTGAAGGCCCAAGCTGATAAGATTGATCCATATATTTTGTCGACGCTGGACAGAGGTCTTGATGGCCAACATTTTGGGGATTTTCCCCCACTGTCGCCATTGTTGCTGCTGCAGGTGTCGGAGCAGTCGTCGCCAATGTAGTGGCCACCGCTGCCGCCGCAACTTGCTGCCGAGTCAAGGTTGAAGACGTTCCCGGACCCTTGAAGCTGGTTTTCGCCATTAGATCTCTTGGGCTACTTTGAAGGAGAAGGAGAGGCTAGGGTTCGAGAGTTGGTCTGTTTGCACGAAAGCGGTGGAAAGGTACAAGAAAGGGTCGGGTCCTCTATTTATAGCCCAGACCTCAATTTTTTACCGTTTGCTTATGCTGTTTCGCATTCTTGACCGTTACTTTATTCCAGAATTAACGCATTATGTAACTTCCGTTAGAAGGAAAAAGCCAACGACTATTTTTTCCAAGTCTAAAAAGACTTTCGGATTTTCCAAGATAATTCTAGAATACTTCGAATGCAATTCATTTAGAAAATAATTTGAAGTTCGCATCTCTATACATTTCGGAGGTGTATTGAGTCTGCTAATCTCTGCACATGAATATGTTTCCTTGCGTATACTGCTCCCCTAACATCACAGATTTAACGGAGAAGCGTATTCGAGGGGCTACTATTGGGGGAAAATATTCCATCTTCAAGATTATCGTAGCAACAAGATAGAGACTGATGGTTAAGATGATGTCAGATATATAATTTCGGAGATGCATCCAGTCAAGTTCAAAGTATGATGACGGGCTCTAGTTCGAAGTATATCTTCGAACATAGACTCTTCCAGGAACCTCTTTGCCAGCTAAGATGGAAGACTTATCTTCTTTCTAACTAGATTAGTCTTTTACCATTTTAGCCCTATTAAGAGTACCGAATAGTTTCCACTATGTCGGTTGTAATAGAGGGGTAAAAAGGTCTTTTCCTTAATGTTTGGGCCTATAAATACCCCCCGTTTTACCCTGTAATGAGGACCGAATACAAGTTATTCAATACACACATTCGAACTATTCTAAGTTATTATCCTTTCGGAGGCTTAGAATAGTTTACTTCGCAAACACTTCGTTTGTTAGTTTCTAATCTTCAGAAACCTGTTAGCGTAATCTTTTACGCCAACATCTATGATCCATGAAACATAATCATCAATCAACTAGATGTTCTAATCTATGTATCATCACTATCCCACATGACGATAAGATATGGGATCCATTTTGAACAACATCATTATAAAACAAAGAGTCTCACAAATAAGTCATCAACTCATCAATCAATGTAAACAACGTTTATTAAATGAACAAGATAACAATTATCCTCTTACATTAGCATAAACACTATTAACATCTTCCACATACACATGATTGACTCACATAAGTATCTAATACCCATGGTGCTCAAGTGCGTCTCATGCTTGGGCTGTGGAAGAGGTTTTGTCAATGGATCTACTATGTTCAAATCTATGTGCACCTTGCAAATCTTCACATCACCCCTCTCTATGATTTCGCGCATCAGGTGATATCGCTGAAGTATATGTTTGGACTTCTAGTGTGACCTTGGCTCCTTGGCTTGCGCAATGGCATCACTATTATCTCAATAGAGGTCCACTAGACTAGATGCACTAGGAACAACACCTAGCTCAGAAACAAACT
Organism: Zizania palustris; assembly: GCA_019279435.1. NCBI lineage: Eukaryota > Viridiplantae > Streptophyta > Magnoliopsida > Poales > Poaceae > Zizania > Zizania palustris. The sequence goes on along the minus strand of JAAALK010000283.1, from coordinate 741,282 downwards.
TTTTGATCCAAATAGCCTCCTTTGCAGCCTTTGAAGCTGAAATATTCTCAGCTTCTGTTGTAGAATCGACCACCATCTCTTGCTTAGAACTCTTCCAACTCACTGCGCCTCCATTGAGGTAGAAAACAAAACCATATTGTAATCGAGAATCATCTTTATCAGTCCGAAACATTTCCTCAGTCCTTCTCAAGTACTTGAGGATACTTTTTACTATAGCCCAGTGACTTTCACCTAGGTTTGATTGGAACCTGCTCGTGACACTTAGAGCATATGAAACATCTAGTCATGTACACAACATGGCATACATGATGGATCCGATTGTGGAGGCATATGAGACCGCACTCATCTTCTCTAGCTCATCAGCTGTCGCAACACATTGAGTCTTACTAAGATAAATACCATGTGACATTCGAAGAAATCCCTTCTTGGAATTCTCCATTTTGAACCATTTCAAAACCTTGTCAATGTAGGCACTCTGGCTTAATCCAATTAGCCATTTTAATCTATCTCTATAGATCTTTACGGCCAAAATGTATGCTGCCTCTCCAAGATCTTTCATCGAAAAACTATTTTTCAATGAAGTCTTGACAACATTCAACAAAGGAATACCATTTTTGATCAATAATATGTCATCAACATATAATACCAGAAATACAAGTGAGCTCCCACTAGCCTTCTTATAAACACAAGGCTCTTCTTTGTTCTTGATGAAGCCAAACCCTTAGACTACCTCATCAAAATGAAGATTGCAACTCCGAGAAGCTTGCTTTATCCCATAAATGAACTTCTACAACTTACAAACTTTCCTAGCATTTTTCGAATCGTCAAGACCTTTAGGCTGTGTCATGTACACATCCTCACTTAGGTTTCCATTCAAGAAAGTCATCTTGACATCGATTTGCCATATCTCATAATCATAAAATGCAGCAATTGCTAGGATGATTCGAATAGACATAAGCATAGTGACAGGAGAAAATGTTTCATCATAATCAACACTTTGAATCTGTCTAAAACCTTTCGCCACCAATCGTGCCTTATAGATATGAACATTTCCATCAATGTCTATATTTTTCTTGAAAATACATTTACACTCAATAGTTTTTACACCATCATGTGGATCGACCAAGTTCCAAACTTGGTTTTCTCACATGGAATCCAATTTGGATCTAATGGCTCTAAGCCATTTCTCAGAGTCTCGTCCCATCACTACTTCCGCATAGGTCTTGGGCTCGTCGTTGTCCAACAACAACATGTCACGTTGCCCAGTGGTCAAAAACATAAACCGCTCTGGCACATGACTCACCATCCTGAACCTTTGTGAGGCTGGTGTCTCTACAACAGGCTCTACAACATCTTGCATATCCTGTTGTGGTTCAGTGGGATCTAGAACACCTTCTAGTGGCTCTTGAACCTCTTAGAGATGCACCGTTTCTCCCACTAATCCTTTTGAGAGAAACTCTTTCTCAAGGAAAACACCATTCTGAGTGACAAATATTTTGCCCTGTTCTCTATTATAGAAATAGTATCCTTTGGCTTCCCTAGGATACCCACAAAGAAGCACTTGTCAGATTTAGGAATGATCTTGTCAGACATCAAACGTTTGACATACACCTCACAACACCAAATATTTAGAAAAGACAAACTAGTACGCCTTCTAGACCACATCTCATATAGTGTATTCTCTACTGACTTAGATGAAACTCTATTTATTATCAAAGTGGCAGTTTCTAGAACGAGCCCCCAAAAGGATAATGGAAGATTAGCATGAATCATCATAGACCGAACCATGTCTAATAAGGTGTGGTTTCTCCGCTCGGACACTTCATTCTACTGGGGCGTGATGGGTGGAGTCAGTTGTGGAACAATTCCACACTATTTCAGATGATCACTAAACTCATGGCTCAAATATTCACCTCCACGATCAGATCACAAAAATTTAATTGTCTTGCCCGTATGATTTTGTACTTCATTTTGGAACTCCTTGAACTTTTCGAAGGACTCTTTCTTATGCCTCATCAAGTAGACATAACCATATCTACTAAAGTCGTCGGTAAAAGTGATGAAGTACTGAAACCACCTCTTGTGACATGGCTCATTGGTACACATACATCAGTATGTACAATAGCCAATAGCTCACTCTGCCTCTCACTTTGACCAGTGAAAGGTGTCTTTGTCATTTTGCCAAGTAAGCAAGACTCGCATGTGTCATATGATTCAAAATCAAATTACTCCAAAAGTCCATCACTATGGAGCTTCTGCACGTGCCTCCCGTTCATTTGACCCAAATGACAATGCCCGATGTATGTAGGATTCAAATCATTGAGTCGTTATTTCTTTGTACTAATGTTATAAATTGTGCATCTTCAAGACTCAGAATATATAATCCATTCACCATTGGACAAACACCATAGAGCATGCCATTCGAAAATATTGAACAACATTTGTTCTTTATTATGAATTCAAAACCATATTCTTCTAAACATGAAGAAGAGATAATGTTTCTTCCTACGACGAGAATGAAATAACAATTATTCAAATCCAAAACTAGTCCTGAAGGTAGTGACAATAAATAAACGTCGATGACCAATGCTGCAACTTTTGCACCATTCTCGACATGGATATCCAACTCGCCACTAGCACACTTTTTTGTCCTACTCAGTCCCTACAATGATTTGCATGATGTGTTGATAGCAAAAAATGGCATTAATGGCCAAGATTGTCAAAATATCAATTTTAGTAATTTGGGCCAAAAAATATAAGTCCTCGCACAGACCGAAGCCTTATAGTGCTGAAGGCCCATCTTCATGAGGCTTCAGAGGCCTTTTAGCGGCCTGTTGGCTTCGGCCTGAAGGCCATTCGGAGGCCTGCTTCACCGATGTTTTGGCCCAAGGAGAAGGCTTCGGCGGGCCTGCCAAAGGCCCACTTCGAGCTGGCTCCGGAGATAGAGTTTGATACAGATTTTAGTTGTTTTTATCCCTAAACTTGATTAGGCCGAATCTTAACAAATTAAAATTAGAGATAAGAAGACTAGCCCCTATAAATACAAGTGTGAGGCCGGTTCATCAACCCCCGCACACCAAACAAATTACAAAGCCCTAGCTTTGAACCGTACTTTCTTTTCTTTACTTTCCTGTACAACCTTCGTGGCTTTGCCTGGAAGCCCTCTGTCGGCCACGCTGTAATAGTGGTAAGCCTTGCTGGTTCTCCTATGAATCACCCGTTAATCTACGTAACAAATGCTATCACCTTGTTGGCTCACTTGTGAACCATCCGTTAATCTACGTAATAGATTGCTACCTTCGTTCATCTACTGCAACAATTAGTAATTCAGTCTCCAGGCTGAATTGGCACTTGATTTCAACTTTGCTACAAGTTTCACGTTCGGAGCCCCCTTCTCTGAAGGTTTACGGAGCTAGGAAGCTGGTTTTGGAGGCTACCAGAGGACCCTTCGGCGAACCCCTGCTTCGATCGCTAGTGCCAGATTCATCACGTTGTTGTTGGTTTGGTCAAGTCCCACGCACCGGAGCTACTTTGCATCGGGGTTGCTTCACAATGGGGTCACGCCAGAACACTCCGCGTTAGGCTTCGTCACGACCAACACTCCGCCCGAAACATTGTCGCGCCAGCGCGTTGCATTGGGTTTTGTCACGTGAGAGACTTCACACCGAACCCTATCATTCGGAGGTGATTTCCCGTCATGATCTGTCGGAGCCTATCTTCGGCCAGATCGATCCAAATGCAGAAGGTACCTTCAGCGCACCCTTCGCACCAGACGCCAAAGGCCCCCTTCGGTGATCCTTCGCATGGTACACTTCGAACTGATCAGGCTTCGTTCGACCGATTGGTTTATTTTATTTATATATTTCTTTTTGGCTAATTAGATTGTTGGCTTGTGATCTGATTACCTGGTGACTCCACCCCCTTGCCACTGTTAAGGCTAGTCGGAATGCGACGTCAATGTTGTGTTACGCTTAGGCTTGTTCCTGAGTATCCACATGCTATTGGATCGTCAAACTGACCCAAGTGTGGGGGCACATTTTTGTGTCACACACACTTTTTTGTGACTCCGCCGAGGAAGGCTACACCATTGGCTACGTGTACCTCTACGATGACTACTACGTCTACATCACCGATGGATCCCATGGGGGGCGCAGAAATCGACAACCGCAACATCATGAAGCCCACCCTTGCAGACATCCCAGAAGAAGGTCGGGCAGAGATTGAGGCAAAGATGAAAGAGCTAAAAGATCTCATGCTTGGGAGCTACATCAAGACACACACGAGCTTCATCAAGCGCGACGTCAATGTCCCTGACCTCATCCGAACTCAGGTAAAACCAGTATTGCCTCCTTTATCTTCCTTAGAAATTGAGCAAAAGATAGCCGCATCAGTAGATCAAGCCGTTAGCGCTTCGCTAGCCAACCGTTTAGATTCGGCAGTTAGCTCCCAAGTAGAGGCGATGTTTAAAAGGTTCGGCTTTATCGAGGCCGAACCTCCAGCTCCGATTTCTAGTGTACCCCCGATGAATCGCATTTATAGTAGGACTGACGGTAGTATCGACAAAGCTATCACATATCCAGCCTCGACATCTACGGCCGAGACCAATCACTATATTTACAACCAAGCTAACACTGCTTATTATGCGCCACCTCTGCCTCTGCCTACGCTAGCTTTTCCCACACTACCTACGCCGCATGCCCTTACATAGACACATGGACCTGAGCACGTGATGTATCCCGAGCAAGCACATGAGGAAGAACCTCATGCAATTGGCCTACGATCAAGTGGAAATAGTTCCCGCTGATAAATCGGTTAACATAGCTATAGTTGATTTATTAGTGTGGGAGACATAAGGAGTCGTTTGCCTATTGGGAAGAGCTTGGGATGGCAATTTTCTTAAAGTATCAGATGATGGAATCAAGACGATCAGCGAAGATCTGCCCAAGCTCATGTTGTGAAGATGATGACAATAAAGCGAAGGGCGAACTCGGCTAAACCTTGCCATAGCCAATGAAACACAGTGATGCGGGCATCGGATCAGGCCGTAGGCCGAGGCCAACCTTCGCAAGTAACCATACCTTCTGATGATATAAGAGCGAGCTAAAGGATACTACGTAGAAAGGGGGAAAGAGGGCGAACGAGGCGGTTGAGGAAGCATTTCCAGATCGTTTGGACAAAGCATACACAGCCGATGCCAATGGCATCACCTTGAGATGGCCGATGCGAAGGCATCACCCTTAGACAAAATCACAAAAGATCACAACTTATAGAAGGAAGCTCAATAGTGAGGCAAAGGAATCAGTGATAGTATATTGCAAGAAGGGTAAATGGTTTATTAAAAAATTGTCGGTTCTACATGAAGCTAGAGTTCCCAGCGAATGGCCTCAATCGCCCACAGCCGGATAGCGTCAACATTATGAAGAATGGCCTGATCTTTGGCGTCCGAGCTAGAAACATCTTGAAGGATGTGGTGCTGACGTTCCGTGTGGCAGACGGTATCGGCAAACCGGTGTTTTGGGCGTCGATTCGGGTCAGGAAAGAAGGCACGATGCCCTCTTGCTTGGCAATCTTTGCACGGATCTATTCTAGCTCCGTGGCCAAATCGGCCTCTATCGATCTCAACCAGTTGAGCTCTTGTGATACGGTTGAGGAATCAGCCTCGACACGCTCCAAGAGGGTCCTCTCAGCCATGACCACCTCCTTATGAGCCTTCATTGCCTCCAAGAGCGATGCCAGGCTAGCTCGGTCGGCTATCCTCTTGGTGGCTCGCTGCACAGGCAGGCGATGGTACTCCAGGTATGTGGATGACTTGAGAGCATCGGCCAGCTCCTGCGAAAGGTGGTCCAGGACGTCATTGAAGCGCCCCCGTATTGGCCCCGAGTCATTGACCAAGACCTTTACCAGATCATCCAAGCGACGTAGCAGGTCTGATAACACCTCCTTCATGGGCGAGGGCACCTGAGTTGGGGCCGATGAGTGAATAGCGATAACCTCTACTAGATATGGTCGGATGTCAAAGGAAAATTGCTGGGAAAAATACTAAGAAGAAGGGGAGTTAGACAAGAGCTAACCACGTGATGACCGCAAGAGCAAGGGAAACTTACATTAGCAAATCTAGTAGGAGTGGCCGATCACTGAGCGCCATTAGCAGAAGAAGCAACGGTGTCATCCTCCGCTGCAGTCACTGGAAGGGTGTGTGAGATTTCCTCCGAACAACTACCCTGGGGGCAGGCGAGCCCATGACGTCTAGCATAGACTGCATTAAAAGCCGATGTAAGGTACAAAGAGAACAACAAGAAGGTGAAACAGAGTACCTGATGAGAGCCATCAACTAGAGAAACATCGGTGTAGACCTCGACGACCGCAAGCCTATGTCTCGGTGCGTCGACCGATATAGTAGGATCAGCAACAACGACCTCCGAAGTTTTGGCCCCGACAACGGAACCAGTGGTGGCAGTCCTAGCAGTCGAAGCCAGCCGAGCATCGGCCGGGTCGTTGGACACCTGATCTAATGCCGCATAGAGGGATGCAGTGACTAGAAGAATCTAAAAGAAATAAAAAGAACAATGAGTGTCAAAGAAGCAAAAGAAGCATCACGCAACAGAGACATGCACACCTAATCAGATGGAGGTACATTGGCAACAATGGGAGTTGGCACATCAGAAGATGCTAGTGGCGACGACTGAAGAAGAAAAGGGAAAATATCACCAAATAGGGGTCGGAAATACCACAAACAAAAGGCGAGGATTCGCCAGGTACAAAAAAAGATCCAAGAAGATCACCTGAGCGGTTCGAGTCTTGGTGGAGCGGCGTGCCGGTACATCCGATGCTTTGCGCTTGCGCACTGGAACCTTGACTCGCCTCTTGGTGACCCACTTTGATGGAGTGGGGATTCCGCTACCCAAGTTGGTAGTGGCCGATGGAAACCCATAACATATCGGTCTACAACTTTGGCTTGTCGACGGGGCGTCGATATCATCCTCTAGCAAAAGAAAGAGAGTCTGGAGGCAAGGAAGAAGGCAAAACGAAAGAGTGAGCCAAGCTGCGAGAATCGGGACAAACAGGATCGATGTCGGTGAAGGTTGAATCCATTGAAAGACAAAAGTGCTTGGAATGGTGGTTAAAGACGTGTTGGCTCGTCTCGGACCACCATCTCTTGAAGGGGACCGACGCGACCCTACACTCGGTCCAGGAGGGGAATTCCTCAAGGGAAATTGAATCGGCCATATAGAAAATAGCCGATTGAACTCTATGGAGTTTGCTACTTCGCCATGAACATGGATCCAGCCGACGAAGAAAATATCGATTAGCAACTGGACGAAACCAAGCTGCCGGGCACAGACCGTCGGATGATAAAACTCATAGGACGGCTTACGCGTGAAGTTGATTGGAAGGAGTCAGGAGGAAATACAAGCAAGGAAGATGGCCTCGCTTTCTGGGTTCGCCACCACATTGGATAAAGATAGCTGATGTGGGTATTCATAATCGGCTGAGGACCCCTTCGTCCAGAAGGACACTTGTCAATCACTCATCACAAACTGAAATCAAGGCACATCTCAACTTGGTTTCTCATAATTTATGACATGATAGGTGTATAAATCAATAAACCTCGTTATGCATAGAGCTCCACTTCGTTATGCAGCTGCATAAACCTCTGCACAAAAACATTAAGCACATAATTAGCCTTCTCCATTGGTTTAACCCCAAAGCAGAGAAATTTTTCTCCCAAAATACCCATAAAATCCCCTACCTCGGTGAGGTTGACATAGAGGAAGGGTGGCTTCTTGGTGTTGGAGACCTAGATGCGATTCTTCTTGTGCGCCTCCACGTCGCCACCTACTCCGATGACTCCCCCCTCTATGGTGAGGTTGCTGACCGCCTCTGTCACCTCCTCCATGGCTGCCGTTGTTAGAGAACAACAAGCGAGTAAACGAGTAACGACTGAGCGCTAGTAGGCGAAGGTGTCGAGGATTTCGGTGGTGATGGAGAGAGGAGCCCTATCACCACGGGCGGACGGAGGCGGCAATGCACAGGGAAATGCGTGGCGGTGGGCGTGGGAGGATTTAGGGTATTAGGGCACAAGGGACGCACAGGGAAATATTATTGACCTGAATTTAATAACTTCCATCGGCCAAATACAGGCCAACGGAAGTTATGTTAACTTCCGTCGGCTCCGCAGTAGGCTGAGGAAAATAACATTATCTTCCGTCGGCCCGCTTGGACCGACTAAAATTACATTTCTTCCATTGGCTTTTGTAAAAGCGGACGAAAGTTGTTAAAACTGACAAAAGTATCTTATTTTCCTATATTGCAATCTGAGGTAAGATTAAAACAAGCGAGCAATCAACGAGATTAACGCTTGTAAGCCAAGTCATTAAGCAAACGAGCTAAACGAACAGCTCGGATTGGTTTCTCATGACTATGAGTTCGAACCAATCTGAGCTGATGAGCTATCTCACTTTTTTCCAAGCCCTATGTGCAGCAGAAGATTGCGAAAGAGCGAAGGGTTCGGCGAAAATGTGGGTGGTAACTCACCAGCTGCGTTCCCGACTGGATCGCTGCCGATGGATGCGCCGCTCCCGTGGGCGGCGGGGATCTTGCGTCGGCAGTCATGCTCCTCCGTCAAGGGTAGGTGGGCGATGGGCCCCACTCGAAGAGTAAGTCAACTGAACTATCTGTGAATCAAACGTTGGCACCGGCGGGGCGGCTCACCAGCTCAGCCGCATCACCGTTGATTAGTGAACCACTGTACCAGGTAATTAATTAAGCAACTAATAATACTGTTTGTTACCATTTCATCTTAAATTCTCGAGCATCTAAAATAGACTACAAAGGAAATTGAGGATGGTATGGATATCTCGAATTTTCGATTACAAAAGACAAGTTAACTAGAGATACACATGAGAATGCATATACAAAGTGGCACACTGTTATTTTTTAAAAAATTTATGGGGACATATATAGTTCGTTTGATTCTTCTGAGAAACAATATTTTTTACGATTCTTATCTCATATAAAAGTATAAATAAATAATATAGAAATATGAATAACTTTACTACGATTCTTTTAAGAAGCCACCTATTTCCTCGTTTCATACAACTTTTCTAGCTAAATTTTTGCTTGAATCAATCTGTAAAAGTGGTACCAAATGTTCCCTACTTGTGTAAAAGGAAGCTAGAAGCTAGCTAGGTCATATGCATGTGATAGAACGAGCGATCGTTGCGTGGTCAGCCAAAAGAATCAGTTGACACTAGCTCGATGTTGACGATGAACAGTAACTGGCTAACTGCTAGATCTATATCCCAGAAAAGAAAATCAAAAGCAAGTTCACGTGGAACTAATGGACTCTCAGGCTCAGCATGAAATGAATATTCAGGTTCTAGACTTGCGCTTTTTTATTTCGTCAATGTAGAGTACGTACTACGTACTGCTATTGATGATTTCTCAATTTCTTATCACTCTGGACTTCATTTCAGATTTTCAGTAAAGCAGGAGCCAAGGTGCACATTGTACAGCATTCCGTCCAACAACAATGTGTGCACATGGGCACACGTTCACTACCACAGAAGCGATTATTAGTGACGAGTCATAACATATATTTGTGATGGATATGTCTCTCGTCACCTCCATCGCGTCAATAAAGCCCTAGCATAGTGACGAGTAAACATGTACCCATCACTAAAGGGTTCCTCCAAGTCTATGCCTCATCCGACATGTCACATTTTAGTAATGAGTAACCAATATTACCTGTCAATAAAGGTCATCTTTTATGACGGAGAGTATTTTACACTCGTCACTATTGTGAACCTTTAGTGACGGGTTACCATGTTCACCCGTCACTAATGTTATAATCATATTTTAAAAAATAATTATTTTTAGGTTGTATCCCGAATCAAAGTTAGGATTTAACAACCAACTTTTTAAATTGAAAACAATATAGAATTCATCACATAAAATATAACACATAATTTATCACAGAATACCAGCATCACATATTGCATTGCACACACAAAGCATGCATAGAAAATTGTATTCCATATATTTTACCAAATGTTTACAATTGTTACACGACAAATTGAAACATTAATTCTGGCCGTTATAATGGAAAGCGACATTCTTTGTGAAGACTTGTTCCACAAGGAATACCGATAGTCGTGAATGGATCTCCAACAACTCAGTCTTGCTAAGACTATCTTCAGGTAGGTTGAATTCCTATAAATTGAGTTTTTGACATCATTTGATGTTTACATAAGTATAAAGTAAATGAAACACAAGAACAAAGCACATGATAATATCTTACGTCGAGTGATTTAAGATCCGCTATCTTTAAGGCCAGCGTCATATGGTTGTTGATAGCAAAAAATGGCATCAATGGTTAAGATTGTTGAAATAGCAATTTTGGTAATTTGGGCCAAAAATACATATGTCCTGGGTCAGGCCGAAGCCCTACAGGGCCAAAGGACCATTGGGCTATGGGCTCCGACAGCTTCCAGCTAGCCCACGGCCTTCGGCCAGAAAGCCTTCGGAGGCCCACACCACCGAAGCTTCGGCCCAAGGAGCAGGCTTCGACGGGCCTAGCCGGAGGCCCACTTCGACAGAGATAGAGTTGGACACGATTCTGGCTAAGTTTTTATCTTTATCCAACCGAAGTATAGCAGATTAGATCAGAGGTTTAGCCCCTATAAATAGAGAGGCGAAGCCAGTTCAGAGGCCCCCCAACACAAATCAAACATAAATAGCTTTGATCACATTTATTTTATCTTTACTTTTGTACCTCTTTGTGGGTTTGCTTGGAAGCCCTCTGACGGCCACTTCGGAACAGTGGTAATTCTTGTTACTTCACTTGTGAAGTATCCGTTAATCTACGTAATAGATTGCTATCGCCTTGTTACTTCGCCTGTGAAGTATCCGCTAATCTGCGTAATAGATTGCTACCTTCGCTACTAGTGCAACACTTGGCAGAATTCGGTCCTCAGGCCGGATTAGTACTTTGAATATACTCTATTGCAGGTATCCATGTTCAGAGCTACTTCGTCAGAGGTGTCTGGAGCTGAGAGATCATTTTCGGAGGTTGCCAGAACACCCTTCGGTGAGACTGCTGCTTCGACCGCACGCTTCGCCAACAAACTTCATCACGACAGGTTTTGCCATGCTCGTACTCCGCTCAGGATGAAGTCACGCTCGCGCGTTGCGTTTGAGTCTCTATTCTGTATCTTACTGTATTAGAGACTTCGCACCGAACCCCGCTGTTCGGAGGTGATTGTCGCGTCCAGATCTATTCGGAGTTCATCTTCGGCTAGATCAGCCCGAACGCCGAAGGTACCCTTCGGCGGGACACTTCGCACTAGACGCCGAAGGTACACTTCGGCGACCCCTTCGTAGCATACTTCGAAGCAGACAGGTTCCGACCAGTTTGCTGATTTATTCTGTTTAATATATTTCTTTCAGCTAATTGGATTATTTTGTGTGATCTGATTGCCTGGCGATTCCACCCCCCTTACCACGGCTAAGGGTAGTCGGAACGCGACATTGGTGCTGTGTTATGCTTAGGCTTGTCCCTAAGTATCCGCACACTTTTGGATCATCGAACTGACCCAAGTGCGGGGGCACGTTTTCGTGTCAACAATGGTGTGCAACATAAAACCTACATTAGTTTTCAGGAGGTTGACTGTAGCACTATTATGAAAATACATGATTAGTTTGGACGACACATTAAATTTGAAAGGGTAAAAATTTAGATAGTTACAAGCATTGTGGTTTTATAAACCAATTGTAGTTGTTCTGTTGCTTTTGGTTTATTGAGATGAGCAATGGATTCAAAAGCTATGTAACGAGGTAGAACGAGATTGAGTTAAACAAGAATAGGTCAAAGGTTTAACTTGTAATAAAGTGAAGAAAACCTTACTCGTCGATTAAACTTTTGACTACTAAGAAGTCCCTCTTGGTACGCTCACCATTCGGTCCCTTTGGTATTGCTGAGTCAATGTACCATACAATCTTCCACTTGGGGGCAATGAGTATGTAGTAGGATATAATGTTCATTCAAGTGGTGTATGCTCATTATATGTTACTCTCTTAAGATGCATGTCCTGAGTAACTTACATAAGTAGTCAACGTACGACTTCCTATCACTCTCAATCGATGACATTGCTAACATTTGTGGATTTAGATATTTGAATGCTTGCTTCTTGCTTTCTTGTCACATTATGCTGTATATATGAAAGAGTAGTTAATAACACATAATGACGTGTCGTCTTTAATAGAAAATATAGGTTAAGTAACTTACAATGTCTAGCACCACAACAAGCTTATGTTGAGAGCGTCCAAGTTAAAAAGATCATATAGATCTGTTGGGTGAAAATATCTCATCTTCGGGGTTATTGCCGAAGCAGCATAAAGACAGTCAACCAGTTCGAAGATTCTCCGAAGATTGTCTTCGAAGATGCCCGGAACCCCATTCGAAGTACAAAGACAGGCATTGGTTCGAAGTATGTCTTCGAACTAAAGCCCTTCAAGATCTTTTCTGCCAGTTAAGATGGAAGACTTATCTTCTTTCTTATTACATTAGTCTTTTACCATTTTAGCCCTATTAAGGAAACCGAATAGTTTCCTTAATGTCGGTTGTAATAGAGGGGTAAATAGGTCTTTTCCTTAATGTTTGGGCCTATAAATACCCCCCATTTCACCCTGTAAGGGGGACCAAATACAAGTTATTCAATACACACATTCGAACTATTCTAAGTTATTATCCTTTCGGAGGCTTAGAACAGTTCTCTTCGCAAACACTTCGTTTGTTAGTTTCTCTTCTACATAAACCTGTTAGCGTAATCTTTTACGCCAACAGTTGGCGCCGTCCGTGGGGAACCTAGTCCGAAAAACTTCGTTCTCTACCAACTTCCTACATCATGCCTCCTAAGCGGAGCGCACCTCGCAATCCCACTCGGAGATCCTCTCGGATCTCCGGAGAGATACCCTTCGACACAGTTGAAGTCGGAGGGTCTTCGACTATCCCTCCACCTCAAACTCCGGAAGGGGCTTCTATCCCTCGAGGATACGAAACCTCTCCGCCAACCCATTCCATACTCCGACCGCCCGGAGTCACTCCTCCACCCTCCATCCCGATTCGAACTGATCCTACCAGTTCTCAAGACCCGGAAGGTCCTTCCGGAGGAGATGAAGATAGCCTTGGAGATATGGCCACTCAAATGGCCAACCTTCAAGCTGAGGTAGCAAGATGGCGACAAGAAGCTGCGAACAGGCTTTGCTCTCAAGCCATCCCAGCTATCCCCGAAGTGCCCGAAGACGACGATCTTGGTTATCCCGAAGCCCCGGAGAACGCCTCTTACGACAATGAATCTCCGTTGCATCCTGAGCTGCAGAAGGTTCGCTTCGATCCAAAGTTTAAAACTTCGAAGCTCTGCAAGTATGCCGGAGATGAAGATCCCGGAGAGTTCGCGCGTTCTTATGCCCTAGCAATTGAGGCTAGCGGCGGAGTCAGAGACACTATGGCGAAGTGCTTCCCGTTAGCTCTTCAAGGAGTGGCGTTGAGATGGTTTTGGTCTTTAAAGCCAGGATCAATCAATTCGTGGTCACAGTTGAAGAGGAAGTTTATAAGTAACTTTCAGGGCACCTTCGTGCCTCCTATGTCAACAGGAAGCCTTTTCCAAGTAAAACAGCTCCCCGGAGAAACATTGAGGCAGTACTTCAAGCGCTTCGCTCATACGAAGTCGCAAATTCGGGGGCTGTCCACATCCTCAGTGGTAGATGCGGCTCGGGAAGGCGTCAGTCATCAAGGCCTTCTGGATAAACTGCATCGGAAGAGCATCTCCTCAGTATCACAGCTGATGTCATATTTCGAGGAGTATGCGAGGTCAGAAGAGGGTTGGCTTCGGAGGACTGCTGCTACTTCGACAGTATTGCAAGAAGTTAAAGCAGAGGTGAAGACTTCGGCACAGCCGCAGGAACCAGTCTTCGAAGTGCAACATGATCGAAGAAGAGGGCAGAAGCACCCTCGCTCTGAAGTCTTGAACATTGCACCCCCACAGAAGTTTGCACCAAGAGCTCCACAGTCTGCGGGGAACAAGTCCAGCGGCTGGAGGCCACCAGGGAAAACGGCTGGCAAGGGCCAGACCCTTTTTTGCTGTATTCATGGAGAAAATCGAAGCCATGCAACTGACACTTGCAAGGCTATCCTTACTTTAAGGGGAGAATACTTGGAAAGAACTTCGGGTCGAGGTAGTACCGACCGAAGTCCAGCAGCAGCGCGCCCAGACCCGGTCCAGGCTGTGGCGCGGATAGAAAATTTTGATGCTGCAAGGCACCCTCCGGTGGCCAATATTATGCCCCCTCCGAAGCAAGAGGAAGGGCAAGATAGAGGAAAGAGAGTAGTTCTCCCTATCTCCGGAGGAGGTACCCTCGGAAGCATGTCCAAGAGACAGCGAAGAGAGTGCGTTCGGGAAGTAGGTCATATTGGGACTTCGTCATCTGCAGTTGTAATGCCGGAGTGGTCTCATATTCCGATATCTTTCTCTGCGGAGGATGCAGCTGGTATTAAGTTCCCGCATGCAGATCCATTGGTTATCACTGCTGATATTGCAGGGACTGAAGTCCGAAGGGTGCTAATTGACGGAGGTAGTTCGGCAGATATCATTTTTGTGCAAGCCTTCGATCAGTTATGCATTTCCAGGAAGCATCTCCTCCCAGCGGCTCGTCCTCTGCAAGGCTTCGCAGGACCTCCGCTTGATGCACTCGGCCAGATAGGCTTGGAAGTAACCTTCGGAGAAGGTTTATTAGCCCGAACTGAAGAAGTTATCTTTGATGTGGTAGATGCCCCGTATGCTTATAATGTCATCTTCGGACGGGGCATGTTGAATCAGTTCGGAGCTGTGGCGCATCACAACTACTTGTGCATGAAGATGCCCACACAAGCAGGAGTCCTAACAATCTTCGGAGATCAAGCCATAGCTCGGAGGGCAGAATATGGTCACGGTCCTCCTCTTGATCCGAGGCAAGTAAATAGTGTGCAGGATAATGAAGAAATTTTTTCAGCCTCCTCCGAAGCTTCGAAGAAGTCGTTTCCGAGACCAAGTCCCGAAGGAGAGATTGCAACGAAGATCATTGTTAAAGATGGTAAAGAATACACTTTTCAATTCGGTAAAGATTTACCCCCTGAAGTTGCAACTTCCTTGGAAAAGGTCGTGGAAGAAAATTTGGATGTCTTCGCTTGGTCTGACGAAGATATCACCGGAGTCGATCGGGATATTATTGAACACAGTTTACTTGTAAGCCCGAAGGCCCGGCCTGTTCGACAAGGACTCCGGAAGATGTCCGCAGAGAGAGCTGCTCTAGCTAAGGACGAAGTTGAAAAACTGTTGAAGGCTGGGATTATCAGAGAAGTGGCTCACACAGAATGGTTAGCCAACCCAGTCTTCGTCAGGAAGAAGTCTTCCGGGAAGTGGCGCATGTGCATTGATTTCACATCCCTGAATAAAGCATGCCCACGTGACCCCTACCCCATGCCCCGAATTGATCAACTAGTTGACTCCACTGCAGGTTCAGAGTTACTAAGCTTCCTTGACGCGTATTCTGGTTATCATCAAATATGGTTGAAGCGCGAAGATGAAATCAAGACAAGCTTTGTAACTCCTTCGGGAGTCTTCTGCTATGTAAGAATGCCCTTCGGCCTAAGAAATGTCGGGGCTACTTTTTCAAGATTAGTTGCTAAGGCTCTAGGTCATCAATTAGGTCGCAATGTGGAGGCCTATATGGATGATATTGTAATAAAGAGTGCTTTAAAGCACCAACATAGCCTAGACTTAGCAGAAACTTTCAATAGCCTTCGAGCATGTGGGATCCGTCTTAACCCCGAAAAATGTATATTCGGAGCTAAGGCTGGAAAGTTGTTAGGGTACTTAGTTTCAAGCAGGGGAATTGAAGCTAGCCCTACTCAAATAACTGCGCTGCAGAAGATGGCCCCTCCGGAGAATTTAAAGCAAGTGCAAAAGCTGACTGGACGTTTGGCCGCACTTAGCAGGTTTTTATCAAGGTCTGCGGAGAGGAGCTTGCCAATATTCAAAGCTTTGAAAGGGTCCGAAGATTTTGCATGGACACCGGAGTGTCAGAAAAGCTTCGAAGATATTAAAGATTATCTCAGTAATCTTGCTACACTCACGGTGCCTACTGCGGATGAAACCCTACTCCTGTATCTTGCAGCTACAGGTTCAGCTGTCAGCGCAGTCCTTGTCAGAGAAGTAGATTTCAATGGGAAGTTGGTCCAAAATCCTGTCTATTTTGTATCCGAAGCATTATCAGGAGCGAAGACAAGATACTCCGAACTTGAGAAGTTCGTTTATGCTCTGATAATGGCTTCGAGGAAGCTAAGACATTATTTTTTGGCTCACAATGTAATTGTACCAACTTCGTATCCCTTAGGAGATATGCTCCGAAGCAAAGATTCCACTGGAAGAATTGGAAAGTGGGCAGTCGAGCTAGCACCCTTCGGCATATCTTTCTTGGCAAGGACAGCTATCAAATCCCAAGTCCTAGCAGACTTCGTAGCAGAGTGGACTCCACCTGCGAATTTGACTCCGGAGAAATCAAGTGACGGAGTTTGGACTATTTACTCCGATGGGGCTTTCCAAGCATCCGGAGCAGGCATTGGGGCAGTATTGATTTCACCGTCAGGGCAAAGAGCAATGTACTCCGCAAGACTCAACTTTAAGTCTACCAATAATATAGCGGAGTACGAAGGAATTTTATTGGGACTCCGGAAAGCACGTGCTCTAGGAGGTACAAGAATAATTATAAAAACAGATTCTCAGATAGTAGCAGGGCACGTAGACAAAAGTTTTCAAGTTCGGCATCCACAGCTTGCAAAGTACTTAGAAGAAATCCGCAAAACCGAAGCACACTTCAAGGGTATTTCCATTCGGAGTATACCAAGAGCTGAAAACGTGCAAGCGGACATTTTAGCGAAGGCTGCAGCCAGAGCTGTGGATGTGCCTGAAGAAGCTTTCTATGAGGAGCTCAATATACCTTCGGTGCCACAAATTGCCTCTGCAGAGATTCTTTGCATTCCTAGTGCAGATTGGAAAGATTCGATCATAGAACTCTTGCAAGGAGGAATAAATTTGCCCGAAGAGCCCCAGTTGTCAAGATTAAAGCTCAGAGCAAGAAACTATCAGTTAATCAACGGTATATTATACAAGGCCGGAGTATGTTCCCCTCTACTCCGATGTATATCTCAAGTCGAAGGCCAAGAAATTCTTCGAGAAATTCACGAAGGCCTTTGTGGAAGCCATTTAGCCCCTAGAGCTCTGGCAGGAAAAACACTTCGCCAGGGGCTTTATTGGCCCACAATAACAGCTGATGCGGAGAGCTTGGTCCGCACTTGTCAAGGATGCCAGTGGATGGGTCGACGGAGTCATCGCCCACCAACAGCTCTTCAAGTCATTGCTCCGGTATGGCCCATGGCCAGATGGGGTATGGATCTAATTGGTCCCTTTCCGTTAGCAAAGGGAAATCTAAAGTTCACAGTGGTAGCTATTGAATATTTTTCTAAGTGGGTAGAAGCAGAGCCCTTAACAGCTATCACTTCGAACAATGTACAGAAATTCTTCTGGAAGAACATTATTTGCCGGTTCGGAGTGCCTAGATATCTCACAGTTGATAATGGAACACAGTTCGACGCAGAACCCTTCAGGAAGTTTTGCGAAGACTTAGGCATTCAACTATGTTTTGCTGCAGTGAGACATCCTCAGTCGAATGGAGCCGTAGAGCGAGCCAATGGAAATATTTTATCAGGGCTAAATCGAAGAATAGTAGGATTATCAAAGGGACTGTGGACCGAAGAGCTTCCGAAGATTCTGTGGTCCATTCGGACTACGCAAACAAGGTCCACAGGTTTTACTCCGTTCAAACTACTATTCGGAGATGAGGCTATGACTCCAACAGAGCTCAAAGGGGGATCATTTCGCAGCACCGAACCGGACATTGAAGAAGAAAGACAAGCTTCGTTAGATTTGTCAGAAGAAACAAGACTTCGGGCTGTAGCTAATTTATCAAAGTATCATCAGCAGACGAAGACTTGGTATGACCCGAAGGTTAAGCTCAGCGAGTTAAGGCCGGGTCATCTTGTTCTACGAAGCATTATAGCACCAGGGAAGTTAGGCAATAAATGGGAAGGTCCATATCTAATTGTCCGCTCAGGGCGCCCTGGTTCATTTAAATTAGCTAATTTAGAAGGTGAAGAGTTAGCACATACTTGGCATGCGGAGCACCTAAAGCGATACTTCGCATAAGGGCTCCTTGTAATTCGCTTGTAATCACCTCTAAATTAATAAAGCATATGACCCTGATAGTTGCCTTCCCCTCATAGACTTCCAGCTTCCCGAGTGGACGCACTGGAACCGCGGGGTCGACCGAGAGGGAAGTGTCATTAAGCTGGGTTGTATTTTCGGACTTCGAACCCATAAAGTTCGAAGCCTCCGACGTGGTGGCTGACATAATCCGGAGCCCAGGCCAACAGCTTGTAGGCATCCGTAAAAGAGCCCAAAACCACATTCTACGGAGTCCAAGCCATTGGCTGGTAGACTTCCGTAAAAAGAGCCGAAGGTGGCCAAAATCTACGGAGTCCAAGCTGCAGCTTGCAGACTTCCGTAAAAAAGAGCCGAAGGTGGCCAAATTCTGCGAAGTCCAAGCCATTGGCTGGTAGACTTCTGCAAAAACAGCCGAAGGTGGCTAAATTATACGGAGTCCAAGCCATTGGCTGGTAGACATCCGTAAAAAGAGTCCAAAGAGACCATTGCAAACTCCGAACCATTGGTTCGTCAGAGATCGCAAAGACAAGCCGAAGGTGGCTAAAGCAAAACAACATTTGAGCCATGAGCTTCGAATGTCTGTTAACATAAGTCCAAAGTGACAAATTTTTTAAGACATTAAAGTGTCCTGAAAGTTATCTCAATTGATTTCTTTCATAAAACAAAGGTACTAACTTACCATTCTTCTGACTACAAAAAGTCAAAGACATTTCATAAGATTACAAAAGATCTTTAAATGACAGAGGGGCTCCGAACCCCCAAAAAATTGTACTCCGAAGTTTTTTCTTTGCGCATAACCATCTTTGAATACATTTCGAAGTTGCTTATACCCAAAGAGGGGCTAGTAAATATGGAGACAATTTTAAATCGGCATTCATTATTGAAATAAATGTGTTTACAGATTACACTACGAAAAGTTGGTATCTATACCAAGAAGGAATCGGAGACCTCTTCGGTCCCGAGAGCTAGGGGTGGAACGACTAATTCCAACATCAAAAGTTCTAAGAACTTTACGTTTAACTCTCTTCCTCCCCTTCGAAGCTCTAAAATCCTTCTGTTCTTGTTGAAGCTCGGCCCAAGTTCGAAGCCGCTCGGGGCTTCTTTCCCAGCTTCTAAGATCTTCAGATCTTTTATTTTGGGCTTCACCTTCGTCTTCAGACCATTTAGTGTCTTCAGAAGACGAGGTGTTTGCGTCAACATCTTTATCTTCCTCTTTAATATAAGACAATACATCTTTGATTACTTCGGGCGCAATTACGCCGGAGTCATCTCGAGGAATAAGAAATCGAGGACGTTTATAACTCTTTAGAAGTTCGAAAGTGTTCCACATTGAGCGAACTTCGCTGTTAAGCTCTAACACTTCGATATCTTCCATAAGAGGCAAAGCCTAAAAATATGACAAACAAGACTTTCATTGATAAATGTTTACAAGCATAAAGCTTTACATGGTTAGAAATCCTAAAATATTCCTAAACCTGCGGGTTCGAAGGAGGTTGACTGCTCGAAGCTTGAGTCCGAGCGTGCTTCTGGCGTTGGCCTTCGTCAATCCAAGCCTTGATCGCAGAACGACCTTCGGCTCTCCACGAGGTTTGGAAAGCTCGCCAAGCAGCAGCTACACCTTCGGAAGGTTTGAGAAGTCGGTCGTCGTCGAAGGTGATTGGACCCTTTCCTGCGTCCGGAGTTATTGATCGGCCCAGATCTTCGTAATAGCGAAGTAGACCAACAACAGACACTTGTCCGGAGAGTTCTCCATATCTAATGCCCGCCGTCTTCAGCTGCTTCGCCACCCCTTGGATCCTTTTCAACCGGCGCAGAAGGCTGATGTTATCGTCAGAAGGGAGAGTTCCGGTAGTACCGAAGTACTCGAGGACATCTAACAACTGATTCATAACCTCCACAACCACCTTCTCAGACTTCAACTTATCTTCGTTCAGCGCATCCTTCGTCGAAGTGACTTCGTCCAAAACCCCAGAAAGCCTAGCATTCTCAGTGGTCAAAGTGTTCTTCTGGGTTAACAATTGGCTAGCTTCCTCGTCGAGTCGGACGAGCCTGGACCCTGCAGTAGCGTGCTCCGCCCACAGTTTTTCAACCTCTGCTCGAAGCACAATCCTCTCTGCTTCGAGCTCTTTCTTCGCAGCCTCCAAGCTTTGCCTGGCCCTTCGTTCTGTTGATATTATGATGTCCATTTGAGCCACTCGACTTTCGGAGATGTTAAAATTCCTTTGAAGAGCACTATTTTCTTCCCGAAGCCGTGCGATTTCTTCGTCATTGCATAGACTTGCAGCTCGGGCCAAGACAATTTGCTGTCAAAATAAAAAACTAAAGTAAATATTTATTCGAAGATGAATTCTATAATATTTCGCAGTTACTTCGTACCTGGTAGGCTGTACGTTCAATAACGGCATTAAGCTCCGTCCTGTCAGCCTTGCTTAGGATGGCCACTAATTTGGTCTCCCCTATGTCACGGCTAGCTCGATCCAAAGGTTCGAGCAAAGTCCGAAGACCAGTTGTTTGCCCTAAGAAAGGAGCCAACAAGGGGAGCATGCTTATTGCCTCTTGGTCATCTTCGTTCAACGAAGGACCGGAGCTTTGGCCTATAGTCTTCGGAGCCACTGGAGTTTGACCTTCCCTGGAAGATTGGCTCTCGTCTGTTGAATCAGACGGAGTTGATTCAGAGCTTATAGCAGGCAGGGGCTCTATCTGCCTTTTGCCTCTTCCAGGTCCTTTTTGAGTAACTCTCGGGGCTGGCTCTGAAGTCGTCGAAGGTCCAGGAATTATTTCCTCTTGACGAACTTCTTCCATAGGAGTGGACTTTGTAAAATAATGAAAAGTATTATACATGGTATAAATACACAAATAAATACAAAAAGGTTATTCGAAGTCTACCTTCGACATTTTGCGGAGGAGTCATCGTCGGACTGTTTGGTGGATCGAAGGCTAATTCTTCATCCGAATCAGCCGTTAAATCTTGGACTGCAGGAGCATCGTCCTAGGCAGTCCTCGTTGCTTCTTCGGGAATCGAAGCCATAGTGACTTCGACCCCACTTTCATTCACAGGAACTCCGTCCTGAGTTACATCTTCTTGAACTACCGAAGTCCTTGGTTGATCAACATTATCTCCGGACTCCGGTACGTTTGCAGGTACTTCGGCTTGTGCGGCCCTTTGAGTTTCATTCTCTTCCATCAGGCGCACAAGCAATCTCCCCGTTTCTTCTTGGGAGTCGGAAACCGAAGCTCTTGAGCTCGAAGGTGTAGGATCTGTAGGTGCGAGGTTCTTTGGCTTCCGAGCCACCTTCTTCACCGGAGTTTTTGCTGAACTTGAAGTCCTAGCTTCGACTTTCCTTTTCTGGGGCCCCTTCTCCAAAGGCACCCAATCCATCAGAGGAGGCGGAGATAATTCCAGCATTCCCCATACCCTGTTAAATCTCTCCCAACTCCCGACCAATTTAACTCGCCATTCTTTCTCAGTCGGAGTTGGAGCACCCAGGATCTTCTCCGAAGCCCTTATAATTTGTTTTGAAGTCATAGGGGCTGAAGAAGCTGCAAAATAAATAATTCAAGTTAGTCTTTCTTCGAAGTAAATATGTATAATGCATGTCGCTTTCGAAGTTACCTGCAGGACTCGAAGTCAAGTTGATTTTGCGAAGACCGCCTTCTGAATCATCCTCGAAGATGATAGGCCAGTTGGCCATCAGCGGAGAAATTTGCAGGCCGATGAATTCTTCAGCTAAGTCTCGCATACTTAACCTTCGGCTAACTTTTTGGAGCAGGTTCAGACGAGCTTCGAATTGACCTTCGTTAGGCTGCACCAAAGCTTCTTTTCGGAATTGGATTTCTTTGAGGGGCCCAGCCAAAGGATTGCCTGCCCCAACTTCGGCATAGAACCATCTTAGAATCCAATCAGTGTACCATCTGGCATTGATGGCTTTGGCAGGGAATTGGAGGGCATACTCATCCCGAAGCCTAAAGTTGATACTACCGAAGGATACCACCACCTTTTCACCTCCGGAGCCTACGAAGGTTTTCGGTTGGCATGTTGCTCTATGCAATGCAGCGAAGATCTCTGCCCTTCCTTCACATCCTTCGGCTCTCAAGGCCCATTCAAAAATAGCTAATCTAGCTACAGCATTCGGAGACAGCTGGGGGAGGGTTACATGGAACAGATTAAGTACTTCGGCTAGGAAGTCTACAACAGGGAGGCCCAAGCCTGCTTCGAAAAAGGCTTCGAATACTACAACCTCTCCGGGTCTTGGCATTGGAATTGCTTCTTTGCCTGGCTTCCTAATCATAACCCCCGTACTAATCTTTCCTCCTACTGCGATTGCCAAAGATTCTCTTTTACAGGTCGAAGGCCCTAACTGGAAAGACTGATCCAAGTACTTGGTCGATGGTGGGCACAGACCTTGGTCATCGGTGATTTGGGGATTCCTCCCCCCTGCCGCCATGGATGTCGCCGCCTGCATCGGAGGTGCCGCCGCCAATGCTGCCGCTGCCGCAGCAGCCGCCTGTTGCCGAGCCAAGGCCGAAGGAGGCGCAGATCCCTTGGTCTTCACCATCACGATCGCTGGATTGTTCTGAGGAAATGGAGGCTAGGGCTCAAGAACTCAAAGGCTAAGGCTCAAGAACTCAAAGGGCTCAAAAAGCTTTTGACTGTGAGAAAGCGGTGAAAAGGTAATCGGGTAAGTTTTAGGCCTTCTATTTATAGCCCAAGTGTCCCGCTTGTTACCGTTTTGGCTCTGCCTTTTCGCATTCTCGCCCGTTATTTTCCTCCGAAAATAACGCATCGTATAACTTCTGTTAGAAGAAACAGGTTAACGGCTATTTCTTCTAAGTCTAGAAAGTCTTCAGTCTTTCTTAAAAAAAATATTTCTAAGTCACTTCGAATGTAACTTCTTCGAATACCAATCCGAAGCATATATTTCCACGTAATTTGGAGATGATATAAATTTGTTAACCCCTACGCATGATTACTTTTCTTGCGTATACTGCTCTCCTGAAAACATTACAGGTTAAAACGGAGAAGCGTATCCGAGGGGCTACTGTTGGGGGAAAATATCTCATCTTCGGGGTTATTGCCGAAGCAGCATAAAGACAGTCAACCAGTTCGAAGATTCTCCGAAGATTGTCTTCGAAGATGCCCGGAACCCCATTCGAAGTACAAAGACAGGCATTGGTTCGAAGTATGTCTTCGAACTAAAGCCCTTCAAGATCTTTTCTGCCAGCTAAGATGGAAGACTTATCTTCTTTCTTATTAGATTAGTCTTTTACCATTTTAGCCCTATTAAGGAAACCGAATAGTTTCCTTAATGTCGGTTGTAATAGAGGGGTAAATAGGTCTTTTCCTTAATGTTTGGGCCTATAAATACCCCCCATTTCACCCTGTAAGGGGGACCGAATACAAGTTATTCAATACACACATTCGAACTATTCTAAGTTATTATCCTTTCGGAGGCTTAGAACAGTTCTCTTCGCAAACACTTCGTTTGTTAGTTTCTCTTCTACATAAACCTGTTAGCGTAATCTTTTACGCCAACAAGATCATTTAAGCAAACCAAAAAATAGTCGTCACTGGTCTAGAAATTTTGTTTCTTGTATGTTACAATGACCGAACTTTTGTTTTCTTTGTAGCCATTGAGGTATAATTGATGGAGGTCCATTAAGGCTTGCCCTCCCCTTCTTTGCTGATCTTGAGGTAGCAGGTTCTTGCCTTGTTTGTACTTAGCATTTGTAAGAGTCCAGGCCGACGCCACCATAGGCTTCACTTTTTTAGTCATTTTGGCACCAACCTTCTTCGGTTTTTGTGTACAGTCGTTGGCTTATTTGACGGTGGCACAATGATGACATTTTCACCTTGCTCGATAGGTGTAGTGGCAACATCCGCAACAATAATATGTGGAACATTTGGAGATTGAGTAATAGGTGGCTGAGCAGCTAGAGGTTTAGTAGTAGAAGGTTGAGCACTAGCTTGGCTTGCAATAGTTTCGACATCGACCAAAATATCCACCCATTTCTACTGTATCCGTGTGAGATTGGCTGCGCGAAGGGTAGTGATTTCATCATCCGGAGAAATAGGCAATGAGATGTCTTCCACGTTAAGGTGCACAAAATTAATAGACACCACTACAAATCCCTTATTTATTGGCAAGTTATGTATCTCATGTTGATATGGAAAGACCAGACCCCTTGCCACCTCAATCTGAACCCCTACGAGCTTTATGATAAGCTTGCATGTGGTTAGTGAAGGAATTTTGCCCAAGAAAATTCTTGGAGGATCGGAAGTTCTGATTATTTTCTGAATTAGAAACTAAGAGCTCAAATCGGATGTTCCGATATGGTATCAGAAGTTCTAGTAATTTATGGTTTGAGAAAACAAGAGCTTAAATCAGAACTTCCGATTTAGAATCAGATGTTCTGATTATTTCTGATTCAGAGATAGAGAGTTCAAACCAGAAGTTCCGATTTGGAATCGATTGATCGGAAGTTCTGATAAGGGTATCAGAAGTTTTGATGTGTTCTGGTTTGCAGATCAAAAGGTTAGATCAGAATTTCCAATTAGGATGTAACTGATTATGTTGGACCGGAAACGGCGACCAGAAGGGGGTGAATGGGAGCTTTTAAAATTTCAGACTAAAAATAGCCTTCTGTTTTAAATCTGTCTTCTGCGGAACAGGCTTCGAACACACCCTTCGAAGTTCTGGTTTGGAGGTATTTCATAGCTCCGAAACCAGGCTTCACAAGGAGCAAAAGTTCAAAGTCAAGAAGACTTCGCTCTACCCACAACACCAAAAACTCAACTCTGCTAAGTCAGTGCAGGCTCCGCACACTGGGTGCCTTCGAGCAGGCTTCGCACTTCACCCTTCGCAAAAGCAGACTTCCCTCTGAGGACTTCAACCAAATACTCAGCGCTAGCAACTGGTACTAGGCTTTGTACTTCGAAGGTCTAAACTTCATAGAGCACACTGAGCTAAGGACTTCGCCAAGAGAAGAAAAACATGCTTCAATTTAAGCCAGACATAGTGCTTCGCTAGTAATCAGAGAGGTCTAGTCTCCAATTTACACAGAGCGAACAAACACTAAAAAACACACTTCACATGCACATAACACTCACACACTTCTCCAAAAACATTCCAGTGCAATACACTCAACACAAGAAGAAGTGAGGCTCAAAGAGATCAATGCATGCAGTGCAAAGTAGGCATACAAGTTCAAACAGTAAATGAAAACAGAATCAAAGATTCATTGCTTGAACAGGGAACACAAAATCCTTCGTCGGGTATACCTTCGAGTGCCTCCCTCTAGAGCACACTTCGAACGCCTTGCCTCATTGTTGAGGACTTTGTCCACCATACTCCGAAGTAACTCCATTCGGAGTACCATTCGAAGTGCCTCGCCTCCGAGGACTTCCTCTCGGAGTACCTTCAACCAGAGCCTCACTCTGCACTTTCTGCCTTCGCTTGACGCACCTTGACCCGAGGACTGACCTCGACCCCATGCAGCCTTCGTGACCGAGCTCTCCGCTCGCCTGGTATCAAGCCTCCCGCTTGACCCAGGTTCACCTGCTATGAACCGTTCATCACCTCCGAAGTCACCTGCGCACCACAGACAAACAGAAGTGTATCTAGTACCCGGAGACCTCTCCGGTTAAACATCCTTTGGCACACACTCCGGTGTACCACCGAAAGTACCGAAACCTTCGGTACAACCAAGTCATTGTGTACTGTCGGACCCCTCCGACAGGCACACTTCGCTGCAACAGCTGCAACAAACAGACCCATCGAACCCTTCAGTGAAACCACCTCCGAACCCCTTCAGAGGGACCCCTTCGAATCAGAGGTTAAAATCTGTCAATCACTCATCACAGACTCCGAAACCAACCCTTGGTTTCTCAATCTCCCCCTTGATGAGTGCATTGACAACCAAATTCAAGTTCAAGAAAATTTGAAAAATTTCAGCACACAAGTGACCATAAAACTCAGAAACGAGCCAAATCATGTCACTTGACAAAAGAATTTTCCTCCCGCTTTTTAAAAGATTAAAGCCCCTTTGGCAAATCTTCCCTTTGCAAGATAAAAACTCCCCCTGATTTGTTTTACCCCCTTGCTGCAGAGAACTAAAAAATTTCCCCCCCTTTGGCAATGCAAGCATCAAGGAGCATTCAAAAGATGCAAAGCTTGGAAATGAGCAGAATTGCAAAGACATATAAAACAAAAATATGCCAACTTTAATACCAATTTTCATGTGCTCAGCTCAATTTAACATTTTCTAAAAACATGATGACAACATATGATTTCATCATTTTGAAAATAAAAGCATCACCATTTAATCAAGGTAACTAGACAAGTAGAAGCAGGGACTGCACAAAGCTAGTCAATTTCTACTCTAGACAGACAAGTCCAGTTCAAGTGGAGCATCAAAAGAAAACTTGATGGACAATGAATTTGTTGTTCTTTTCATAATGCCAGGGGTTATCTATTTGTCTACCTTATACTTTCCAATCAAGCCAAGCCTAGGCAGAAAAGCCATCAGAAGCTTAAGGCAGTGATTTTGGCAAACACTACACTATCCCAGTTCAGACCAATGTGCAATGGTAAGCAGTCTAGAATAGAGTAGTGCGACAAACAAACCCACCTAGATCTTTTTCGCTTGTATCATGCAAATCATGGATTTTTGAATTTTTAATTAAGTGAACAAATTGTTTAACACTTGATGAATATCCATGAATACAATTTTTCAAGTTGTAGTGTTTAGCAGCCAAAGAAAAGGAGTCTAGCTATCCAGCAGATAAAAGATAGCTAAAGCAGTCCTGCCTAAACATGCTAGATTCAAGACTAAGCAGTGAGTATGATTTTTTTGGAAAGAAAAATCATGCACAAAATGTTTCAGACATATTAAATAGAGCTGAGTTGACATGTTTACATGAATTAAAATCAGGCATATAAGTGCAAAAGATGTAAATGCAATTTCACACATAATGAGCATTTGCAAGACAATAAAAAAACTGCTCCCCCTCACAAAATGCCATAAGGGTGACAAACACCAAGTTCTCCACGCAAGTAGGAAAAACGAGAAGTATCGAGGGGTTTTGTGAAAATATCGGCTAGCTGGTGTTGGGTATCAACATATTGAAGTTCAATATCACCCTTCTCATTATGATCTCTGAGAAAATGATATCGCACATCAATGTGTTTGGTTCTGGAATGATGAACCGGGTTGTTTGCAATACAAATAGCACTTGTGTTATCACAGAAAAGTGGAACACTCTTATAATCTAACTTGAAATCCCGCAAAGTGGAAATCATCCACAAAATCTAAGAGCAACTGCTAGCTACAACAACATATTCGACCTCATCCGTTGATTGTGCAACACTAGACTGTTTGTGGGAAGACCAGCAAACCAACGAAGTACCCAAAAAATGACAAGTACCGGAGGTACTTTTCCTATCAATCCTACAACCAGCAAAATACGCATTGGAATAACCTCGAAGACACAGAGAGGAAGACGTAGAATACCAAATCCCAAATTCGAGGGTATGTTTGAGATACCTGAGAATGCGCTTTACCGCTTGGCGGTGTGAAGCTCATGATGAAGTCTGAAAATGAGCGCACAAACACACTGCAAAGTGTATGTCTGGCCTCGTAGCAGTCAAGGAGAGGAGGGAGCCGATCATGCTTCGGAACTCCTTCTGGTCTATGGCTTCTCCATCCTCGTCAGGATCCAATGCTATCGAAGTAGCCATTGGAGAAGCGAGGGGCTTCGCATCAGCCATGTCGAACTTCTTGAGCAGATACTTGGTGTACTTTGTCTGGTGAACAAAAGTACCTTCTTTGCTTTGCTTGATTTGCAAACCAAGGAAAAATGTGAGTTCGCCCATCATGGACATTTTGAACTCCCTGCTCATGGTATCTGCAAACTCGGCAACCAAAGCATAAGAAGAGCCACCAAAGATGATATCATCCACATAAATCTGAACTAGGAGAAAATCTTTGCCATGCTTGAGAGTGAACAAGGTTTTATCAACAGATCCCATCAAATACCCCGCTCAAGCAGAAAATATTTAAGTCTATCATACCATGCCTGAGGGGCCTGCTTGAGTCCATAAAGAGCCTTATGAAGTTTAAAGACTTTATGCGGGTATTTGGGGTTTTCAAAGCCAGGGGGTTGTTTTACATAAACATCTTTGCCCATGAAGCCATTAAGAAATGCACTTTTGACATCCATTTGATAGAGTTTGAATCCCCGGGATGTCGCAAAGGCAAGCAAAATCCTAATGGCCTCTAGACGCGCAACAGGTGCAAAAGTCTCACTAAAATCAATCCCTTCTAATTGAGAATAACCTTGAGCTACAAGTCTAGCCTTGTTTCTAACTAAAGTCCCGTCCTTCCCTTGTTTGTTCTTAAAATCCATTTTGTTCCAATGAAATGAACATTTGGTGGAGGATCAACTAAAGTCCAGACTTGGTTTCTCTCAAAATTTTCAAGTTCTTTATGCATGGCATTGATCCAATTAGAATCAGAAAGTGCATGACTAACATCTAAGCGCTCGAAAGAAGCAACAAAAGCAGAATCAATGAAATGAGCATGAGAGCGTGTTACCCTTTGATCTAGCTCACCAATGATTTGTTCGGGAGGATGCATCCTTTGAACATGATGTGGAGCCTCACGGCGGGATGCAGTCTCCCCCTCAACTTGTGCGTTGGAGTGGTCCAAGATGACGGAAGTTGAGGTAGTTGCTTCGGGACCTTGTGCCAAAGTGGTCGAAGCGGGGTTGGCTTCGGGTGTTGAAGTCGAGGGTAGTAGGGGTTCATCCTCGAACTCTCTGGGATCTTCTTCTTTGAAGAGGGTCTGCTCCATGTTGTGTTCATTTGCCTGTTCAAAAGTGGAACTAACAGAGGGGGTCGATTCATCAAAAGTCACATCACATGACTCGATTACAGTGTTAGTCTCCAAATTGTAAACATGATAAGAATGACCATGAGTAGTGTAACCCAAAAAGATTCCGTTAGAAGAGCGCGACTCAAATTTGTCCAAATTTCCACATTTTAGGATAAAGCAACGGCAACAAAAAACTCGAAGATGAGTAACCTTGGGCTGTCTCCCAAAACGTAACTCATAAGATGTCAAGTTCAAAATTGAGCGCAAGAAGATTCGGTTTGAGATGTAACAAGAAGTGTTCATGGCCTCAGCCTAGAATTTCCTAGGAGTCCTGTGCTCATCAAGCATCGTCCTAGCCATCTCAACCAAAGTGCAGTTCTTTCTCTCAACAACACCGTTTTGTTGAGGAACCCGCGGAGTAGAGAATTAATGTTTTATGCCATGCTCCATGCAAAAGTTAACAAAGAGAATGTTCTTGAACTCGTTGCAATTATCACTTCGAATGAATTTCAATGCACCAGGGAGTTCATTGAAGAGTCTCAAAGCCAAGCTCCGAAAGTGTGAAAACACTTCATCCTTGCTGGCAAGAAAGAAGATCCAAGAGTAGCGAGAGAAATCGTCGATAATGACTAATACATACCACTTACCGCCTAAAGAACTAACCCGAGAAGGACCTACAGGGTCCATGTGGAGAAGTTCTCCGGGTTGTTCAGTCATCACCGTGGTGACTAGTGAGTGTGAAGCGACAATCATTTTTCCATGTCGACAAGGAGCACAAACTAAATTCTTCTCAAACATGAGCTTGGGCAATCCTCGGATCAGACCTAGGGCACTCAGACGAGCAAGCAACTCAAAGCTTATATGCCCTAGTCTCCTATGCCACTTCCAAAACTCAGAAGTCGAATATGCAACAAGGCAATGAGAAGAACCAGATGACTCAGAAATATCAGCTCCAAAAACTCTCCCAACTCGAAAGATCTTACAAACTATAACGCCATCATAATTGAGTACTTGCGATGTATCGCGATGGAATCGCACTTCGAAGCCCTCATCAAGCAATTGAGATACAGAAAGCAAATTGTATCTCAAGTTTTCAACCAAAGCAACATCTTTGAGAGTGAAATTCGAGTTAATTCTTACCGCACCTTTACCTTTCACTCTACTCCTTCGATTGTTGCCAAAGGTGATACGCTCCTTTTGCTTGGTTGTGGTGAGGCTGGAGAACCATGCTGCATCTCCGGTCATATGGCGCGAACAACCGGAGTCCATAATCCACGTGCCCTCCAAGCCTCGGTCCGGCGCCTACATATGATAGGAAAATCTCGATCGCTCAGTTCTGGGGTGATTGAATACATGACGAGGCATCTAACACTAAGTGATACGAGTAGTAGGCACAGTAAAAATAGACCGTTTACGCACATGATAATCAGAATGATGCAAAGTGCGAGGTCTACCTACAAGCTGTGACCCAAATGCATGATGAGGTCTCCTACCCTGTCGAGGTACAAAGCTACTCGCCCGGGGTCTACCACCATATGGAACATGGTGAACACCTCAAGGAGCAAAACCTCTCCGAGAAGTACGAGGAGCCTCGAAAACAGGACGTGAGTAAAACTCAGACTCATGCACACCTCGAGATGGGTAATGCATGTCCTAGAAACTCATCGCCTGAGAGCGTCGCTCATCCTTGATGCGACGAAAACAGAACCCAACCAGATGAACCGCCCGCTGACAATAGGAACAATGAAACACTCTCCTAGGGGCACTCACATGGGTCATATGAGCAATCCTCACAGGCTCCTTGGGCTTCTGCTGTGTGGTTTTCTTGGGAGGAATTTTCTTGGCATGAGGAGTGGTTTTCTTTGGAGTCCGGGTAGGCTTTTTGGCTGATGGAGTGTCTAACAGGGCTCTTTCTTTCTCTAAGGTAATGGGTGAGGTAAAAATAGTTTTGTTCTTGCTATCTGAAGGAATCATCTCAAAACCCAATCCCAGAGCTAACCCTGCCCTGTCAGCACACATCTTGGTCTTGGCCAAGAGCAAGTCCATTCTACCCTTTCCCTTAGTGCATTTGTGAACCACAGAAAGAAGGTACTCATTCTCAGTCATGAGGTGTTCAGCTCACTCTCTAACAGTGCCTAGCTGGTCCTTAAGGGTTATGCAAGTGTCACACACAGGTTGCACATCCTTAGAACTACCGAGCCTCTCCAATCTAGCCTCTAAGTCCTGAACATGCTTATCACGTAAATTAATGCTCTCACGTAATAAGGGGCAATTCATGCATTCATTTATATCATGAGGACTAGAATCAACCATCAAAAGCTGCTTCTGTGCAGTCTCAAGCTCAGAAAGAGTTTGAGCATGCACAGAATGCAACTGAGCAAGCTTACCCATGACAACAGTGCGAGATTCACATTCAGCATCATTAACCCTAGACTTAAGCATGGCATAATCAGTAGAAACAGATTCTAGCCTAAGTCTAAGGTCTTTTCTATCTCTAGCGGCTTGCACAAGTAACCTATCCTGACCAAGAACTACTTCATTTAGTTCATCTAATTTAATTGAAAGCTGGTCATAGGATAGAGGTACCTTAGATGAGTCAAGCTCATCACCATTGTGATCGCTGTCGGCCATGAAGCAAAGGCCGATGAAATCTCGTCCCTTCTTGTCCTTCTTTTCCTCCCTCCTTGGGGACTCCTCCTCTTCATCAGAGCCCGACTCCTCAGTTGAGGAAGTGTCTATGTCACTAAGAGCAGCAACAAAAGCTTTGGAAGCGGATTTGGCTACTCTCTTAGCCACCTTGCCACGCTTGCCCTTCACAAATGGTTTCCTCTCCTTTTTGTGGTATTTGGGGCGCTCACTCTCATCTGTCCTCTTGAGTTTAGGACAATTTGTCTTGATGTGAGAAGTGTCGCCACACTCAAAACAACCACTAAAACCACTTCTCCTCTGATCCCATCTCTCATGGTGAAAACGGGTGAACCTTCTGGCAATGAGAGCAAGCTCATCATCATCCAGAGCATCCACATGCTCCTTAGTGATGGAGACCAGGGAGGACAAGGCAAAACCATCTGCAAGAACACAAGTGCCAAATGTGCTTGGTTCTGTAGTGGTGCCACGGCTAGTGCTTGAAACTAGTGCCAATGGCTGTGGCAAGGAGTTTCTATGCACTACAAGAGATGCCTTGGCAATCTCTGTGGACTTCAGCTTGCTGAAGAGCTCATCACAGGTCAATGTGTCATAACCTATAGACTCCTCAATGCTGGATATCTTCACTTCCCATATGCTACGATCAAGAGCATAGAGAATCTTGATAGCCCTATCATGATCATTGTAAGCAAGCGTCCTGTTAGACCGCAAGTTACTCACTATCGCATCAAAGCGAGAAAACATGGCATCTATAGATTCACCAGGTGTCTGCACAAACAGCTGATATTGTTGATTGTATGTGCTTTGGCGCCTAGCCTTAATCTGTGTAGAGCCCTCATGAAAAATAGTGAGTGTAGTCCAAATCTCCCTAGCTGTCCTAAGGTGCTGCACCCTATCAAACTCACTTCGACTCAAACCAATGAACAATATATTTCTAGCCTTGGAGTTGGCATTATACTGATCCTTCTCTGTTTGAGAGGTGCAAGTTTCAGGGATGGAGTATTGTGAGTCCACAATCTCCCAAATTGCATTTCCTTAGCTTAGCAAGTAAGCCTCCATGCACACATTCCAGTATGCAAAGTCTGTCCCATCAAACAGAGGTATTTTACTAACTCTGTCCATGTCGCCAACAGATCACAAAACCGGTTAAGGTCAACTGGTGATCTTAACCTGCTCTGATACCAATTGTTGGACCAGAAACGACGACTAGAGGGGGTGGTGAATGGGAGTTTTTAAAATTTCAGACTAAAAATAGCCTTCTGTTTTGAATCTGTCTTCTGCGGAATAAGCTCCGAACACACCCATCGAAGTTCTGGTTCAGAGGTATTTCACAGCTCCGAAACCAGGCTTCACAAGGAGCAAAAGTTCGAAGTCAAGAAGACTTCGCTCTACCCACAACACCAAAAACTCAACTCTGCTAAGTCAGTGCAGGCTTCGCACACTGAGTGCCTTCGAGCAGGCTTCGCACTTCACCCTTCGTAAGAGCAGACTTCCCTCTGAGGACATCGACCAAATACTCAGCGCTAGCAACTGGTACTAGGCTTTGTACTCCGAAGGTCTAAACTTCACAGAGCACACTGAGCTAAGGACTTCGCTAAGAGAAGAAAAACAGGCTTCAATTTAAGCCAGACACAGTGCTTCGCTAGTAATCAAAGAGGTCTTGTCTCCAGTTTACACAGAGCGAACAAACACTGAAAAACACACTTCACATGCACAGAACACTCACACACTTCTCCAAAAACACTCTAGTGCAATACACTCAACACAGGAAGAAGTGAGGCTCAAAGAGATCAATGCATGCAGTGCAAAGTAGGCATACAAGTTCAAACAGTAAATGAAAACATAATCAAAGATTCATTGCTTGAACAGGGAACACAAAATGAACTCACAGGATGAACACAGAGAATGTGGCGGCTAGCACAGGAGCTCAAAAATGGCCGCTCAAAGTGTTACTGTTGCCTATCTAGCCTCCACTATTTATAGGCACTATTCAGCCCTGTGAATAGACTACTTTACCCCTAGGGTTTACACTGTTTTTGTCTCATCAGAACATGGGGTACAACTGGTAGTCTACTTTATTTGGAGGCTTCTTTTGTCAGCTTCACAGAGGAGACAGCATCAGCTTTTGCAAAGCAGACACGGTTAGCCTTTGCAGTCTTGGATTCTTCTGAAGCCCCCTTCGCACGCGAGGGGTGCGGTAGCTTCGGTGAGAAGCCTTGAGCCTGACGGCCTTTGCTTCATCGAAGTCAGCCTTCGATATAGTGACGGTTTTGAGACGAAGCCGTCAAAGCCCTTGAGCCTTCGCACCATCACCTCTGGAGTGGACCACCACGGCTTCGCAGCTACTCCTAGCTCGAACTCCATCAGCCCGTGTACCGAAGCCATGCTTGGCCGAAGTACTTCATGAAAACCACACTCCGAAGCCCCACCTTCAGAGTACCACCCTTCGAAGTCCCTCCTTCGTCCAAGGCCTCCGCATGAAGCATTCCATGAGCACTTTGTCGCAGTGTCTCTTCCCGAGCACAGTCCTCGGCGAACCTCACCCGGGTATACCTTCAAGTGTCTCCCTCCAGAGCACACTTCGAACGCCTTGCCGCATTGCTGAGGACTTTGTCCACCATACTCCGAAGTCACTCCATTCGGAGTACCCTTCGAAGTCCCTCGCCTCCGAGGACTTCATCTTGGAGTACCTTCAGCCGGAGCCTCACTCCGCACTTTCTGCCTTCGCCTGGCGCACCTTGACCCAAGGACCGACCTCGACCCCACGCAGCCTTCGTGACCGAGCTCCCTGCTTGCCTAGCATCAAGCCTCCTGCTTTACCCAGGTTCACCTGCTGCGAACAGTCCGTCGCCTCTGAAGTCACCTACGCACCACAGACAAATAGAAGTGTATTCAGTACCCCGGAGACCTCTCCGGTTAAACATCCTTCGGCACACACTCCAGTGTACCGCCCAAAGTACCAAAACTTTCGGTACAACCAAGTCATTGTGTACTGTCGGACCCCTCCGACAGGCACACTTCGTTGCAACAGCTGCAGCAACAAGACCCATCGAACCCTTTGGTGAAACCACCTCCGAACCCCTTCGGAGGGACCCCTTCGAATCAGAGGTTAAAATCTGTCAATCACTCATCACAGACTCCGAAACCAACCCTTGGTTTCTCAGATTGGGTCT
Organism: Zizania palustris; assembly: GCA_019279435.1. Classification (NCBI taxonomy): domain Eukaryota; kingdom Viridiplantae; phylum Streptophyta; class Magnoliopsida; order Poales; family Poaceae; genus Zizania; species Zizania palustris. Next base: position 706,274 of record JAAALK010000283.1, on the reverse strand, counting down.
ATTACAGGTTTAATTATGGTTAAAGGCCCACACCTTGGCATTATAAATAGGAAAGAGGAGGTCTTTGATATAGGTTTTTAGAAGACCCATTTGCTCTAGCCTAGCCTCCACACTTCTGCTCTCCCTTTCTTCTTGATTTCAATAGTTGAGATTGAGATTTCCCCCTGATTTTCACGAGCGGTGCACACCGGTGTGAGATCAATATCATCCCTGTACATGTGGACTCTGTAGACGTGCTAGTCAAATAGCGGTGATTGTGGGCTTCTCCACGTGGACATCACTGGTCTTTGCTGATTGGATCGCCGAGGAATGGGCGGAGCGAGGTGTGGATAAGCGAGGATGCACTTCCCTAACTGTTGGGGAATAGGGGAGCTACGCTGGCCGGCAAATTCAAAATTTCTGCCCTATGGCCCTAGGCTCATGCGCGTGTAAGATCATAGATCGGTGCCTTCTAGCACAAGACACGCTAGGTGCAGCGGAAGAAGATGTTGGAGCAGCGCGTCAAGCCTCTCCTTGCTTCGCCTTTGCCGTCCTTCTCCGATCCAATTGATGAAGATGATGTAGTCATTCACATGTAGATGTCCACGAGCATTGCTATTGGAGCAATGCCTCCATGGAGTCCACACGTAAAGAGATGGAGTACCTCCCACGGCAGCGTGCTAGCACCGCACGTGATAAATGGGGATCCTTGACCTCTACGTTTGAGATCAAGAAGGGAAGGAGAGAACTCTTTGGTGGCTAGGTCTAATCTAGGCTTATTGCTTGCCCCAAGACGTCCTCCTCCTCTCCTTATATAGGGCTGAGAGCCCTTGGTTCGTGCTCATCCCGAAACCCTAAAAATCGTGACATATCTAATCTGTTTGCCCACGTTGAAACTTCTAATCCTGTATAGGAACTTCTGATAGGGTATTTTAGGTCTCCTAATACAGCATGACAAGCAACAAATCCAATCTATTATCTCCCACCTCAGAACTTCCAACACCATATCGGAACTTCCGATCAGTACAAAATTTCCCGATTCTGAATCGGAACTTCCGAAGCAACAATTGCTCTCTATATCGAAACCAGAAATTAACCAGAACTTCTGATCCGTTGAATTTTCTTCGGCATAACCTTCAATCTCCCACTTTCACCAGAACCTATTATTTGCTTGTTTTAATCCATCCCCTTAAGTGTGTGACCCGATAGGTTCGTACACTAACAGCTGTTCACCGGAAACTATTTCTGACTCACTGATCAATAGCGGTACCTAGCAGCAAATATTGACCACCGAAAGCGTACAAAATCAAATTTTCATGAACCTTGATATACTCAAGCTCAAGGCGAGATACGTGCCACCCTTGTTGTTTAGCTTGACATTTTCACTCGATCAAGTATCAGATTTAAATCATGACTAACTCCTTAGTCATAGTGGCATGTCCACACACTTTTCCAATGCAATACCTCAAGGGACCTAAAGATGACTCTCCCGTTATTAGGAGGGGTAAATTCCATCTTGACCTCTCTCATCCAAAGACATGTTTCACAACACACCTGAAAACAACCCTTATTACTACCCTGTTATGGAATAGCGTTAGGAAGCATCTAAGTGTGTCACTACTCATTTTGGAATCAAATGACGATCTTAGCTCCAAGGACTCTGCAGGTACACATTTTGAGATGACAACTGTTGTCACAAAACAATCTCAGTAGTATCTCAAGTGGGTCTCTCCAACACCACGTTCACCATCATGTGTCCACATCATTGATTTGACATCTCTATGTCTATGATCTGTGAAACACAATCATCAATCAGTCGGATGTTCTAATTCATGTATCATCATTGTCCCACATGATGACAAGATTTGGGACCCTTTTGAACAACATCGTCATAAAGCAAATAGTTTCACATAACAAGTCATACTTATTAATTAAATGCAAATGATACTTATTCAAGGAACAAGACAACAATTATCCTCATACATTAGCATAGACTCTACTAGCATCTTACATAAACACATGACTCACTCACGCAAGTATCTAATACCCATGGAGCTCATATGCGCCTCATGCTTGGGCTATGGAAGAGTCTTCGTTAACGGATCTGCCATGTTAAAATCCGTGTGCACCTTGCAAATCTTCACATCACCTCTCTCAATGATCTCACATATCAGGTGATATCGCCGAAGTATATGTTTGGACTTCTAGTGCGATCTAGGCTCCTTGGCTTGCACAATGGCATCACTATTATCACAATTGAGGTCCACTAGACTAGACGCACTAGGAACAACACCTATCTCAGAAACAAACTTTCTGATCCAAACAGTCTCCTTTGCCGCTTCTAAAGCAGTGATATACTCAGCTTTTGTTGTAGAATCGGCCACCGTCTCTTGCTTGGAACTCTTCTAACTCACTGTGCCTCCATTGAGGCAGAACACAAAACTAGATTGCGATCAAGAATCATCTTTATCGGTTTGAAAGCTAGTATCCATGTAACCACTTACAACGAGCTCCTCTTCACCACCGTATACCAGGAACATTTCCTCTGTCCTTCTCAAGTACTTGAGGATACTCTTTACTACGGCCCAGTGACTTTAACTCAGATTCGATTGGTACCTGCTCGTAACACTTAGAGCATATGAAACATCTGGGCGTGTACACAACATGGCATACATGATGGATCCAATTGCGGAGGCATACGAGATCGCACTCAGCTTCTGTAGCTAATCAGGTGTTACAGCAAACTGAGTCTTACTAAGAGAAATACCATGTGACATTGGCAGAAAACCCTTCTTGGAATTATGCATTTTGAACTGTTTCAAAATCTTGTCAATGTACATACTTTGGCTTAATCCAATTAACCGTTTTGATATATCTCATAATATCTTTATGCTCAAAATGTATGCTGCCTCTCCAAGATCTTTTTATTGAAAAAATATTTTTCAGTGAAGTCTTGACAACATTCAACAAAGGAATGTCGTTTCTAATCAACAATATGTCATCTACATATAGGACCAGAAACACAAGTGAGCTCCCACTACCCTTTTTGTAAACACAAGGCTCTTCTTCGTTCTTGATGAAGCCAAACCCTTTGACTACCTCATCAAAGTGAAGATTCCAACTCCAAGAAGCTTGCTTCAATCCATAAATGGACTTTAGCAACTTACAAACTTTCCCAGCATTCCCCGGACAGTCAAGACCTTCAGGCTTTGTCATGTACACATCCTTACTTAGGTTTCCATTCAGGAAAGCCATCTTGACATCCTTTTGCCTTAAATCATAATCATAAAATGTGGCAATAGCTAGGATGATCCGAATAGACTTAAGCATAGTGACGGGCAAAAACGTTTCATCATAATCAACACCTTGAATCTGTATGAAACCATTCGCCACCAATCGTACCTTATAGATGTGAACATTTCCATCAACGTCTATCTTTTTTCTTGAAAATCCATTTACACTCAATGGTTTTTATACAATCGGGTGGATCAACCAAGTTCCAAACTTGGTTGACACGCATGGACTCCAACTCAGATCCAATAGCTCTAAGCCATTTCTTAGAGTCTGATCCCATCACTGCTTCTGCATAGGTCTTGGGCTCGTCGTTGTCCAACAACAACATGTCGTGATGTCCATTGGTCAAGAACATATACCTCTCTAGCACATGGACTACTCTCTAATACCTTCGTGTGGCTGGCATATCCATAATAGGGTCAGCAACATCTTGCGCCTCCTGTTCTGGTTTAGTGGGATCTGGAACACTTTTTAGTGGCTCTCGAACCTCTTTGAGATGCACAATCCTCCCACTAACTCCTTTTGAGAGAAACTCTTTCTCAAGGAATACACCATTTCGAGCGGCAAACACTTTGCCCTCCTCTCTATTATAGAAATAGTATCCTTTGGTTTCCCTAGGATACCCCATAAAGAAGCACTTGTTAGACTCAGGACTGAGTTTGTCAGACGTCATATATTTGACATACGCCTCACATCCCCAAATCTTTAGAAAAGACAAACTGGGATGCCTCCTAGACCACATCTCATATGGCATCTTCTCTATTGACTTAGATGGAACTTTATTAATCATGAAAGTTGTGGTTTCTAGAGCATCACCCCAAAAGGATAATGGAAGATCAGTGTGACTCATCATGGACCGCACCATATCCAACAAAGTGTGGTTTCTCTGCTCGGACACCCCATTCCACTGAGGCGTGCTAGGTGGAGTCAACTGTGGAACAATTCCACACTGCTTCAGATGATCAATAAACTCATAACTCAAATATATATTCACCCCCACGATCCGATCGTAGAAATTTAATTGTCTTGCACGTATGATTTTGTACTTTATTCTGGAACTCCTTGAACTTTTTGAAGGATTCCCACTTATGCCTCATCAAGTAGACACAACCATATCTACTAAAGTCGTCGGTAAAAGTAATAAAGTATTGAAATCCTTTCCTAGCCGGGTGACTCATTGGACCACACACATCAGTATGTACAATGGCCAAAAGCTCACTCGCCCTCTCACTCTGTCTAGTGAAAGGCGTCTTTGTCACTTTGCCAAGTAAACAAGTGTTGGCATAAAAGATTACGCTAATAGGTTTTCAGAGATAAGGAACAAACAAACGAAGTGTTTGTGAAGTGAACTATTTCAAGCCTCTGAATAGGATAATAGCTCGAAGTAATTCGAAGTTGTGTATTGAATAACTGAGTATTCGATCCTCATTACAGGGTAAAATGGGGGGTATTTATAGGTAAAAATCTTAAGGAAAAGACCTTTTTACCCCTCTATTACAACCGACATAGTGGAGACTATTTGGTACCCCTAATAGGGTTAAAATGGTAAAAGAATAATCTAATCTGAAGGAAGATAAGTCTTCCATCCTTGCTGGCAGATAAGCTCTCTAAAGATTCGACCTTCGAAGTTATACTCCGAACAGAAGTCTGCATTGATTCTTCGAACTTGATCACGTACTAACCGGAGTTAATACTGGAACTTCGGTTTAGTAGATTGCCTTTGTCTTATTATTGTAGAGACCCTTAGAATGAAGTATTTTCCCCCCAACAGTATCCCCTCGAATACGCTTCTCGGTATGATCCGTAAGGTTAGGAGAGCAGTATACGCAAGAAAAAGTAATCATGCATAAGGGTTAATAAAATTTATCAACCTTCGGAATATGCAAAAATTTAGAACTTCGAATCGATTTCTAAGAGAGTCTTATTCGAACAACTCTGAAATCAATTTCTATGAAGTCGAAAAGACCTTTAAACTCAGAAAAAATAGCCGTTAGCTTTTCCCTTTCAGAAGAAGCTATAATGCTGCGTTGATTTCGTAGGTAGTAACAGTCAAGAAGACCGAACGCCAAGTCTGAACGGTAAAAAATCAGGAGCCCAGGCTATAAATAGAAGACCCAGAAATATCCAAGATACCTTTCTCACCGTCCTCGCGCAATCCATCGTTTAGCCTCCAAACCTTAGCTCCAATCACCCTGTTTTGCTTGATGGCGAAGGCAAGATTCAAGGCTCCCGGGGCGACCTCGGCCTTAGCCAATCAGCAAGCTATGGCTGCGGCAGCACCTGCAGGGAATCCCCAACAAGTCGGTGAGGAGCCATGCTGAATAGCGTGGGCCTCATGGCTCCAGAGGTGATGAGTCATTGTCAACGATAGTCAAAGAGGACAGTTGAAGAGAGGAGATCTGCTGTTTCAATGGGCCGTGTGTGACTTAGGTAGATGGGCAGCAAGCGACTGTCGGGCAGAGGAGGCTGCGAAGTCGGGCTGGCCCAATCCGGGTACATGGGCCAGGAGCAGCAGAAGACCCACTAGGCTGTTGACCAGGATTGACTCAGGTACACGGGCGGTGAGTGATTGCCGGGCTGAGAGAGCTGCGGAATCGAGTCGGCCCAATCCGGGTACCTGGTGCAAAGTCGGTGGAGGCTTTGTCAGTTTCGGCGCAAAAACTGACAACCGTTGATTCTATATCAGACTGTCTAGAAGAGAAGCCGTAGTCGCTACGAAAGCTTAGCTTCCGGATAAGTCATCTGTATCTCTAGGCCCACAGTCAGTCAGTCGAGTCTGTAAAAATTCCTAAGGGCAGTTGAGTCATTTCCTTTATTTTAGAGTCTGTAAAAACCCTAAGGGGCTGGTGGAATATTCTAGGTCATTGGGCAGCCTATAAATAGGGCCCCAATCCCTAGGGTTGGACTACCCCTTCGAGAAATCACTTTTCATTCATTCCCTGGGTCATTTTTGGTTCTTGCGTTTTGTCTCTCTCCTGTTGTGCGCCGCCAGGCTCCTGCTCTTGATATTTTGCCTTGCATTTTTTCAGTTTTTCCTGTTGCAGTGAAGCTTCTATTCTCTGATCGTGCGCAGCATATCTGCAGCAGTTTTTATGGCTTCGTTTCACGTGCATAGCCATTTTTCTTGAGTGTTTGTGCTTCTGTTGCTCCTGTTCTTCACGGAAGTAGTACTAGTTCTTGCGTGCTGCAAGTAGTACCTACTCACTATAGCAACAGTACACTAGTACTCTAGCTTGCTTTTCTGCGCAGATTTTTGATCGAATTGACAGGGCTAAAGTCCCTTTTCCGGCTGTTTCTGGCGAAGCCCCTTTTCTCTGTTCGAAGTCCCTCAGCTCCGAGAGGTAGGCTTCGATCTGACATTCTTGAGGGCTTCGCTTGAACTTCGACTTCATGTTGTGTCCTGTGTTGCTAGTTTTGAAGTCCGTTTTTTGTGCACTGTCAGCTTGACATACTTCGACCGTCTGTGCGAAGGTATACTCCGACAGGCTTCGAAGTTGACTTCGAAGCTAGTCTCTCTGATATACTTCGCTCGACGTGAAGTCTCTGAGATCTTTCTGCTGCTGTCATTTTCGAGGGTTGCAGCTTGTGAGTTCGAAGCTTGTCATTCGAAGTGTGTTTGTTACCTTCGATTTCTTGTGTGACAACTCTTACAAACTTCATTTCGAAGTTGATCTTCCGAAGGCAGAGTGTAGGCTTCGTTTTGGTTTCTCTGTCGTGTGTCGAGCTTCGCTACTCTTTCGAAGGTTGTTTTTTCTGTGAGCTTGTTCGAAGCTTTCTGTTCGAAGTCTAGCCTTTGAAGTACACTGTTCGAAGCAAGCTTCGACACTAACATACTTAGCTTCGAAGCATACTTCGCTCTCAGTCGCACTCGAACTAGGATAGACAACAAACCTTCGGCACTTTCACAACAGCCTTCGGCATACTTCGCCACTAACCTCCGAAGCAGGCCCCGACCAGCGAAGCAGGCTTCGACCAGCGAAGCAGGCTTCGACCAGGAGACAGATTTGAACAGTAACTTCTCATCTCACTTTATTTATACTTGGATCATTCATTGAGAAGATTATCTTGCCATGTCTTGTGTATACTGTTTATCTGTCTATTAGCACTGTATTGGTGTTTCTCTGTTTTTAACATCAGTTGCTCTTAGGCCAGATAACCTTAGACTTAGGCAATCTGTTCATTCTTTGCTACTTAGTCTTTTGAGGTGCGTTGGGTATTGGGAGCAAGCCATTGATTCAAAAGAATTTTTAGGCGCCCATTCACCCCCCTCTGGTCGCTACTTTCGGTCCTACAAGTGGTATCCGAGCGAGGTTAGGGTTTTTCCATACCTTAACCGGTTCTAAACCCCAGTAGTGATCATGACTTCTCCGGGCAAGGTCTCGTCCTTGGAAGCCTATGGCTATAACTATTGGAAGACTCGCATGCGAGCCTATCTTATGAGCCAAGGCTCGGACATATGGGACATTTGCGTTCACGATACGTTTGTCATATTGCCAGTTGCTGAGCATGGTACTCCTGGTATCATTGCCCAGCATCTAAGCAATAATAAAGCTGTGAACATTCTTTTTTCTGGTTTAGGTCCCACTGAGTTTGAGCGTGTGAGCCATCTCTCCACTGCGAGAGAGATCTGGGCTACCCTCAAGGCACACCATGAGGGAACAGCCCAGGTCAAGGCTCGGCTCTATCAGACCTACCGGCGTGAGTACGAGAACTTCACACAAAAGCCGGGTGAATCAGTTGAAGCTTTGTTTGGTCGTTTTCAATCAATCATAAACAAGCTTCGGGACAACAAGGCTGAGGGTGCTCAGTTAGTCTCAGATCATGAGCAGGCGCTCAAGGTTCTCCATACCTTGGACCCAAAGATCTGGGAGATCAAGGTATCCTCTATTGTTGAGAGCACTTCTTATGATACCTTGACCATTTATGAGTTGTTTAGCAAGATGAAGGCCACTGAGGTTGATATCCAGCTGAGATCAAATCTCACTGGTTCTGGATCAAAATCCCTGGCCCTTGCTATACCTTCTGTTGATCCCTCTATTGTGAGTTGTGCTGGTTTCTCTTTGATGTCTATCACTGAGGATCAACTTGAGTCTTTGCGAGATGATGACCTGTGTCTTTTTAACAACCGGGTGCGTCGTGTCTATGAAAAAAGGATGTTCAAAAGACATGGAACGAAATCCGGGGTCTTTGAGTGTGGTGATTCAGGACATTTCATCGCCGACTGCCCCAAGCGCAATGGCCACAAGAAGGGCACCGGTGGTGGCTTCCACGACTCCAGCAAGCATGAGAGCTTTTCCTTCAACAAGGGCAAGCCGAAGACCAGATTCTTCAAGAAGGCCCTGAAGGACTACCGGCGAGAGAACAAGAAACGCAACAAGGCCTTCTTTGCCGAGATGGAGAAGAGCTACTCCAAGCAGTCTACGTCTTCTTCCTCTTCATCGAGCTCAAGTGATGAAGAAATCGTCATCAGGAAGGGGAAGGACAAGGACGATCCGGCGGGTCTCTGCTTCATGGCTTTCGGGGACAGATCGAAGAGCCGCTCACACCAGCGCCGAAGATCCCGCAAGAGCTTCTACTCAATGGCTTTTGGGGATAAGGAAGAAAAGAGCTCCTCCGATGACTCCGACGACGACGACAACGAAAAGGTATCATCCTATGAACGCGAAATCGTTGATTTACTTGAGAGCAATCGTCAAGAGTTAAAATATCGGGAAAAACTACTTAGGGGGGCCAAGAAGAGGATAGATGAGTTAGAGAGTGAGCTTGCCGTAGCCAACGGCAGAATTGAGAGTCTATCTTCTTCCCCCTGCTTGGGTGATAGCAGTGAGTGCTCGAAGTGTGAGGTGCTTCTGTGTGACCTGTCAACTCTGAAGTCCAGGTACACAGAAAGGGTTGATGAGAGGGACGCTTTGGCCACTGAGCTTGAAAGCGCTCAGCTGGAGTTGAAAGACGCTCAAGCCACTGTCATCGCACCCTGTGCTGATTGCCCATCTCATCTAGCTGTCTTAGCTGAGCTGAAAGCCAAGGGCGATGAGCATTTGGGGGATTTGGAGAGAGTGAGAGCTGAGCTAGCGCAGACTAAGCTAGAGCTTGAGACACTATCAGTTCCACCCACTATCTATGAGAACTGTTTGTCTCTTAGAATGGAATTGATCAAGCTAAAAGCCGAAAAGTTTGTCCAAGTAGAGAGTGAGTGTGAGACATGCTTGTCTCAGGTGGAGGTACTAGCTTCCTTGAGAGAAGAGCTAGCTGATTCTCAGAATGAGAACTTTTACCTCCGTTCTATCCTGAGTTGGATCAGTGCCAGAGAGCCACAGCTCGGCATGATGATCCAGCAGTTCAAGAGGCAGGATGGGTTTGGGGTAGGTAACACCTACACCAAGGCTGACTTTGAGAGTGCCATTAGTCGGGCAATGGAGTGGAGTAAAATGACTCCTGAGCAGAGATACCCCAAGACTCACTCCACTGAGTCTTCCCTGGCTAGTTAGCCCAAGGATGGAGTGATCCATGAACAGCCCAAAGATCCACCCAAGAAGCCCATCTGGGTTCCAAAGCCCAAACACCTCCGCACTTCTCTTGACTCTCTTCCTGGACCCTCTCAACCCAAGAAGACCACGCCTAACACCACCAAGCCCAAGAATCCCAAGCGTCAACCACATCCCAAGAAGCCCACCTATCATTGTGAGTACTGTAGAGAGACGAACATCTTGCAGAGTTTTTCTTCAGGAGGAAGCGGGTTGAGAGAGCAGAGAGAGCTCGTGGTGGTCAGGAGCAGTTCTACCAGTAGGATGGTAGACTGCGTGTTCCTCGATGCGGGGAGAGGCTGGAGGCTAGGCCGCGTCGTGTAGGTGGTGGTAGAGGAGACGACTTTCTTGCCCGTGCTCCAGTTGGTGGTGGTTGTTCCGGCAGAGCTCTAGGCCGTTTTGGCTATGGTCCTGGACCTCGTGGCCGAGGTTCTAGGCAGAACCAGGGACCGCGCTTTGAGCCGCGTTTTGGTCCGGTCTCTCATAATGATTTCTGCTTTCCGTCTTTTGAGAAGATGGCTCGACACTGGTTTAGCTCTTTTGCTAAACCTGGTGCCAGACCATTTGCTCCCACTTACAGCCACTAATTGTGCAGGATCGGGGACTGGAGGACGTTTGGATCATGGACTCAGGATGCTCTCGCCACATGACGGGACATCGCAGATGGTTCTCCAGTCTCACTCCCCCAAGCTCCAAAGAATACATCACCTTCGGGAACAGTGGTCAAGGGAAAGTAAGTGGCATTGGCTCAATTCGCATTTCAGATCATTTCTCTTTGAAGAATGTTTCTTTGGTTAAAAATTTGAACTTTAACTTGATTTCTATTTCGCAACTTCTTGAGGATGGTTTGGAAGTGCGTTTTAAGAAGGGCAATTCTTCTGTGTTTGATTCTAGAGGGTCTTTGATTTGCCAGATCTTACCTTTTGGTAAAGTGTTTCGAATTGACTTCTCTAGTTCTTTTGGCCCTTCTCGCTGTTTGATTTCTGGATCATCCTCTGAGCTCTGGAAGTGGCATAGGAGGTTAGGTCATTTGAGTTTTGATCTGCTAGTCAGGTTGAGCTCTATGGACCTCATCCGAGGATTGCCCAATCTTAAGATGGAGAAGGATCTAGTTTGCCATCCCTGTCGTCATGGGAAATGGTTGCTGCTTCTCACTCACCTGTGACTCAGGTGATGACTTCGTATCCGGACGAATTGTTACACTTGGACACTGTAGGTCCAGCTCGGGTACGCTCAGTCGGTGGGAAGTGGTATGCGCTTGTCATTGTTGACGACTTTTCTCGATTCTCGTGGGTTTTCTTTTTGGAGTCTAAGGATGAAACATTTCAGTTTGTTCATCACCTGATTTTGAAGCTGAAGAATGAGAACAATGGTCGGATGCGAGCAATTCGCTCCGACAACGGCTCTGAGTTCAAGAACTCTCAGTTCGTCAGCTTCTGTAGTGATCAAGGTCTTGAACATCAGTTTTCTGCTCCTTACACTCCCCCACAGAACGGTGTTGTGGAACGAAAGAACTGCACGCTAGTCGAGATGGCCAGGATGATGCTCGATTAGCACAGGACTCCTAGGCATTTTTGGGCTGAAGCCATGAACACGGCTTGCTATCTGGCCAACCGCATTTTTCTTCGAGCTTACTTAGGTAAGACTTCGTATGAGTTGGGGTTTGGCAGACAGCCCAAGGTGAGCCACTTGCGAGCATTTGGATGCAAGTGCTTTGTGCTCAAGAAGGGTGGGCATTTGGACAAATTTGAGTCTCGTTGCTGGGATGGAGTTTTTCTTGGCTATGCATTGCATTCTCGAGGCTTCCGTGTTTGGAACCTCGACTCCCAGCAGCTTGTCGAGACTTGCGAAGTTTCATTTGACGAGTCCTTGCCTTCTTTGACTCCTTCTTTTGAGCCTTCTGATCGTGAGCTCGGAGAGTCCATCTTCGAGGAAGATGAGGATACTCCAGCCACTAATGAGGGTGGGCCTTCTGCACCTCCTGCAGAGCCCACATCTTCTGAGATTTCGACTGAGGACGAGGGTGGACCTCTGATCACTTCTTCCACTTCGATCGAGCCCCCTCAGTCGAGCCCAGAGGTGCCAACTGCTGACTCTGGTGAGGTGACTTCAGATCACCAGGGAACCCGAGCAGTTCAGCGTGATCACCCCTCAGAGCTCATCATCGGTGATTTGACTGAAAGAACTCTGCGTTCGTCTACCTCTCTTGTTGTGTTTGCTGAATCTGCTTTTGTTGCATCTTTTGAGCCTAGAGACGTTTCTCATGCTCTTTCTGATTCTAATTGGATTAATGCTATGCAAGAAGAGCTTGAGAATTTTGTCCGTAATCGGGTTTGTACACTAGTTGAGCCGCCACCAGGATGCAACCCCATAGGCACCTAGTGGGTGTTCAAGAACAAACAAGGTGAAGATGGGGTTGTGGTGCGCAACAAAGCTCGATTAGTTGCCCAGGGTTTTTGCCAGAAAGAGGGTATTGATTTTGAAGAAACTTTCGCCCCTGTTGCCCGTCTTGAGTCCATTCGCATTCTTTTAGCTTTTGTCATTTTGAATGGTTTTAAGCTTTTTCAAATGGACGTCAAGAGTGCTTTTCTGAACGGGTATATAGAGGAGGAAGTGTATGTTAGGCAGCCCCCCGGTTTTGAGAACCCTAAGTTTCCTCGACATGTTTTAAATTGCAAAAAGCTTTATATGGGTTGAAACAAGCCCCTAGGGCTTGGTATGACCGGTTGAAGCAGTTTTTGTTGGGGAAGGGATTTGTGATGGGTTCTGTGGATAAAACTCTCTTCTTGCTCAGAGATGCTTCCGATTTTTTAGTCGCTCAGATTTACGTGGATGATATTATCTTTGGCGGTACTACTGATGCTCTTGTGTCCAAGTTTTCTGAGCAGATGGACAATGAGTTTGAGATGAGCCTCATGGGTGAGCTCAAGTACTTCTTAGGGCTCCAGATCAAGCAGACCAAGGACGACACCTTCATCCACCAAGGTAAGTATACTCGTGACATGTTGAAAAAATTTCACTTTGGTGGTGAGTTGAAGCCGCAGATGACCCCGATGGGCACATCTGGGGGTCTGGACAAAGATGAGAGCGGCGTCAAGGTCAATGAAAGGGAGTTTCGAGGGATGATCGGTTCGCTGTTGTACTTGACGACGACCAGACCGGACATTCAGTTCGCCGTGGGACTTTGCGTGCGTTTTCAGTCTTCACCACGCGCGTCTTATCGGCAGGCTGTCAAGCGCATCTTTAGGTATCTCACTTATGTGCCCGATCTTGGTCTTTACTATTCAACATCATCATCTCTTGATTTATCTGGCTTTTCGGATGCCGACTTTGGTGGGTGCCGGTTGGATCGCAAGTCGACTTCCGGTACTTACCAGTTTCTTGGCTCTTCCCTTGTTTCTTGGTCCTCTCGAAAGCAATCTGGAGTTGCTCTTTCGACCACTGAGGCTGAGTATGTAGCTGCTGCCAGCTGCTGCTCATAGTTAGTTTGGATGATTTCCACTCTACGAGATTTTGGGTTGTTCTTTCCTACCAGGGTTCCATTGTTTTGTGACAGCACTAGTGCTATTAGCGTAGGGAAAAACCCGTGTCTCCATTCAAAAACCAAACATATTGATGTGCGCTTTCATTTTCTGTGGGATCAATATGAGAAAGGTGTCATTGACCTTGTTCATGTTGATACCCATCATTAGTTGGCTGACAATTTCACCAAACCTCTAGATCAGTCTACCTTTGAGCGTTTACGAGGGGATTTGGGTGTTGTGTATCCTTTCTAGGATATTTTGCGTCAGTTTTCTTTCTTCTTTTACTCTTTTCTTGAGTCTTTTTGTGTGAGTTCATATCTTGCATATTCACATATCACAGTTTTGAGCCTGCTTCTGTTATATGATTGAACTGCTTTACTTAATCTAGCTTGTACATGCTTTTGAATACTTGTCATTGATCATGCCTTGGTTCAGTTCACTTGATATGTATGATATCTGTCATATGCATGGCTTTTATGCTTTAAAACTTGAAAAATGATCACCATTGCTTCTGGTAACTAGCATGTGTAGGCTGAATATTCTTGCTATCTGTTACATGCCTTGTATCTAGTTCCTGACTTAGATGCAAATATGCAACTTGGACATCTTTCTGCTTTAAAACATGGAAATGTGCTATAAAAATTAATGAAAAATCAAGAAAAATGAAAATTCCATGCCTTTTTATGCATAACTTGCAAAGATCCAGGTGGGTTTGCTTTGTCGCATTGAATTGTTCTAGACTGTGTACCATAACACTTTGGTATGAACTAGGACAATGTAGTGTATGCCAAGACCAATGTCTTAAGCTTCTGATGGTCCAGATCTGGCCTAGGCTTGACTTGGTCGGTCAGCATAAGGTTTGACATGCAAATAACCCCTTGCATAAATGAAAAAGAGAAAAACAAAAGGCTAAAAATTGAAATGATAACAAGTTTGCTGAAGCACTTTGTTTTGGACAATGCTTATCTTGTTAGATATCAGTTATCTTTTGCATCTCATGCTTTACTCTGCTTGTCAACTAGAAAATGTGGTGATACTTTTGTTTGTAAAAACTGAAAATGCGTGCTAATGACTTTCTTTAGATATCATCTGTTGCACTGATCATATCATGAGTTCTAGACAGTATGTCTTTTGCTGTATCTGTTCGATGTTGTAATTGTAGTCAATCATATCTGAGAAGCATGCTTTACTCACTCCACCTGCACCCTAGTTGCATTCATTGCATTTCAGGGGGAGTCTGTGTCTCTTTTGAGTGCTTGATGAGTTCACTTGTCAACAAGGGGGAGAAATCTTGGAATGTGAGTTTAAGGGGGAGTCTTTGTCCCGTTTGTCTTTACTCTTTTGATATCCTTGTTGATGTTTCTGAGATCGCACTCATGTTGAGCTTTTACTTTTGGTTAACCATAATGACCGCTTCTTGCTTTTGTTCGGCTTTTGGTCATTAGGGTTAAACTTTTACTTTATTTTCTTCTTCCTTGTTGATATGACCACGCCGACCACTCCAACCTCTACACCGACCACTTCGACCACAGCGACTCCAATACATGTTTTTGATGGACCAATTACACGCAGTCGAGCTAAGAAGCTTCAACAAGAGGTGCACGCGCTACTTTGTGAAATTCATTTTACTATTAATGAGATTTATATACTACCTAAGTCGTGTACATTGCTAATACTCAGGTTTACCAAGAAGGATGAAAAGAACTCACAAGGAAATGGACACATAGAAGAATCATGCTCGAACCAAGCCAGTCCTGCAGAATCGTCTCAAAGAAATAATCATAACTTTTGATTTACAAAAGCTATGAAGGCAAATGAGCACTTTTTGGAAAACTCTTGAAGTCTAGTTTCCAATGAATCTAACCCCGACCAATTTGAAGTTTGCATGAAGGCGTCCGACCACTTTTAGTGCTTGCTGGTCCGAAGGTCAACAGTCTGCATGAAGTCAATGTTCTCGTATTAAAACTGCATCATTCTACCGAGTTACATGGTGCATATTATACATGGTGTGAAAGCTTATCAAGTCACCTTTCCAAGGGATCCAACCGTTCATGAATTGAAGCTTCCAAGGAGGAGTTATTGCTGAAATACCGAAGACCGCTCAGAAGACCAACAGCCACGCGGAAACTCTCCAGAAGCTGATTCGTTTTCACATAGTTCGCCTAGTATTTTCGTTTCGTGTTCGCACCTATCTTCAAGGTCTACTCCTTGTATAAATACCCCCTAGCACCATTGTAATCGGCAACTTTGATTATTGAATATAGAACTCCTTGTTTAGCTGTGTGCTAACAAATTCAGAGAGAGATCTCTACCCTCCTTGCTCTTGTGATTTCCTTCGCGGGATTACAGAAGCGGCGGCTTCATCCGCTCCCAATTGGTGCTCTTACTCCCTTCAAGGTCCTCCTTGATTGATTGTAGGTTGTGTTGGTTGGTTCTTTGAGAGTGTGGTTGGGCGAATCCTCGATTCAGGTTGCCGGTTAAAGACGGTGGTTGGCTTCGAGTTTTATTTGCCAGGTTGCACTAGTTATCGCTGCTTGCAGCAAGTTATTTGGCTATTCTATAGCTAGTTATCTGAAGATCGATCCTACGTCGTGAAGATCGGGACCCCGTGACGCATCATCTGGTATCAGAGCTGATCGGTTTCCACGGTAGGATTCTTTACCCTTAGCTACATATATTTTGTTTCGTCCTATCCACCAAAAGCCAAAAAAAATTATATACATATATATTGTTTAGCCCTTTGTTTCAATCTGTTATTTTAGTGAGTTCAGTTAATTTTCAGTCCATTAGAGTCTTTGTTTTAGTTGCTGATCATTTTCCGTCGTGTGTCCTTTGAGCCTCTTATATATCTGGTGATTGTGTTCAGTTCTATAAAAAAAGGTAAAAGAAAGAAAAGTTCAAAAAAAAGGGAAAGTTGAAAAAAAAATTGTGAAAGAAAAGTTTAAAGATCAGTTCGTTTGAGAGCACAATTGCTGAAAGTTTGTGTTTCAAGTTGTGCAACCAGATCGCTATCTTTTGTTGGTACAAAATTTTGGGTGGGTTTGATTGCAACACTTGCATCCCAATCATACTCCTTGTTTGCATCAATCTGAGATTTTCTTTGCACGTGTGTGTGATCCATTTACATCTTTAGCATTTTGAGATCAGCACTAAGCAGGGAACCTCTAGTTTGGATTGTTACTTAACTTTACAACAACTAGAATCCAGATTGCATTCCTTGTTTATAATCCCCACAATGCTCCACATAAAAGCCATCGTAATCGGTACTCTCTGGTCTTGTATTCGCTTAACCATCGCTCTCGGTACCACCACACATTTTGTTTCTCTGTAACCCGCAGGAACTTCACTGAGCCTCGGTTGGTAAGAGAAGTGAGATTGAGAGATCCCACATATATTTTTATTCCACATATACTCTTGTTCCTTTGTTGTCACTAATTTTACAGAAAGATGGGTGACGGCGTTGAGATCAATGAATGTGTCACCATGGCACAATTTAATGAATTCCAGCAAAGTCTAGAAGAGAGACAAGATCGGTTGGCCCAAGATTTTCAAACCATACTAAATGAAATTAGGGGACGTCGTCCACCTAATAATGGAGCAAGCACCCATGGTGAAGAAGGTGATGATAGTGATGGAAGAGGAGGAAGAAGAGGACGGAGGAACCGAAGTGCTACACATGGAAGAGGGAGGGGCTGGAATCGAAGAAATCAAGACACTGAAGAATCCGAATCTGAAAATAATGATAATCATTCCCATCATGATCTCCAACATCGTAGAGGAGGCCATCGTGAAGAGAGGCTTGGTAAACTGAAATTTACCATGCCAAAATTTGATGGAGGATCTGATCCTGAAGCTTATTTCACTTGGGAGTTGAAGGTCGACAAGATCTTTCGTTTGCATAATTATACAGAAGAGAAGAAGTTGGCTATGGCATCTCTAGAGTTTGAAGGATATGCTCTGATTTGGTGGGAGCAACTTCTCCAAGATCGTGAAGAAGATGGAGAACATCCTATTGCCACATGGGCAGAGATGAAACGTGAAATGAGAAGACGTTTCATGCCAAAGCATTATCGGCGTGATCTTTTTGATACACTACAGAATTTGAAACAAGGAAGTTATTCTGTTGAAGAGTATTATAAAGAGATGGAGAAGGCTATGATTAGAGCCAACGTATATGAAGATGAAGAACAAACTATGGCACGATTCATGGCTGGGTTGCATCGAAATATTCAACGCATTGTTGAGTTTCAGTCGTACCGTCGTCTTATTGATTTGGTACATCAAGCCACCAAAGCTGAACGCCAACTGCAGCAAGATACCAAGAGCAGTAAGTCTTTGCCTTTTGGTACGAGGACTATGTCTGGAGGAAGCAAGTTAAATTCAAAGTTTACTGCTGCACCATCAGCTGCGAAAGGTCCATTTGGAGGCTCACGTTCTAATGCTCAAAGTAATTTTAGTGGGAAGAACTCTGCTGCCCCGAGCACGAGTTCCAAACCAGCAGCTTCCACCTCCACTTTAGTGGGTTCTACATCCAAGAGCAGTGGGATTAAGTGTTTCAAGTGTGGAGGTCGTGGACATGTTGCTAGAGAGTGTCCAAATAATAGAGTGATCATTGTACATGATAATGGAGAGTACGAATCAGCCAGTGAAGAGGAAGATATAGAAGAAGAAGCCCATGAAGAAGAGGAACATACCGGCTGTGATTTTGAGCAAGGTGCTGCTCTTGTGGTGGCACCAATATTGAGTGTTCAGATGAAGGAAGCTGAGAACGGCCAGCGACATAATTTATTTCAGACAAGAGCCAAAGTGCAAGATAAGGTAGTGAAGATGATCATTGATGGAGGAAGCTGTCATAATCTTGCTAGTCGTGAGATGGTTGACAAGCTTGATCTGAAACTTCTGCGACATCCTCATCCATATCATGTCCAATGGCTGAATGATTCCGGTGACATCAAGATTGGATACAAAGTAAAAGTTCCCTTCAAGATTGGTGAATATGTTGACACGGTAGAGTGTGATGTGGTACCTATGTCCGTATGTCACATACTACTCGGGAGGCCATGGCAATATGATCGATATACTCAGCATTGCGGGAGAACAAATCAGTACACTCTAGATTTGAAGGGGAGGAAGTTTGTACTCAAACCTATGACACCACAACAAATTCTTGCTGAGCATTTGCAAAAGAGCTCTAGTGTGAGAGATGAGAATGGAAAGGAAGAGAAAAAGAATTCGAGTGCCTTCCACAAATCAGAGAGTGAGAGCCACCAGCCCAATATGAAAAAAAATTGAGAGATCAAAAGAAAGAAGAAGAAAAAAATTTAGTCATGTTAGCCACAAAATCTGAGATGAGAGAAGTAAGGAACAACCCAGATCAAGTACTCTTTGTACTTGTGTGCAAATACATTTTAGTGTCAGCTAACGATAACACCTCTTTTCCTAGTATGGTGTCTCATCTTTTACAGGAATATGAGGACGTTTTTCCAAAGGAAACCCCGAATGGATTACCTCCTGTACGTGGGATTGAACATCAGATCGATCTTATTCTGGGGGCTGCTCTTCCAAATCGACCACCATACCGCACCAATCCTGAAGAAACAAAGGAGATACAAAGGCAAGTACAAGAACTTCTCGATAAAGGTTATGTTCGTGAAAGCTTAAGTCCTTGTGCTGTTCCTGTTATTTTAGTACCAAAAAAAGATGGTTCTTGGAGGATGTGCGTTGATTGTAGAGCCATAAATAACATCACTATTCGCTATCGCCATCCTATTCCTCGATTAGAAGACATGCTTGATGAATTAAGTGGTTCCATAATATTCACTAAAATTGATTTAAAAAGTGGGTACCATCAAATAAGAATGAAAGCTGGAGATGAATGGAAAACTACTTTTAAAACAAAATTTGGGCTGTACGAATGGCTAGTTATGCCTTTTGGTTTGACTAATGATCCAAGTACTTTTATGAGATTGATGAACCATGTTTTGAGATCCTTCATTGGAAAATTTGTGGTTGTTTATTTTGATGATATCTTAATTTACAGCAAGTCTTTTGAAATGCACATGAATCATATTCGACAAGTCCTAGATGAGCTCCGAAAGGAGAAATTATTTGCTAACCTTGAGAAGTGTAGTTTTTGCACAGACCATGTGTTCCTTGGCTTTGTTGTTTCAGGAAAAGGAATTGAAGTGGATGAAACCAAGGTGAAAGCCATCAAGGATTGGCCAACTCCAACGAATGTAAGTCAAATAAGAAGCTTGCATGGTCTAGCTGGATTTTATAGGAGATTTGTTAAAGATTTTAGTACCATTGCTACTCCCTTAAATGAATTAACAAAGAAAGGTGTTGAATTTAAATGGGGAAGTTCACAAGAAAATGCTTTTCAAGAATTAAAGAAACGCTTAACTGAAGCACCATTGCTTGTTCTTCCTGATTTCACTAAAACTTTTGAAGTAGAATGTGATGCCAGTGGAATTGGCATAGGAGGGATTTTAATGCAGCAAGGCAAACCTGTAGCGTATTTTAGTGAAAAGTTGGGAGGTGCTCAATTGAATTATTCTGTATATGATAAAGAATTGTATGCTTTGGTGCGTGTACTTGAAACATGGCAGCATTATTTATGGCCAAAAGAGTTTGTTATCCATTCCGATCATGAAGCTTTAAAGTATTTGAAAGGCCAAGCAAAACTAAACCGACACCATGCCAAATGGGTTGAGTTCATCGAGACATTTCCATATATTGTGAAGTATAAGAAAGGTAAGGACAATGTGGTTGCTGATGCTTTGTCTAGAAAAATCGTGTTGCTAAACCAACTTGAGGTGAAGGTTATAGGTCTTGAAAGTTTGAAAGACATGTATAATGATGACCCTGAATTTTCAGAACCATACACTCATTGTAAAGATCGAAGAGGTTGGGAAAAGTATCATATACATGATGGATTTTTGTTTAGGGCTAACAAGCTTTGTGTTCCAAATTCTTCGGTTAGATTGCTTTTATTGCAGGAGTCCCATGGAGGAGGATTGACAGGTCATTTTGGACAAAAGAAAACCTATGAGCTGCTAGGTGATCACTTCTATTGGCCCAAGATGAGGAGAGACGTCATCCGGTTCGTGGAGCGTTGCATCACTTTTCACAAAGCTAAGTCTAAACTGAACCCTCATGGTTTATACACTCCTCTACCTGCTCCTAAAATTCCTTGGGAAGACATAAGTATGGATTTTGTTCTGGGATTGCCTAGAACTCAGAGAGGAAAAGATTCCGTTTTTGTTGTGGTTGATAGATTTTTAAAGATGGCTCATTTTATCCCTTGTAACAAGAGCGACGATGCTTCACATGTTGCTAATTTATTTTTCAGGGAAATTGTGAGGTTGCATGGGGTGCCTAAGACCATTGTATCTGATCGTGATGTCAAGTTTGTGAGCTACTTCTGGAAAACATTGTGGTCCAAGCTGGGGACCAAGCTTCTATTCTCGACCACTTGTCATCCTCAAACCGACGGACAAACTGAAGTGGTGAATCGAACCCTGTCAATGTTGCTGCGAACCATGGTGAAAAAGAACCTGAAAGATTGGGAGAACTGCTTGCCTCATGTGGAGTTTGCTTATAACAGGGCAGTACATTCTACCACTAACTTGTGTCCTTTTGAAATTGTTTATGGGTTCAAACCCATTGCTCCGATAGATTTGTTGCCTTTGCCATTACAGGAGAGAACCAATATGGAAGCCTCCAAGCGTGCTGCATATGTCAAGAAGATACATGAGAAAACAAAAGAAGCAATTGAGCTAAAGGCGACACGTAAGGCTGCAAGTATGAACAAGCATAGAAAGAAGGTGTCGTTTGAACCGGGAGATTTGGTGTGGATTCACTTGCGTAAAGATCGCTTTCCTGATAAGCGCAAGTCCAAGCTGATGCCACGAGGGGATGGTCCATTTTGTGTTCTTGCCAAGATCAACGATAATGCATACAAGATTGACCTTCCACCAAGCTATGGCGTAAGCAACTCCTTCAATGTTGCTGACCTATCAGCATTCACAAGTGAAGACATTTTAGAGTCGAGGACGACTCCTTTTCAAGAGGGGGAGGATGATATGACCACGCCGACCACTCCAACCTCTACACCGACCACTTCGACCACAGCGACTCCAATACATGTTTTTGATGGACCAATTACACGCAGTCGAGCTAAGAAGCTTCAACAAGAGGTCCACGCGCTACTTTGTGAAATTCATTTTACTATTAATGAGAGTTATATACTACCTAAGTCGTGTACATTGCTAATACTCAGGTTTACCAAGAAGGATGAAAAGAACTCACAAGGAAATGGACACATAGAAGAATCATGCTCGAACCAAGCCAGTCCTGCAGAATCGTCTCAAAGAAATAATCATAACTTTTGATTTACAAAAGCTATGAAGGCAAATGAGCACTTTTTGGAAAACTCTTGAAGTCTAGTTTCCAATGAATCTAACCCCGACCAATTTGAAGTTTGCATGAAGGCGTCCGACCAGTTTTAGTGCTTGCTGGTCCGAAGGTCAACAGTCTGCATGAAGTCAATGTTCTCGTATTAAAACTGCATCATTATACCGAGTTACATGGTGCACATGGTGTGAAAGCTTATCAAGTCACCTTTCCAAGGGATCCAACCGTTCGTGAATTGAAGCTTCCAAGGAGGAGTTATTGCTGAAATACCGAAGACCGCTCAGAAGACCAACAGCCACGCGGAAACTCTCCAGAAGCTGATTCGTTTTCACATAGTTCGCCTAGTATTTTCGTTTCGTGTTCGCACCTATCTTCAAGGTCTACTCCTTGTATAAATACCCCCTAGCACCATTGTAATCGGCAACTTTGATTATTGAATATAGAACCCCTTGTTCAGCTGCGTGCTAACAAATTCAGAGAGAGATCTCTACCCTCCTTGCTCTTGTGATTTCCTTCGCGGGATTACAGAAGCGGCGGCTTCATCCGCTCCCAATTGGTGATCCTACTCCCTTCAAGGTCCTCCTTGATTGATTGTAGGCTGTGTTGGTTGGTTCTTTGAGAGTGTGGTTGGGTGAATCCTCGATTCAGGTTGCCGGTTAAAGACGGTGGTTGACTTCGAGTTTTATTTGCCAGGTTGCACTAGTTATCGCTGCTTGCAGCAAGTTATCCGGCTATTCTATAGCTAGTTATCTGAAAATCGATCCTACGTCATGAAGATCGGGACCCCGTGACGCATCACTTGTTTTCTTGTTCTTTGTTTTCGTGTTTCCACATGTGTTCGCAGGTTCTGAAGAGCTAAAGAAGTGAAGTGTTGACAATACACTCATCAAGGGGGAGATTGAGGAGCTATGCTGAATAGCATGGGCCTCATGGCTCCAGAGGTGATGAGTCATTGTCAACGATAGTCAAAGAGGACAGTTGAAGAGAGGAGATCTGCTGTTTTAATGGGCCGTGTGTGACTCAGGTACACGGGCAGCAAGCGGCTGTCAGGCAGAGGAGGCTACGAAGTCGGGCTGGCCCAATTCGGGTACATGGGCCAGGAGCAGCAGAAGACCCACTGGGCTGTTGACCAGGATTGACTCAGGTACATGGGCGGTGAGTGATTGCCGGGCTGAGAGAGCTGCGGAATCGGGTTGGCCCAATCCGGGTACCTGGTGCAATGTCGGTGGAGGCTTTGTCAGTTTCGGCGCAAAACTGACAACCGTTGATTCTGTATCAGACTGTCCAGAAGAGAAGCCGTAGTCACTACGAAAGCTTAGCTTCCGGATAAGTCATCTGTATCTCTAGGCCCACAGTCAATCAATCGAGTCTGTAAAAATTCCTAAGGGTTAGTTGAGTCATTTCCTTTATTTTAGAGTCTGTAAAAACCCTAAGGGGCTGGTGGAATATTCTAGGTCATTGGGCAGCCTATAAATAGGGCCCCAATCCCTAGGGTTGGACTACCCCTTCGAGAAATCACTTTTCATTCATTCCCTGGGTCATTTTTGGTTCCTGTGTTTTGTCTCTCTCCTGTTGTGCGCCGCCAGGCTCCTTCTCTTGATATTTTGCCTTGCATTTTTTCAGTTTTTCCTGATGCAGTGAAGCTTCTATTCTTTGATCATGCGCAGCATATCTGCAGCAGTTTTTATGGCTTCGTTTCACGTGCATAGCCATTTTTCTTGAGCGTTTGTGCTTCTGTTGCTCCTGTTCTTCACGGAAGTAGTACTAGTTCTTGCGTGCTGCAAGTAGTACCTACTCACTGTAGCAACAGTACACTAGTACTCTAGCTTGCTTTTCTGCGTAGCTTTTTGATCGAATTGACAGGGCTAAAGTCCCTTTTCCGGCTGTTTCTGGCGAAGCCCCTTTTCTCTGTTCGAAGTCCCTCAGCTCCGAGAGGCAGGCTTCGATCTGACATTCTCGAGGGCTTCGCTTGAACTTCGACTTCACGTTGTGTCTTGTGTTGCTAGTTTCGAAGTCCGTTTTTTGTGCACTGTCAGCTTGACATACTTCGACCGTCTGTGCGAAGGTATACTCCGACTGGCTTCGAAGTTGACTTCAAAGCTAGTCTCTCTGATATACTTCGCTCGACGTGAAGTCTCTGAGATCTTTCTGCTGCTGTCATTTTCGAGGGTTGCAGCTTGTGAGTTCGAAGCTTGTCGTTCGAAGTGTGTTTGTCACCTTCGATTTCTTTTGTGACAACTCTTACAAACTTTGTTTCGAAGTTGATCTTCCGAAGGCAGAGTGTAGGCTTCGTTTTGGTTTCTCTGTCATGTGTCGGGCTTCGCTACTCTTTTGAAAGTTGTTTTTTCTGTGAGCTTGTTCGAAGCTTTCTGTTCGAAGTCTAGCCTTCGAAGTACACTGTTCGAAGCAAGCTTCGACACTGACATACTTAGCTTCGAAGCATACTTCGCTCTCAGTCGCACTTGAACTAGGATAGACAACAAACCTTCGGCACTTTCACAACAGCCTTCGGCATACTTCGCCACTAACCTCCGAAGCAGGCCCCGACCAGCGACGCAGGCTTCGACGAGGAGACAGATTTGAACAGTAACTTCTCATCTCACTTTATTTATACTTGGATCATTCATTGAGAAATTTATCTTGCCATGTCTTGTGTATACTGTTTATCTGTTGAGGAGCCATGCTGAATAGCGTGGGCCTCATGGCTCTAGAAGTGATGAGTCATTGTCAACGATAGTCAACGAGGACTGAAGAAGAGGAGATCTGCTGTTTCATGGGCCGCGTGTGACTCAGGTACACGGGCAGCGAGCGACTGTCGGGCAAAGGAGGCTACGAAGTCGGGCTGGCCCAATCCGGGTGCATGGGCCAGAAGCAGTGGAAGACCCACTGGGCTGTTGACCAGGACTGACTCAGGTACACGGGCGGTGAGCGATTGCCGGGCTGAGAGAGCTGCGGAGTCGGGCCGGCCCAATCCGGGTACCTGGTGCAAAGCTGGTGGAGGCTTTGTCAGTTTCAGCGTAAAACTGACAACCGTTGATTCTGTATCCGACTGTCCAGAAGAGTAGCTTCTGGATATGTCTTCTGTTACTCTAGGCCCACAGTCAGTCAGTTGTGTCTGTAAAAATTCCTAAGGGCAGTAGAGTCTTTTCCTTTATTTTTGAGTCTGTAAAAACCCTAAGGGGCTGGTAGAATATTCCTAGTGTTGGGCTGCCTATAAATAGCACCCCAATCCCTAGGGTTTGGACCACCCTTTTGCTGAAATTGAATACTACTCTATTGGGTCATTTTTGCCTCTCACGTTTTTCTCTCTCTTCTCCTGCTCCCTGCTTGCGCCGCCAGGAAGTCCTCCCTGTGTGTTTAATGCCTTGCGTTTAATGTTGCAGTAAATGCTCTATTTCTTTGTGTGCTGCATCTGCTAAGTTTTAATGGCTCGTTTTCATCTTCAAAGCAAGTTTTTCCTGTGATTTTTGAGGCTGTGGAGGCTTCGGCTGGGTGTGTTCTTCACGGTGGTAGTACTAGTTCTTGCTGTTGCAAGTAGTACTGCTTTGCTGTAGCTACTGTGTTCTGCAGCAGCTTTTCACCTTCTATTGCGCAGCTTTTAGATCGAGGTTGACAGTCTCATACACCTTTTTCTGGGTGTGTCTGGCGAAGCGTGTTTCTGTGCGAAGCCCCTCAACTCCGTGAGGCAGGCTTCGATCGAGCATCGATAAAGGCTTCGCTCAGACTTCTAACCTAGGTCTTTGTGTCCCGTATCGCTTGCTTCGAAGTATTTTCTGAACGAACAGCATCGCACACTTCGACAGTGCGAAGGTACTCCGGCCCTAGCTGTTCGAAGTTCATACTTCGTTATGTTTCGGAGTTGACTTCGAAGCTTGCCTTTCCACTTAGCTTCGCATTGTTTTTTCTTAGAAGCGTGTCACTCTTCGCCACTGTTTTCGGAGCTTGCTCTTTTCGAAGTTAGAGCATTGGCTTCGGACTTGTTTTTCTGTCACGTGACATACTTCGCTTCTTTGTTCGAAGGTTGTCTGTTTGTGCGTTGTGTTCGAAGCTTTCTGTTCGAAGGTTGTGCTTCGAAGCTCTCGGTTCAAAGTGTGTTCGAAGTTTTGTCTTCGAAGTCCTCACTTCGAAGCAGGCTCCGACTTTGTCACTTTGCTCCGAAGCTCTTGGTTCGAATCTGTGTTCGAAGTCCTGTCTTCGAAGTACACACTTCGAACCAGGCTCCGGCACTGTTTTACTTCGCTCCGAAGTACACTTCGCTTCTTACCACTTCGAACTAGGCTAGACAGTGTCACCTTCGGCATTTCGGACAGACTCCGTCACCATCCTCCGAAGCGGACTTCGACGTGCGAAGGGGGCTTCGCCAAGTCCCGAACAGGAGACAACTTTGAACAGTAACTTCTCTTTTCATCTCATACATTCTTAGATCATTTCATTGAGAAGTTTAGGCCTGTTTCAACTTGTTCATCTGCCTAGTTGCACTACTTTAGATCTACACTGTTTATAATCAATTGCTTCTAGGTTAGAAACCTTTAGACTTAGGCCTCCTGTTTATTTTCTGCTGCATAGTATTTTTGAGGTGCGTTGGGTATTGGGACCAGGCCATTGATTCGAAAGAATTTTTAAGGCGCCCATTCACCCCCCCTCTGGTCGCTACTTTCGGTCCTACAAGTGGTATCAGAGCGAGGTTAGGGTTTTTCCATACCTTAACCGATTCTAAACCCCAGTAGTGACTATGACGTCTCCTGGCAAGGTCCCGTCCTTGGAAGCCTATGGCTATAATTATTGGAAGACTCGCATGCGAGCCTATCTCATGAGCCAGGGTTCGGACATATGGGACATTTGCATTCACAGCACGTTTGTCATTCTGCCAGTTACTGAGCAAGGTACTGCTGGTATCATTGCTCAGCATCTGAGCAACAGTAAGGCTGTGAACATTTTATTTTCTGGTTTAGGTCCCACTGAATTTGAGCGAGTGAGTCATCTCTCCACTGCGAGAGAGATCTGGGCTACCCTCAAGGCACACCATGAGGGAATATCACAGGTCAAGGCTCGGCTCTATCAGACCTACCGGCGTGAATATGAGAATTTCACACAGAAGCCGGATGAATCTGTTGAAGCCTTGTTTGGTCGCTTTCAGTCGATCATTAACAAGCTTCGGGACAACAAGGCTGAGGGTGCTTAGTTAGTCTCAGATCATGAGCAGGCGCTCAAGGTTCTTCATACCTTGGACCCAAAGATCTGGGAGATCAAGGTATCATCTATCGTTGAGAGTACTTCTTACGATACCTTGACCATTTCTGAGCTGTTTAGCAAGCTGAAGGCCACTGAGGTAGATATCCAGTTGAGATCAAATCTCACTGGCTCTGGATCAAAATCCCTGGCCCTTGCTACACCTTCTGTTGATCCCTCTGCTGTGAGCTGTGCTGGGTTCTCCTTGATGTCTATCACTGAGGACCAACTTGAGTTGTTGGGAGATGATGATTTGTGTCTCTTTAACAATCGGGTGCGTCGTGTCTATGATAAAAGAATGTTCAAAAGACACGGCACAAAATCCGGATGCTTTGAATGTGGTGATCCAGGACACTTCATCGCCGACTGCCCCAAGCGCAGTGGATACAAGAAGGGCACCGGCAGCAGCTTCCACGACTCCGGCAAGCATGAGAGCCCCTCCTTCAACAAGGGCAAGCCGAAGACCCGGTTCTTCAAGAAGGCCCTGAAGGACTACCGGCGAGAGAACAAGAAGCGCGACAAGGCCTTCTTCGTCGAGATGGAGAAGAGCTACTCCAAGAGATCCACGTCTTCTTCCTCTTCATCGAGCTCAAGTGATGAGGAGATCACCATCAAGAAGGGGAAGGACAAGGATGATCCGGCGGGCCTCTGCTTCATGGCCTTCGGAGACAAGCCGAAGAGCCGCTCACACCAACGCCGAAGATCCCGCAAGAGCTTCTGTTCAATGGCTCTTGGGGATAGAGAAGAAAAGAGCTCCTCCGACGACTCCGACGACGACGATAGCAAGGTATCATCTTATGAGCGCGAAATTGTTGATTTACTTGAGAGCAATCGTCAAGAGTTGAAGTATCGGGAGAAACTGCTTAGGGGGGCTAAGAAAAGGATAGACGAGTTAGAGAGTGAGCTTGCCGTGGCCAACGGTAGAATAGAAAGTCTATCTTCTTCCCCTTGCTTGGGTGATAGCAGTGAGTGCCCGAAGTGTGAAGTGCTTCTGTGTGACCTGTCGACTCTGAAGTCCAGGTACACAGAAAGGGTTGATGAGAGGGACGCTTTGGCCACTGAGCTTGAAAGCGCTCAGCAGGAGCTGAAAGATGCTCACGCCACTGTCGTCGCACCCTGTGTTGATTGCCCATCTCATCTAGCTGCCTTAGCTGAGCTGAAATCCAAGGGCGATGAACATTTGGGTGATTTAAAGAGGTTGAGAGCGAAGCTTGCCCAGACTAGGCTAGAGCTTGAGACACTGTCAGTTCCACCCACTGTTTGTGAGAACTGCCTGTCTCTTAGAATGGAATTAATCAAGCTGAAAGCCGAGAAGTCTGTCCTAGTAGAGAGTGAGTGTGAGACCTGCTTGTCTCAGGTGGAGGTTCTAGCTTCCTTGAGAGAGGAGCTAGCAGATTCTCAGAATGAGAACTTTTACCTCCGTTCTATCCTGAGTTGGATCAGTGCCAGAGAGCCACAGCTTGGCATGATGATCCAGCAGTTCAAGAGGCAGGATGGGTTTGGGGTAGGTTACACCTACACCAAGGCTGACTTTGAGAGTGCCATTAGCCGGGCAGTGGAGTGGAGTAAAATGACTCCAGAACAGAGGTATCCCAAGACTCACTCCACTGAGTCTTCCCAGGCTTGTCAGCCCAAGGATGGAGTGATCCATGAACCACCTAAAGCTCCACCCAAGAAACCTATCTGGGTCCCAAAGCCCAAAAATCTCCACACTTCTCTTGACTCTCTTCCTGGACCCTCTCAGCCCAAGAAGACCACACCAAACACTACCAAGCCCAAGAATCCCAAGCCTCAACTACATCCCAAGAAGCCTACCTATCATTGTGAGTATTGTCAGAGAGACGGGCATCTTGCGGAGTTTTGCTTCAGGAGGAAGCGAGTTGAGAGAGCAGAGAGGGCTCGTAGTGATCAGGAGCAGTTCTACCAGCAGGGGTGGTAGACTGCGTGTTCCTCAGCGCGGGGAGAGGCTGGAGGCCAGGCCGCGTCGTGTAGGTGGTGGTAGAGGAGACGGCTTTCGTGCCCGTGCTCCAGGTGGTGGTGTTCGTTCCGGTAGAGTTCCAGACCGAGTTGGCTACGGTTCTGGACCTCGTGGCC
Organism: Zizania palustris; assembly: GCA_019279435.1. Classification (NCBI taxonomy): domain Eukaryota; kingdom Viridiplantae; phylum Streptophyta; class Magnoliopsida; order Poales; family Poaceae; genus Zizania; species Zizania palustris. The sequence goes on along the minus strand of JAAALK010000283.1, from coordinate 677,215 downwards.
GTAGGGTTAGGCAGAACTGTGGACCGCGCTTTGAGCCGCGTTTTGGTCCAAACTCTTTTGATGGTTTTCGCTTTCCATCTTTTGAGCAGATGGCTCGACACTGGTTTAGCTCTTTTGCTAAACCTGGTGCCGAACCATTTGCTCCCACTTACAGACATTGATTGTGCATGACCGGGGACTGGAGGATGTTTGGATCATGGACTCAGGATGCTCTCGCCACATGACGGGACATCGCAGATGGTTCTCCAGTCTCACTCCCCCGAGCTCCAAAGAGTACATCACATTCGGGAACAGCGGTCAAGGGAAAGTAAGTGGCATAGGCTCAATCAGCATTTCAGATCATTTCTCTTTAAAGAATGTTGCTTTGGTCAAAAATCTGAACTTTAATTTAATCTCTGTTTCGCAACTTCTTGAGGATGGTTTGGAAGTGCGTTTTAAGAAGGGCAATTCTTCTGTGGTTGATTCTAGAGGGTCTTTGGTTTGTCAGATTTTACCCTTTGGTAAAGTTTTTCGAATTGACTTCTCTAGTTCATTTGGCCCTTCTCGCTGTTTGATTGCTGGATCTTCTTCTGAGCTCTGGAAGTGGCATAGGAGGTTAGGTCATTTGAGTTTTGATCTGCTAGTCAGGTTAAGCTCTATGGACCTCATCCGAGGATTGCCCAAGCTTAAAATGGAGAAGGATCTGGTTTGTCATCCCTGTCGTCATGGGAAAATGGTTGCCGCTTCTCACTCACCTGTGACTCAGGTGATGACTTCATATCCAGGCGAGCTTTTACATTTGGACACTGTAGGTCCAGCTCGGGTACGCTCAGTCGGTGGGAAGTGGTATGCACTTGTGATTGTTGACGACTTTTCTCGTTTCTCGTGGGTTTTCTTTTTGGAGTCTAAGGATGAAACTTTTCAATTTGTCCATGACCTGATTTTGAAGCTGAAGAATGAGAACAATGGCCGGATGCGAGCAATTCGCTCCGACAACGGCTCTGAGTTCAAGAACTCTCAGTTCGTCAGTTTCTGTGGTGATCAGGGTCTGGACCTTCAGTTTTCTTCTCCTTACACTCCCCCACAGAACGGCGTTGTGGAACGAAAGAACCGCACGCTAGTTGAAATGGCCAGGACGATGCTCGATGAGCACAGGACTCCTAGGCGTTTTTGGGCTGAAGCCATGAACACGGCTTGCTATCTGGCCAACCGCATTTTTCTTCGAGCTTACATTGGTAAGACGTCATATGAGTTGCGGTTTGGCAGACAGCCCAAGGTGAGCCACTTGCGAGCGTTTGGCTGCAAGTGCTTTGTGCTCAAGAAGGGAGGGCATTTGGACAAGTTTGAGTCTCGTTGCTGGGATGGTGTTTTTCTTGGTTATGCATTGCATTCTCGAGGTTTCCGTGTTTGGAATCTCGAATCCCAGCTGCTTGTCGAGACTTGTGAGGTTTCATTTGATGAGTCCTTGCCTTCTTTGACTCCTTCTTTTGAGCTTTCTGGTGATGATGAGCTCGGAGAGTCCATCTTCGAGGAAGATGAGGATACTCCAGCTGCTGTTGAGGGCGGGCCTTCTGCATCCCCCGCAGAGCCCACACCTTCTGTGACTTCGACTGATGATGAGGACGGACCTCTGATCACTTCTTCCACTTCGATCGAGCCCCCTCAGTCGAGTCCAGAGGTGCCAGCTGCTGACTCCGGTGAGGTGACTTCAGATCACCAGGGAACCCGAGCAGTTCAGCGTGACCACCCCTCAGAGCTCATTATTGGTGATTTGACTGAGAGGACTTTGCATTCTTCTGCCTCTCTCGCTGTGTTTGCTGAATCTGCGTTTGTTGCATCTTTTGAGCCCAGAGATATTTCTCATGCTCTCTCTGATTCTAATTGGATTAATGCCATGCAAGAAGAGCTTGAGAATTTTGTCCGCAATCGGGTTTGGACACTAGTTGAGCCGCCACCTGGATGCAACCTCATAGGTACCAAGTGGGTATTCAAAAATAAACAAGGTGAAGATGGGGTTGTGGTGCGCAACAAGGCTCGACTAGTCGCCCAGGGTTATTGCCAGAAGGAAGGTATTGACTTTGAAGAAACCTTCGCTCCTGTTGCCCGTCTTGAGTCCATTCGTATTCTTCTAGCTTTTGCCGTTTCGAAGGGTTTTAAGCTTTTTCAAATGGACGTTAAGAGTGCTTTTCTGAACGGGTTCATAGAGGAGGAGGTTTATGTTAGGCAACCCCCCGGTTTTGAGAACCCTAAGTTTCCTCGACATGTTTTTAAATTGCACAAAGCTTTATACGGGTTGAAGCAAGCCCCCAGGGCTTGGTATGACCGGTTGAAGCAATTTTTGTTGGGAAAGGGCTTTGTGATGGGTTCTGTGGACAAAACTCTTTTCTTGCTCAGAGATGCTTCAGATTTTTTAGTTGCTCAGATTTACGTGGACGATATTATCTTTGGCGGTACTACTGATTCTCTTGTGTCCAAGTTTTCTGAGCAGATGCACAGTGAGTTTGAGATGAGCCTCATGGGTGAGCTTAAGTACTTTTTAGGGCTCCAGATCAAGCAGACCAAGGACGGCACCTTCATCCACCAAGGTAAGTACACTCGTGACATGCTTAAGAAATTTGACTTTGGTGGTGAATTGAAGCCGCAGATGACCCCGATGGGTACTTCTGGGGGTCTGGACAAGGACGAGAGCGGTGTCAAGGTCAATGAAAGGGAATTTCGAGGGATGATCGGTTCACTGTTGTACTTGACGGCAACAAGACCGGACATACAGTTTGCCGTGGGACTTTGCGCGCGTTTTCAGTCTTCACCACGCGCGTCTCATCGGCAGGCTGTCAAGCGCATTTTCAGGTATCTCACCTATGCGCCTGATCTTGGTCTTTATTATTCAGCATCATCATCTCTTGATTTATCTGTCTTTTCGGACGCCGACTTTGGTGGGTGCCGGTTGGATCGCAAGTCGACTTCCGGTACTTGCCAGTTTCTTGGTTCTTCCCTTGTATCTTGGTCTTCTCGAAAGCAATCTGGAGTTGCTCTTTCGACCACAGAGGCTGAGTATGTAGCTGCTGCCAGCTGCTGCTCACAGATGGTTTGGATGATTTCCACTCTACGAGACTTTGGGTTGTTCTTTCCTACCAGGGTTCCATTGTTTTGCGACAGCACGAGTGCTATTAGTGTAGGGAAAAACCCGTGTCTTCATTCAAAAACCAAACATATTGATGTGCGCTTTCACTTCTTGCGGGATCAATATGAGAAAGGTGTCATTGACCTTGTTCATGTTGATACCCATCGTCAGTTGGCTGACATTTTCACCAAACCCCTAGATCAGTCTACCTTTGAGCGTTTACGAGGGGATTTGGGTGTTGTGTATCCTTTTTAGGATATTTTGCGTCAGTTTTTCTTTGCTCTTTACTCTTTTCTTGAGTCATTTTGGTGTGTGTATTCATTCCTTGCATATTCACATATCACACTTTTGAGCCTGCTTCTGTTATATGATTGAACTGCTTTACTTATTCTAGCGGGTACATGCTTTTGATTACATGTCTATGATCATGCTTTGATTCAGTTCACTTGATATACCTGATATCTGTCATATGCATGGCTTTTACGCTTTCAACTTGAAAAATGATCACCTTTGCTTCTGGTAACTAGCATGTGTAGGCTGAGTGCTTTTGCTATCTGTTACATGCCTTGTAGCCAGTTCATCACATAGATGCAGATATGCAACTTGGACATTGTTATGCTTTAACATGGAAAATGTGCTATAAAAATGATAAAAATCAAAAATGAATGAACATTCCATGCCTTTTTATGCTTAAGTTGTAAAGATCCAAGTGGGTTTGCTTTGTCGCATTGCATTGTTCTGGACTGCTTACCATAGCACTTTGGTATGAACTAGGACAGTGTAGTGTTTGCCAAGACCAATGTCTTAAGCTTCTGATGGTCCAGTTCTGGCCTAGGCTTGACTTGGTCGGTTAGCATAAGGTTTGACATGCAAATAACCCTTGGCACAAATGACGAAGGAAAATGAAAAAGCCTGAACTTTAAAAGGATAACAAGTTTGCTGAAGCACTTTGTTTTGAACAATGCTTATCTTGGTAGATATCAGTTAACTTCTGCATCTCATGCTTTACCTTGCTTGTTTACTAGAAAATGTGGTGATGCTTTTATTTGCCAAACTTGACAAATGCGTGCTAAATGACTTTCTTTAGATATCGTCTCTTGCACTGATCATGTCATGTGTCTTAGACAGTATCTCTTTTGCTATACCTGTTAGATACTGTATTTGCAGTCAATCATATCTGAGAAGCATGCTTTCTTCACTCCACCTGCACCCCAGTTGCATTCACTGCATATCTTGAGGGGGAGTTGCATTTCAGGGGGAGTCTGTGTCTCTTTTTGAGTGCTTGATGAGTTCACTTGTCAACAAGGGGGAGAAAATTTGGGATCAGAGTTTAAGGGGGAGTTCTTACTCTGTTGATATCCTTGTTGTTCTGAAATCACACTCATTTTGAGATTTTACGTTTTGGTTAACCATAATGACCGTTTCTTGCTTTTGGCTGGCTTTTGGTCATTAGGGTTAAACTTTTACCTTATTTTTCTTCTTCTTTGTTTCCTTGTGTTTTGTTTTCGTGTTTCCACATTTGTTCACAGGTGCTGAAGAGCTGAGAATTGAGGAGTGTTGACAATGCACTCATCAAGGGGGAGATTGAGGAGCCATGCTGAATAGCGTGGGCCTCATGGCTCTAGAAGTGATGAGTCATTGTCAACGATAGTCAACGAGGACTGAAGAAGAGGAGATCTGCTGTTTCATGGGCCGCGTGTGACTCAGGTACACGGGCAGCGAGCGACTGTCGGGCAGATGAGGCTGCGAAGTCGGGCTGGCCCAATCCGGGTGCATGGGCCAGAAGCAGTGGAAGACCCACTGGGCTGTTGACCAGGACTGACTCAGGTACACGGGCGGTGAGCGATTGCCGGGCTGAGAGAGCTGCGGAGTCGGGCCGGCCTAATCCGGGTACCTGGTGCAAAGCTGGTGGAGGCTTTGTCAGTTTCAGCGTAAAACTGACAACCGTTGATTCTGTATCCGACTGTCCAGAAGAGTAGCTTCCGGATATGTCTTCTGTTACTCTAGGCCCACAGTCAGTCAGTTGTGTCTGTAAAAATTCCTAAGGCAGTAGAGTCTTTTCCTTTATTTTTGAGTCTGTAAAAACCCTAAGGGACTGGTAGAATATTCCTAGTGTTGGGCTGCCTATAAATAGCACCCCAATCCCTAGGGTTTGGACCACCCTTTTGCTGAAATTGAATACTACTCTATTGGGTCATTTTTGCCTCTCACGTTTTTCTCTCTCTTCTCCTGCTCCCTGCTTGCGCCGCCAGGAAGTCCTCCCTGTGTGTTTAATGCCTTGCGTTTAATGTTGCAGTAAATGCTCTATTTCTTTGTGTGCTGCATCTGCTAAGTTTTAATGGCTCGTTTTCATCTTCAAAGCAAGTTTTTCCTGTGATTTTTGAGGCTGTGGAGGCTTCGGCTGGGTGTGTTCTTCACGGTGGTAGTACTAGTTCTTGCTGTTGCAAGTAGTACTGCTTTGCTGTAGCTACTGTGTTCTGCAGCAGCTTTTCACCTTCTATTGCGCAGCTTTTAGATCGAGGTTGACAGTCTCATACACCTTTTTCTGGGTGTGTCTGGCGAAGCGCGTTTCTGTGCGAAGCCCCTCAACTCCGTGAGGCAGGCTTCGATCGAGCATCGTTAAAGGCTTCGCTCAGACTTCTAACCTAGGTCTTTGTGTCCCGTATCGCTTGCTTCGAAGTATTTTCTGAACGAACAGCATCGCACACTTCGACAGTGCGAAGGTACTCCGGCCCTAGCTGTTCGAAGTTCATACTTCGTTATGTTTCGGAGTTGACTTCGAAGCTTGCCTTTCCACTTAGCTTCGCATTGTTTTTTCTTAGAAGCGTGTCACTCTTCGCCACTGTTTTCGGAGCTTGCTCTTTTCGAAGTTAGAGCATTGGCTTCGGACTTGTTTTTCTGTCGCGTGACAGACTTCGCTTCTTTGTTCGAAGGTTGTATGTTTGTGCGTTGTGTTCGAAGCTTTCTGTTCGAAGGTTGTGCTTCGAAGCTCTCGGTTCAAAGTGTGTTCGAAGTTTTGTCTTCGAAGTCCTCACTTCGAAGCAGGCTCCGACTTTGTCACTTTGCTCCGAAGCTCTTGGTTCGAATCTGTGTTCGAAGTCCTGTCTTCGAAGTACACACTTCGAACCAGGCTCCGGCACTGTTTTACTTCGCTCCGAAGTACACTTCGCTTCTTACCACTTCGAACTAGGCTAGACAGTGTCACCTTCGGCATTTCGGACAGACTCCGTCACCATCCTCCGAAGCGGACTTCGACGTGCGAAGGGGGCTTCGCCAAGTCCCGAACAGGAGACAACTTTGAACAGTAACTTCTCTTTTCATCTCATACATTCTTAGATCATTTCATTGAGAAGTTTAGGCCTGTTTCAACTTGTTCATCTGCCTAGTTGCACTACTTTAGATCTACACTGTTTATAATCAATTGCTTCTAGGTTAGAAACCTTTAGACTTAGGCCTCCTGTTTATTTTCTGCTGCATAGTATTTTTGAGGTGCGTTGGGTATTGGGACAAGGCCATTGATTCGAAAGAATTTTTAAGGCGCCCATTCACCCCCCCTCTGGTCGCTACTTTCGGTCCTACATCTGTCTATTAGCACTGTATTGGTGTTTCTCTGTTTTTAACATCAGTTGCTCTTAGGCCAAATAACCTTAGACTTAGGCAATCTGTTCATTCTTTGCTACTTAGTCTTTTGAGGTGCGTTGGGTATTGGGAGCAGGCCATTGATTCAAAAGAATTTTTAGGCGCCCATTCACCCCCCCTCTGGTCGCTACTTTCGGTCCTACAATTGGCCATCATGACCTTCTCCCGGCCTCCTCGAAGTACTCTGACCAGTCTTATAAACTAGGGCCATCCACCTGCAAGAAGAAGACAATTGAAGTAGTAGTTGAGGGGAAAATTAGCCCGGGGTTAATGTCCGCAAGCCCGGGAAGGAGGCCATCCCTTCTCCTCGGCCCGGAGAAGTCATCATTTTCGAATCCTTTTTCGAAGCGGGGTTAGGGCTTCCAGTGGTGGACTTTCTGTCGGAGGTACTGGATCATTTCCACGTTACTCTTCCTCAGCTATCTCCGAATGCGATAGCACGCCTCGCTATCTTCGAGTGGGCGCTGCGAGCCGAAGTCTACAAAGGGAGAGAAGAAATATTCGCAGCACTTCATAAAGCCTCCTGCCAGCCGAAGACTTACTAGGGCTCCGAAGGAGAAAAGATTGTAGTGGCCTTCGGTAGCATCAACTTCAGACACTAGGACGAATTCCAACTGCGATTTCCAACGAAGGCCATCAATGCCAGATGGTACACATATTGGATTCTTCGGTGGTTCTATGCCGAAGTTGGAGCAGACAGCCGTTTGGTTGGGCCTCTACAAGATATATATTTCCGAAGGGAAGACGAAGTTCATCCAGACCCAGGCCAGCTCGAAGCTCGTCTTAATCTGCTTCAAAGGATTAGTCGTCGCATGAGCATACGAGACTTAGCGGAGGAGTTCATTGGGCTCCAGATTCCGCTTCTGATGGCCAACTGGCCTGTTAACTTTGAAGAGGATCCAGAGGGTGGACTCCGAAAAATTTCTTCGAATTCGATCTCTACAAGTAACTTCGAAAACTACAAAATGCTTCATGTATGATTATTTCATAAAAGATGACTAAGAAAAACTTATCTTTCAGCTCCACAAGCCTCTTTGACTTCGGAGCAAGTCATTCGGACTTCGGAAAAGATTCTCGGGGCTCCTACCCCCGCTAAAAAAGAATGGAGGGTGAAACTGGTAGGCAGCTGGGACCGATTCAACCGGGTGTGGGGCATACTCGGAGTCGTAGCCCCTTCTCTTCTAGACTGGGTTCCTTCCGAGACTGGTCCGAAGAAGAGAAAAGCCGAGGCTGGGACTTCGGCACCAGCCAAGACTCCCATGAAGAAGTTGGCCCGTAAACCTAAGAACGTGGCCCCTTCCAAGTTCGCCGCTTCGTCTTCAGATTCATCTGAGGATGAAGGAGAAAGAGAAATGCAAAGGGTCTTTATAGACCTTATTACCGGGGACGAAGAGGCACAAGCGGGTGTCGAAGTCATGGCCACTAGTGATGCAGTGGCCGTGCCGGCTGCGCCAAACAACTCCGAACAGGCCGAGACTTCGAATGTCTTGCCAGACCTACCAAGCCAAGAAGCCCCTGCTGCTGAAGGCGGAGTTGAAGTAGCAACTGATCAAGCTTCGATTCTAGACAAAGTGGTGACTATTGCTCCAAGAGAGGTTCTAACAGCTAACCCTTCGATTCATGATCCCAAATCTGACGAAGATTTCGAGGGGGGATTCGCCCCTCCAAGTAGCCCCATACTCATTCGCCGACAGAGTTTCGGGTGTAAACTTCATTAAAGCACCTTTTTCTTCATGTCCTGCAAAATTATGCAATATATAATACCTTTGATTTTGCAGGGTCTACCTCCATGGAGATGACTCCTCCTGCGAAGACTACACCTGAAACTTCGACATCTCCGAAGTCGATTCCGGAGGAAGTTATAAAGATGGGGCCCGAAAAATGTAAAGGGAAAATGGATCCTTTTCCTGCTCTGAACTCTGGATTAACTTCGTCAGAATCGACAGACGGAGGTCAATCTGCGGAGGGGGGGCCAATCCATTGAAGCTTCCGGGGATGCGGCGTAGCGCTCTGGCCCTTCACCCAACGAAGACGACCAAAGAGCCTTGTCAATGCTCACCCTCCTGGCTCCTTTTCTGGAGCGAAGGACCGGACTTTGGACTCTGCTAGAGCCTTTGGCTCGGGCCAATCGCGAAGTCGGGGAGACTGACTTGGTGGCTATACTCAGGGAAACTGAGGGGTCAGAGCTGGATGAAGCTTTGGAGCGGGCAACATACCAGGTACGAAGTATCTGCAATAACAGGGTTAGTTTCGGCTTATAAATAGTTTCTCACATCTCTTTTTCCTTCGCAATAAATAGTCTTGGCTCGAGCTGCGGCTGTTTCGAACGAGCGGGAATGCATTCGAACTTCCAAGGGAGTCTTGACAGCTCCTAAATTCGAACTTCCAGCTTGGACGAGATGGTAGCAGCATAGAGAAAAGCTAGACTTGGTTTGGAGGCTGCTAATCAGAAGCTCGAAGCCGAACAAATCATGCTTCGGGCTGAAATAGAAAGAATGCGGACGGAGCAAGCAACCGCGGGGACTGAGCTGGTCAAGCTCCGAGAAGAACAAATGAAGTCAATGGAAGAGGCCAACAACTTGCTCAGTCAGAAGAACTCCTTGGTCACGGAGGTAGCCAGGCTATCTTCTTTGATAGACGAGTTGTCTTCGTCAAGGGATATTTTGGCCGAAGACAAGGTGAAGTCTGAGAAGGTAGCTGCGGAGACCATGGACAACCTTCTGGGTGTCTTAGAATACTTCGGTACTTCTTGGACATTACCTTCGACTGGCGACGTCCCCTTGCTGTAACGATTGAAGATGATCCAAGGAGCGGTGAAGATGATGAAGACAGCGGGTATTCGGTATGGAGAAATCTCCGGCCAAGTATCCGCTCTCGGAATACTTCGCTACTACGAAGATCTAGGGCTATCAGTAGCACCAGACTCAGGGGCGGCTCCCATTACCTTCGACGACAACCGACTATTAAACCCTTCTAAAGACATGGCCGCAGCCTAGCAAGCCTTCCAAGCATCTTGGAGAGCCGAAGGTCGATCAACGATCAAGGCCTGGATTGATGAAGAACATCACCAGAAACAAGCTCGGTCGCATGCTTCAAGCAGTCAGCCTCCGCCAGACCTAAAGGTCTAGTTTTGTTTAGGGCTCCAAACATGTAAAAATTTATGCTTTCATCTGTTATGAATGAAGACTTATTTGGAAATTTTTTTAGGCTTTCCGACCTCTTATGGATGATCTCGAAGTTGTAGGACCGAAAGTAGCGACCAGAGGGGGGTGAATGGGCGCCTAAAAATTCTTTCGAATCAATGGCCTACTCCCAACACCCAACGCACCTCAACAGACTTAGCAGGGAAAAGGAAACTGATCAACAAAGCCTAAAAAGATCTAGCCTAAAAATGACCTGTGTCCTAAATAAAGAGACACCAACACAATGCTTAAAGGCAGATTAACAAAGCATTTAAAACATGGATGAATCAAGCTTCTCAAAAATAGATCATCACAGAGGATTAATTTGAGTGCACGTAAAACAAGGAGTCTTACTGTTCAAGGTTGTCTCCTGTGAACATGCGAAGCCTGAATTTGTCGAAAAAGTCCGTGCAGTAGTTCAGTGAAGTGTGTAACTGTTGAAGCCTGCTTCAAAAATACCATACCGAAGCCGAGGACTGATGAAAACTCCGACCCACACCCTTCGGAAAAGCAAACAACTGTAGTGGGACCGACACAATAGAACTAACACCAGGCGAAAAGAAACACTTCGCAGCACACTTCGAGCGAAGCCAACAGACCAGAGAAGCCAGGACTTCGGAGCCTTTAACCCAACTCAGATCGAAGTCTGTCCGTCTTGAGTCAAAAAGGACTTCAGCTTTGAAGTACCTAATCGAGCCAAAGAATGCTTCGAAGAACAAAATCGAACCGTTCGGACTGCAGAGAGCTCACAGCCAAAAACTCTAAAAGCTAACAGTCCAGCAACACCAGACTTTGCTTCCGAAGTCCACAATCAAAAATACTACTCTGAACACCTTCGACAGACTTAGCTTAACAAACTTCGAACAAAAACTAACTCCGAGATGAAGCATGCAAAAGATTAGAAACAAGCTGAGCCGTGTCGATCCCCAAGAAAACAAACCGAAAGCTACAAAGGCTATGAGCAAAAGTCTAGAAACTTAGGCTGCTACTAGTAGTCCTACCGAGGCAATGTAGACACTCAAGTGTCCTACTGCATGCTGCAGAGAAGCATGCTGGCTGCTACTACTAGAAGCTACCACTGCAGAAGTGCTAAAAGCCAACATCTTAGCTCTGCCAGCTAGAAGCTATGACAAAGAATAGCTGTGAAAACTACAACGCTACCTGCTGACCACACAAGCATAAAGACTTAAAAAAATTAAAGTGCAGGGCTAGCTCTAGATTGTGTGACTATGAAGCTCTCTCAGAACCGCTGTGAGAGAAACACAAGATTTTAGGCCTACTGGCTAGCCTGTGTGCTCTCGATCAAAGAACAGCCAGTGAGAGAAAACTGCTTGGAGAAATAAAACATAGCGCAAGTAACAGAGATTTCGATATGCAAATAAGGATGAAACAGAGCCCTAGAAATCTCTTGCGCAGAACAACGTAGCATCATTGATCGCACACAGATGAAAGAAGCAGGCACACATAACAAGGCATAAAATAATCGAAAACTCAGTAATACTCGATTGATGAGACAGGAGAAATAAAACCTGTTTTAAGTGATTACTATTGGTCTCATGATGAACAGGGAAAGCCTGAATGTGGCGGCGCACAAAAACAGAGACAGGTGGGATGAACTCTGATTTTTTGATTAAAGTGAGTTAACCCTAACTCTAGGGATTGGGGCCCTATTTATAGGCAGCCCAATAGCCTAGGAAAAAACCAAAAGCCCCTTAGGGTTTTTACAGACGCTGAAATAAAGTGGAAAAGACCAAAATGCCCTTAGGATATTTTTACAGACTCGACTGACTGACTGTGGGCCTAAGGACAAAATAGTAAACTCCTAATTACAGATGACTTATCCTGAAATGGAGCTTTCGTAGTGACTACGACTTCGCCTCAGAACGGTCCAATACGAGATCAGCGGTTGTCAGTTTTGTGCCGAAACTGACAAAGCGTCCACCGACTTTGCACCAGGTACCCGGATCGGGCCAGCCCAATTCCGCAGCTCTCTCAGCCCGTCAATCGCTCGCCGCCCGTGTACCTGAGTCAATCTTGGTCAACAGCCCAGTGGATCCTCTACTGCTCCTAGCCCATGTACCCGGATTGGGCCTGCCCGACTTCGCGACCCCTCTGTCCGATAGTCGCTCGCTGCCCGTGTACCTGAGTCACATGGGACCCAGACACATCAGGTCTTCTCTCCTCCTCAGTCCTCGTTGACTTCCATTGACAATGACTCATCATATCTAGAGCCATGAGGACCACACTCTTCAGCATGGCTCCTCAATCTCCCCCTTGATGAGTGCATTGTCAACACTTCTCTTCATCAGCTCTCCAGTACCTACGAGCACATGTGGAAACATGAAAACAAAACACAAGAAAACAGAGAAGAAGAAAATAACATAAAAGTTTAACCCTAATGACCAAAAGCAAAACAAAAGCAAGAAGGCGGTCATTATGGTTAACCAAAGGTAAAGACACAAAACGAGTGCAATCTCAGAATTATCAACAAGGATATCAAAGAGTAAGGACAAAACGGGACAAAAAAACTCCCCCTGAAACAAATCCCAGAGAAAACCAAAACCCCCCCTTAAACTCTTTTCCCAAAATTTCTCCCCCTTGTTGACAATTGGACTCATTAATCGAGACTAAATGCACTCTAAAGAGACACAGACTCCCCCTGAAATGCAACTCCCCATCAAAATATGCAATGAATGCAACTGGGGTGCAGGTGCAGTGAAGAAAGCATGCTTCTCAGATATGATTGACTGCAATTACAACATCTAGCAGGTATAGCAAAAGGCATACTGTCTAAGACACATGGCATGATCAGTGCAATAGGTGATGTCTAAAGAAAGTCATTAGCACGCATTTTTCAATTTTTGCAAACAAAAGCATCACCACATTTTCTAGTTGACAAGCAAGGTAAAGCATGAGATGCAAAAGCTAAGTTATATCTACCAAGATAAGTATTGTCCAAAACTAAGTGCTTCAGCAAACTTATTATTATTTTAATTTTAAGGCTTTTTCTTTTCCCTTTTTCATTTTTGCCAGGGGTTATTTGCATGTCAAACCTTATGCTAACCGACCAAGTCAAGCCTAGGCCAGAACTGGACCATCAGAAGCTTAAGACATTGGTCTTGGCATACACTACACTGTCCTAGTTCATACTAAAGTGCTATGGTAAGCAGTCCAGAACAATGCAATGCGACAAAGCAAACCCACCTTGATCTTTTCAACTCAAGCACAAAAAGGCATGGAATTTTCATTTTTCTGATTTTTCATCATTTTTAGAGCACATTTTCCATGTTAAAGCATATAGATGACCAAGTTGCATATCTGCATCTAAGTAAGGATCTAGCTACAAGGCATGTAACAATTAGCAAAAGCATTCATCCTACACATGCTAGTTACTAGAAGCAATGGTGATCATTTTTTAATTTTAAAGCATGAAAGCCATACATATGACAGATATCAGACATATCAAGTGAACTGAAGCAAAGCATGATCATCGACAAGTAATCAAAAGCATGTACCAGCTAGAATAATTAAAGCAGTTCAATCATATAACAGAAGCAAGCTTAAAGTGTGATATGTGAATATGCATGATATGAACACACACAAAAAGACTCAAGAAAAGAGTAAAGAAGAAAGAAAACTGACTCAACATATCCTAAAAAGGATACACAACACCCAAATCCCCTCGCAAACGCTCAAAAGTAGATTGATCTAGGGGTTTGGTGAAAATGTCAGCCAACTGATGATGGGTATCAACATGAACAAGGTCAATGACACTTTTCTCATATTGATCCCTCAGAAAGTGAAAGCGCACATCAATGTGTTTTGTTTTTGAATGGAGACAAGGGTTTTTCCCTACACTAATTGCACTGGTGCTATCACAAAACAGAGGAACTCTGGTAGGAAAGAATAACCCAAAGTCTCGCAAAGTGGAAATCATCCAAACCAACTGTGACCAGCAGCTAGCAGCAGCTACATATTCAGCCTCAGTGGTTGAAAGTGCAACTCCAGACTGCTTCCGAGAAGACCAAGAGACAAGAGACGAACCAAGAAACTGGCAAGTACCGGAAGTCGACTTGTGATCCTACCGGCACCCACCAAAGTCAGCGTCCGAAAACCCAGATAAATCAAGAGATGATGATGCTGAATAGTAAAGACCTAGATCAGGCGCATATGTAAGATACCTGAAAATGCGCTTGACAGCCTGCCGATGAGACGCGTGTGGTGAAGACTGGAAGCGCGCGGACAGTCCTACGAAAAACTATATGTCTGGCCTCGTCACCGTCAAGTACAACAGCGAACCAATCATACCTCAAAACTCTCTTTCATTGACCTTGACGCCGCTCTCGTCCTTGTCCAGGACCCCAGATGTACCCATCGGGGTCATTTGAGGCTTCAGCGCTCCACCAAAGTCGAACTTCTTCAACATGTCTCGCATGTACTTACTCTAGTGGATGAAGGTGCCGTCCTTGGTCTGCTTGATCTAGAGCCCTAGGAAATACTTGAGCTCACCCATGAGGCTCATCTCAAACTCACTGTGCGTCTGCTCAGAAAACTTGGACACAAGAGCATCAGTAGTACCACCAAAAATGATATCGTCCACGTATATCTGAGCAACCAAGAAATTTGATGCATCTCTGATTAAGAAAAGAGTTTTATCTACAGAACCCATCACAAAGACCTTCCCCAACAAAAACTGCTTCAACCGGTCATACCAAGCCCTGGGGGCTTGCTTCAGACCGTATAAAGCTTTTTGCAGCTTAAAAACATGTTGAGGAAACTTTGGGTTCTCAAAACCAGGGGCTGCCTAACATAGACTTCCTCCTCAATGTACCCGTTCCGAAAAGCACTTGTTGGGGGAAAATATCTCATCTTCGGGGTTATTGCCAAAAGCAGCATGAAGACAGCCAACTAGTTCGAAGATTGTCCGAAGACCTTCTTCGAAGATGCTCGGAACCTGGTTCGAAGCCCGAAGACAGGTACTGGTTCGAAGTATGTCTTCGAACCAAAGCCCTTCAGGATCTTTTCTGCCAGCTAAGATGGAAGACTTATCTTCTATCCTATTAGATTAGTCTTTTACCATTTTAGCCCTATTAAGGAAACCGAATAGTTTCCTTAATGTCGGTTGTAATAGAGGGGTAAATAGGTCTTTTCCTTAATGTTTAGGCCTATAAATACCCCCCATTTCATCCTGTAATAAGGACCGATTACAAGTGATTCAATACACACTTTCGAACTATTCTAAGCTATTATCCTTTCGGAGGCTTAGAACAGTTTGCTTCGCAAACACTTCGTTTGTTAGTTTCTTTTCTACAGAAACCTGTTAGCGTAATCTTTTACGCCAACAGTTGGCGCCGTCCGTGGGGAACTTAGTTCAAAAAAACTTCGTTCTCTACCAATTTCTTGCATCATGCCTCCTAAGCGGAGCGCACCTCGCAATCCCACTCGGAGGTCCTCTCGGATCTCCGGAGAGATACCCTTCGACACAGTCGAAGTCGGAGGGCCTTCGACTATCCCTCCACCTCAAACTCCGCAAGGGGCTTCTATCCCTCGAGGATATGATACCTCTCCGCCAACCCCTTCCATACTCCGACCGCCCGGAGCCACTCCGCCACCCTCCATTCCGATTCGAACTGATCATACCAGTTCTCAAGACCCGGAAGGTCCTTCCGGAGGAGATGAAGATAGCCTTGGAGACATGGCCACTCAAATGGCCAATCTTCAAGCTGAGGTAGCGAGGTGGCGACAAGAGGCTGCGAACAGGCTTCGCTCTCAAGCCACCTCAGCTATCCCCGAAGTGCCCGA
Source organism: Zizania palustris (assembly GCA_019279435.1). Lineage (NCBI taxonomy): Eukaryota > Viridiplantae > Streptophyta > Magnoliopsida > Poales > Poaceae > Zizania > Zizania palustris. Next base: position 661,492 of record JAAALK010000283.1, on the reverse strand, counting down.
AGACGACGATCTTGATTATCCCGAAGCCCCGGAGAACGCCTCTTATGACAATGAATCTCCGTTGCATCCCGAGCTTCAGAAGGTTCGCTTCGATCCGAAGTTCAAAGCTTCGAAGCTTTGCAAGTATGCCGGAGATGAAGATCCTAGTGAGTTTGCACGTTCTTATGCCCTAGCGATTGAGGCTAGTGGCGGAGACAGAGAAACTATGGCGAAGTGCTTCCCGTTAGCCCTTCAAGGAGTGGCGTTGAGATGGTTCTGGTCTTTAAAGCCAGGATCAATCGCTTCCTAGTCAAAGTTGAAGAGGAAGTTTATAAGTAACTTTCAGGGCACCTTCGTGCCCCCCATGTCGACAGGAAGCCTTTTCCAAGTCAAACAGCTCCCCGGAGAAACATTGAGGCAGTACTTCAAGCGCTTCGCTCACACGAAGTCGCAAATTCGGGGGCTGTCCACATCCTCGGTGGTTGATGCGGCTCGGGAAGGCGTCAGTCATAAAGGCCTTCTGGATAAACTGCATCGGAAGAGCATCACCACAGTATCACAGCTGATGTCGTACTTCGAGGAATATTCGAAGTCAGAAGAAGGTTGGCTTCGGAGGACTACTGCTACTTCGACAGTTTTGACAGAAGTTAAAGCAGAGGTGAAGACTCCGGCGCAGCCGCAAGAACCAGTCTTCGAAGTGCAACATGATAGAAGAAGAGGGCAAAAGCACCCTCGTTCTGAAGTCTTAAACATTGCACCCCCGCATAAGTTTGCACCAAGAGCTCCACAGTCTGCGGGGAACAAGTCCAGCGGCTGGAGGCCACCAGGGAAAACGGCTGGCAAGGGCCAGACCCTTTTTTGTTGTATTCATGGAGAGAATCGAAGCCATGCAACTGACACCTGCAAGGCTATTCTTACCCTTCGGGGAGAATACTTGGAAAGAACTTCGGGTCGAGGTAGTACCGACCGAAGTCCAGCAGCAGCAGTGCGCCCGGAGCCGGTCCAGGCTGTGGCGCGGATAGAAAATTTCGATGCTGCAAGGCATCCTCCGGTGGCCAATGTTATGCCACCTCCGAAGCAAAAGGATTTTAGAGCTTCGAAGGGGAGGAAGAGAGTTAAACGTAAAGTTCTTAGAACTTCCGATGTTGGAACTAGTCGTTCCACCCCTAGCTCTCGGGACCGAAGAGGTCTCCGATTCCTTCTTGGTATAGATACCAATTTTTCATAATGTAATCTGTAAATACAGCTTCTTCTTGGGGCAGTATTAATTTCACCGTCAAGACAAAGAGCAATGTACTCCGCAAGACTCAACTTTAAGTCTACCAATAATATAGCGGAGTACGAAGGAATTTTATTGGGACTCCGGAAAGCACGTGCTCTAGGGGCTACAAGGATAATCATAAAAACAGATTCTCAGAAAGTAGCAGGGCACGTAGACAAAAGTTTTCAAGTTCGACATCCACAGCTTGCAAAGTACTTGGAGGAAATCCGCAAGATCGAAGCACATTTTAAGGGTATTTCCATTCGGAGTATACCAAGAGCTGAAAATGTGCAAGCGGACATTTTAGCGAAGGCTGCTGCCGGAGCTGTGGATGTGCCTGACGAAGCTTTCTATGAGGAGCTCAATGTACCTTCGGTGCCACAAGTTGCTTCTGCAGAGATTCTCTGCATTCCTAGTGCAGATTGGAAAAATTCGATCATAGAACTCTTGCAAGGAGGAACAAATTTGCCCGAAGAGCCCCAATTGTCAAGATTAAAGCTCAGAGCAAGAAACTATCAGTTAATCAACGGTATATTATACAAGGCCGGAGTATGTTCCCCTCTACTCCGATGTATATCTCAAGCCGAAGGCCGAGAAATTCTTCGAGAAATTCACGAAGGCCTTTGTGGAAGCCATTTAGCCCCTAGAGCACTGGCAGGAAAAACACTTCGCTAGGGGCTTTATTGGCCCACAATAACAGCTGATGCGGAGAGCTTGGTCCGCACTTGTCAAGGATGCCAGTGGATGGGTCGACGGAGTCATCGCCCACCAACAGCTCTTCAAGTCATAGCTCCGGTATGGCCTATGGCCAGATGGGGTATGGATCTAATTGGTCCCTTTCCGTTAGCAAAGGGAAATCTCAAGTTCGCAGTGGTAGCTATTGAATATTTTTCTAAGTGGGTAGAAGCAGAACCCTTAACAGCTATCACTTCGAACAATGTACAGAAATTCTTCTGGAAGAACATTATTTGCCGGTTCGGAGTGCCTAGATATCTCACAGTTGATAATGGAACACAGTTCGACGCAGAACCCTTCAGGAAGTTTTGCGAAGACCTAGGCATTCAACTATGTTTTGCTGCAGTGAGACATCCTCAGTCGAATGGAGCCGTTGAGCGAGCCAATGGAAATATTTTATCAGGGCTAAATCGAAGAATAGTAGGATTATCAAAGGGACTGTGGACCGAAGAGCTTCCGAAGATTCTGTGGTCCATTCGGACTACGCAAACAAGGTCCACAGGTTTTACTCCGTTCAGACTACTATTCGGAGATGAAGCAATGACTCCAACGGAGCTCAAAGGGGGATCATTTCGCAGCACCGAACCAGACATCGAAGAAGAAAGACAAGCTTCGTTAGATTTGTCAGAAGAAACAAGACTTCGAGCTGTGGCTAATTTATCAAAGTATCATCAGCAGACGAAGACTTGGTATGACCCGAAGGTTAAGCTCAACGAGTTAAGGCCGGGTCATCTTGTTCTACGAAGCATTATAACACCAGGGAAGTTAGGCAATAAATGGGAAGGTCCATATCTAATTGTCCGCTCCGGGCGCCCTGGTTCATTCAAATTAGCTAATTTAGAAGGTGAAGAGTTAGCGCATACTTGGCATGCGGAGCACCTAAAGCGATATTTCGCATAAGGGCTCCTTGTAATCCGCTTGTAATCACCTCTAAATTAATATAGCGGTGACACTGACACTCCTAGTTTCCCGAGCGGACGCGCTGGGACGGAAGTCGATCGAGAGGGAAGTGTCATCAAGCTGGGTTGTATTTCCGGACTTCGTACCCATAAAGTCGAAGCCTCCGGTGTGGTGGCTGAAATCCATCCGGAGCCCAAGCTGATACCTTGTAGGCATCCATAAAAGAGCCAATACCACATTCTACGGAGTCCAAGCTTCGGCTGGTAGACTTCCGTAAAAAGAGCCGAAGGAGGCCAAAATCTGCGGAGTCCAAGCTGCAGCTTGTCAGACATCCGTAAAAAGAGCCGAAGGTGGCCAAATTCTGCGAAGTCCAAGCTCCGGCTGGTAGACTTCTGCAAAAATAGCCGAAGGTGGCTACAATTTCTGCGAAGTCCAAGCTCCGGCTGGTAGACTTCTGCAAAAAAAGAGCCCAAGGTGGCCAAATTCTGCGAAGTCCAAGCTCCGGCTGGTAGACTTCTGCAAAAATAGCCGAAGGTGGCTACAATTTCTGCGAAGTCCAAGCTCCGGCTGGTAGACTTCTGCAAAAAAGAGCCCAAGGTGGCCAAATTCTGCGAAGTCCAAGCTCCGGCTGGTAGACTTCTGCAAAAATAGCTGAAGGTGGCTAAAGCAAAACAGCATTTAAGCCATGAGCTTCGAATGTCTGTTCATATAAGTCCAAAGTGACAAATTTCTTAAGACACTAAAGTGTCCTCGAAGTTATCTTAATTGATTTCTTTCGTAAATCAAACAAAGGTACCAAGTTACCATTCTTCTGACAAAAAAGGTTGAAGACGTTTCATAAGATTTCAAAAGATCTTTAAAATGACAGAGGGGCTCTGAACCCCCAAAAAAATTGTACTCCGAAGTTTTTTCTTTGTGCATAACCATCTTTGAATACAGTTCGAAGTTGCTTATACCCAAAGAGGGGCTAGTAAATATGGAGACAATTTTAAATCGGCATTCATTATTGAAACAAATGTGTTTACAGATTACATTATGAAAAATTGGTATCTATACCAAGAAGGAATCGGAGACCTCTTCGGTCCCGAGAGCTAGGGGTGGAACGACTAGTTCCAACATCGGAAGTTCTAAGAACTTTACGTTTAACTCTCTTCCTCCCCTTCGAAGCTCTAAAATCCTTTTGCTCTTGTTGAAGCTCGGCCCAAGTTCGAAGCCGCTCGGGGCTTCTTTCCCATCTTCTAAGATCTTCAGATCTTTTATTTTGGGCTTCACCTTCGTCTTCGGACCAATTAGTGTCTTCAGAAGACGAGGTGTTTGCGTCAATCTCTTTATCTTCCTCTTTGATATAAGACAATACGTCTTTGATTACTTCGGGCGCAACAACGCCGGAGTCATCTCGAGGAATAAGAAATCGAGGACGCTTATAACTCTTTAGAAGTTCGAAGGTGTTCCACAGTGAGCGAAGTTCGCTGTTAAGCTCTAACACTTCGATATCTTCCATAAGAGGCAAAGCCTAAAAATATGACAAACAAGACTTTCATTGATAAATATTTACAAGCATCAGCTTTACATAATCAGAAAATCCTAAATAAATCCTAAACCTGCGGGTTCGGAGGAGGCTGACTGCTCGAAGCTTGGCTCCGAACTTGCTTTTGGCGTTGGCCTTCATCAATCCAAGCCTTGATCGCAGATCGACCTTCGGCTCTCCACGAAGTCTGGAAGGCTCGCCAAGCAGTAGCTACGCCTTCGGAAGGAGTCAAAAGTCTCGCGTCGTCGAAGATAATGGAGCCCTCTGCGCTCGGAGTGATTGTTCGGCCCAAATCTTCGTAGTAGCGAAGTATTCCAAGGGCAGACACTTGTCCGGAGAGTTCTCCATAACGCATGCCTGTCGTCTTCATTTGCTTCGCTGCTCCTTGGATCCTCTTTAGCCGGCGCAGCAGAGTTACATTGTCATCCGAAGGTAGTGATCCAGTAGTACCGAAGTACTCCAAGACACCTAGCATTTGTTCGATGACCTCCGAAGCCACCTTCTCAGACTTGAGCTTTTCCGCATTAAGTGCATCCTTGACCGAAGTCGTTTCTGCTAAAACTCCGGAGATTCTAGCATTCTCCGTAGTCAAAGCATTCTTCTGAGTCCGGAGTTGGCCAGCTTCTTCTTGTAGCCTTACAAGTTCAGACCCTTTGGCAGCATCCTCCGTCCGCAGTCTTTCAATCTCTGCCCGAAGCACAATTCTTTCTGCTTCGAGCTCTTTCTTTGCAGCCTCCAAGCTTTGCCTAGCCCTTCGCTCTGCTGATATTACATTGTCCATCTGAGCTACTCGACCTTCGGAGAAGTTAAAATTTCTTTGAAGAGCTTCGTTCTCTTCCCGAAGTTGAGCAATTTCGTTTTCGTTCGATAAAGCCGCAGCGCGGGCTAAGACTGCTTGCTAAGAAAAAAGAAAAAATGAAATAAGAAATTATTCATATATAATTTGCTATTTGGTTCGAAGATGCTTTATACCTGATAAGCTGCTCTTTCCACAGCAAGGTTAAGCTCTGAACCCTTCACTCTGCTTAAACGAGCTACCAGTTCTGTTTCCCCGACTTTGCGACTGGCTTCACCCAAAGGTTTAACCAAAGTCCCAAGTCCGGTTCTCTCCTCCAAAAAAGGAGTTATGAGAGGAAGCATTACTGAAGCTTTCCGATCAGCTCTGCTTAGCAAAAGTCCAGAGAGTTCTTCCGAGGCCCTTGGAACTTCTGAAGATGGCTCCCCCTCAGTTGATTCACTTTCATCTGTCGACTCAGATGAAGTTGATCCTTGAGCAGGGAGAGGCTCTATGTGTCTTTTTCCTGTTCCAGGCCCCGGTAAAGTAACCTCCGGCTGTGGCTCCGAAGTTGTCAAAGGTCTTTGAATTGTATCTTCGTGAGATACTTCGACAACAGGAGGCTCTGCAAAAACAGAAATATTATACGTTGTATAATTTTGCAAAAATTGATAAAAATTATGCAAAATTTACCTTCGACATTCTCTGGAATATCGAGTACCGGACTGATCGGAGGATCAAAAGTGTAGTCCTCATCCGAATCAGCCGTTAAATCTTGGACTGCAGGAGCATCGTCCTGGGGAGTCCTCGTTACTTCTTCAGGAATCGAAGCCATAGTGACTTCGACCCCACCTTCGTTCACAGGAACTCCGTCCTGAGTTGTATCTTCTTGAACTACCGAAGTCATTGGTTGATCAGCATTATCTCTAGACTCCGGTACGTTCGCAGGTACTTCGGCCTCATCTACACCCATAGGGGCTTCGATTTGTTCTTCCTGGGTATCCGGAGCTCTTACTTCTTCGATGTTGGCTTGAAGCTCCGGAATACCTGCAGTATCTTCAATGTGAATACTTCGTTGAGTTGCATCTTCATCAATTAATTTCACTAATAAAATACCTTCATCCTCTTTAGAACCAGAAAGTGAGGTTCTTGAGCTTGAAGGAGCAGGATCCGAAGGTGCGAGATTCTTTGGTTTCCGAGCCACCTTCTTCACCGGAGTTTTCACTGAACTTGAAGCTCCGGCTTCAGCTACTCTTTTCTTGGGGCCTTTCTCCTGAGGCACCCAATCCATCAGAGGGGGCGGAGTTAACTCCAACATTCCCCATACTCTGTTAAATCTCTCCCAACTCCCGACTAATTTAACTCGCCATTCTTTCTCGGACGGAGTTGGGGCACCAAGAATCTTCTCCGAAGCCCTTACAATTTGTTCTGATGTAATAGGGTCTGAAGAAGCTAAAAAATAATTCGAGTTAGTCTTTCTTCGAAGTAAATATGTACAATGCATGTTGGTTTCGAAGTTACCTGCAGGGCTCGAAGTATAATTGATTTTGCGAAGGCCGCCTTCGGAGTCTTCTTCGAAGATGATAGGCCAGTTGGCCATCAGTGGAGGAATTTGAAGACCGATGAATTCTTCAGCCAAGTCTCGCATACTGAGCCTTCGGCTAACTTTTTCAAGCAGGTTCAGGCGGGCTTCGAGCTGACCTTCGTCAGGTTGCACTAGGGCTTCTTTCCGGAATCTGATTTCTTTGAGGGGCCCAGCCAGAGGACTGCTAGTTCCGACTTCGGCATAAAACCACCTCAGTACCCAATCAGTGTACCATCTAGCATTGATGGCCTTAGCAGGGAATCGCAGAGCATATTCGTCTCGAAGCCTGAAATTGATGCTTCCGAAGGCAACCACTACTTTCTCACCTCCGGAGTCTACGGAGGTCTTCGGCTGACAAGTCGCTCTATGCAGTGCAGCGAAGATTTCAGCCCTCCCCTCACAGCCTTCGGCTCTCAGCGCCCACTCAAAGATAGCTAATCTAGCTACAGCATTCGGAGATAGCTGGGGGAGGGTTACATGAAACAGGTCAAGAACTTCGGCCAAGAAATCCACAGCAGGGAGGCCCAAGCCTGCTTCGAAAAAAGCTTCGAACACTACAACCTCTCCGGGTCTTGGTGATGGGATTGATTCTTTGCCCGGCCTCCGAACCATAACCCCATTGCTAATCTTACCCCCTGCTGTGATTGCCAAAGATTCTCTCTTGCAGGTAGACGGCCCTAACTCAAAGGATTGATCCAAGTACTTAGTCGATGGTGGGCACAGACCTTGGTCATCGGGGATTTGGGGATTTCTCCCCCCTGCCGCCATGGATATTGCCGCCTGCATCGAGGGTGCCGCCGCCAATGTCGCCGCCGCTGCTGCTGCGGCTGCCTGCTGCCGAGCCAAGGCCGAAGGAGGCGCAGATCCCTTGGTCTTCACCATCGTGATTGCCGGATTGATCTGAGGGAATGGAGACTAGGGCTCAAGAACTCGAAGGCTAGGTTTCAAGAACTCAAAGGGCTCAAAAAGCTTTGACTGAGAGGAAGCGGTGAAAAGGTAATCGGGTAAGTTTTGGGGCTCTTTATTTATAGCCTAATCTTTCCGTTTGTTACCGTTTGGGCTCTGCCCTTTCGCATTCCCGCCTGTTATTCTCCCCCGAAAATAACGCCTCATATAACTTCCGTTAGAAACAGAAACTAACGGCTATTTTTTCTAAGTCTAAAAAGACTTTCGAACTTCCTGAGTCAGTTCTAAGATAGATCGAACAGTAATTACTTTATGACTGATTCGAAGTTCATATCTTCATGCATTTCGGAGATAAAACGAAAATCAATAACCCCTATGATTGGTTATCTTTTCTTTCCGTATACTGCTCTCCTAACGTTACAGGTCGCACGGAGAAGCGTATTCGAGGGGCTACTGTTGGGGGAAAATATCTCATCTTCGGGGTTATTGCCAAAAGCAGCATGAAGACAGCCAACTAGTTCGAAGATTGTCCGGAGACCTTCTTCGAAGATGCTCGGAACCTGGTTCGAAGCCCGAAGACAGGTACTGGTTCGAAGTATGTCTTCGAACCAAAGCCCTTCAGGATCTTTTCTGCCAGCTAAGATGGAAGACTTATCTTCTATCCTATTAGATTAGTCTTTTACCATTTTAGCCCTATTAAGGAAACCGAATAGTTTCCTTAATGTCGGTTGTAATAGAGGGGTAAATAGGTCTTTTCCTTAATGTTTAGGCCTATAAATACCCCCATTTCATCCTGTAATAAGGACCGATTACAAGTGATTCAATACACACTTTCGAACTATTCTAAGCTATTATCCTTTCGGAGGCTTAGAACAGTTTGCTTCGCAAACACTTCGTTTGTTAGATTCTTTTCTACAGAAACCTGTTAGCGTAATCTTTTACGCCAACAGCACTCTTGACATCCATTTGAAAAAGCTTAAAACCCTTCGAAGCGACAAAAGCTAAGAGAATGTGAATGGACTCAAGACGGACAACAGGGGCGAAAGTCTCCTCAAAGTCAATACCCTCCTTCTGGCAAAAACCCTGGGCCACTAGTCGAGCTTTGTTGCGACCCCATCTTCACCTTGCTTGTTTTTGAACACCCACTTGGTGCCTATGGGTTGCATCCTGGTGGCAGCTCAACTAGTATCCAAACCCTATTGCGGACAACATTCCCAAGCTATTCTTGCATAGCATTAATCCAATTCGAATCAGAAAGAGCATGAGAAATGTCTCTAAGTTCAAAAGATGCAACAAAAGTAGATTCAACAAACACAGCAAGAGAGTCAACAGAAGAACGCAAAGTCCTCTCAGATAGATCACCGATGATGAGCTCTAAGGGGTGATCACGCTGAACTGCTCGGGATCCCTGGTGATCTAAAGTCACCTCACCGGAGTCAGCAGCTGGCACCTCTGGACTCGACTGAGGGGGTCGATTGAAGTGGAAGAAGTGATCAGAGGTCCGCCCTCATCCTCAGTCGAAGTCTCAGAAGGTGTGTGTTCTGCAGGCTGTGTAGAAGGCCCACCCTCATCAACAGCTGTAGCATCATCATCTTGCTCGAAGATGGACTCTTCGAGCTCACCATCTCTAGAAAGCTCAAAAGAAGGAGTCAAAGAAGGCAAAGACTCATCGAAAGACACCTCGCAAGTTTCAACAAGTTGCTGGGAGTCGAGGTTCCAAACACGGAAGCCTTGAGAATGCAAAGCATAACCAAGAAAGACTCCATCCTAGCAACGAGACTCAAACTTGTCCAAATGTCCTCCCTTCTTGAGCACAAAGCACTTGCAGCGAAACGCTCGCAAGTGACTCACCTTGGGCTGTCTGCCAAACGGCAACACATATGAAGTCTTACCTAGGTAAGCTCTAAGAAAAATGTGGTTGGCCAGATAGCAAGCCGTGTTCATGGCTTCATCCCAAAAGCACCTAGGAGTCCTGTGCTCATCGAGCATCGTCCTAGCCATCTCGACTAGCGTGCGGTTCTTTCGTTCCACAACACCGTTCTGTGGGGGAGTGTAAGGAGCAGAAAACTAATGATCAAGACCCTAATCACTACAGAAACTGATGAACTGAGAGTTCCTGAACTCAGAGCCGTTGTCAGAGCAAATTGCTCGCATCCGACCATTGTTCTCATTCTTCAGCTTCAAAATTAGGTCATGAACAAAATGAAAAGTCTCATCCTTAGACTCAAAGAAGAAGACCCACGAGAATCAAGAAAAATCATCAACGATCACAAGCGCAGACCACTTCCCACCGACTAAGCGTACCCGAGCTAGACCAACAGTGTCCATGTGTAACAGCTCTCCTGGGTACGAAGTCATCACCTGAGTCACAGTTGAGTGAGAAGCGGAAACCATTTTCCCGTGACAACTGGGATGGACAATTAGATCCTTCTCCATCTTAAGCTTGGGAAATCCTTGGATGAGGTCCATAGAGCTCAATCTGACTAGCAGATCAAAACTCAAATGGCCTAACCTCCTATGCCACTTCCAGAGCTCAGAGGAGGATCCAACAATCAAACAGCGAGAAGGACCAAAAGAACTAGAGAAGTCAATCCGAAAAACCTTACTGAAGGGTATGATCTGGCAAATCAAAATCCCTCTAGAATCAACCACAGAAGACATGCCCTTCTTAAAACGAACCTCCAGACCATCCTCAAGAAGTTGCGAAATAGAAATCAAATTGAAGTTCAAATTTCCAACCAAAGCAACATTCTTTAAAGAGAAATGGTCAGAGATGCGAATTGAGCCAATGCCGTGTACCTTCCCTTGACCACTGTTCCCGAAGGTGATGTATTCCTTGGAGCTTGGGGGAGAGAGACTGGAGAACCATCTGCGATGTCCCGTCATGTGGTGAGAGCATCCTGAGTCCATGATCCAAACATCCTCCAGTCCCTGATCTTGCACAATTAGTGGTCGTAAGGGGGAGCAAATGGTCCGGGACTAGGTTTAGCAAAAGAACTAAACTAGTGTCGAGTCATCTGCTCAAAAGACGGAAAACAGAAAGCATCATAAGAGTCTGGACCAAAGCGCGACTCAAAGCGCGGTCCTCGGTTCTGCCTAAAACCTCGGCCACAACGTCTAGAGCCGTATCCAAAACGTCCTGGAGCTCTGTCAGAGCGAACACCACCCTCTGAAGCATGGGCATGAAAGCCGTCTCCTCTGCCACCACCTACACGACACGGCCTGGCCTCTAGCCTCTCCCCGCGTTGAGGAACTCTTAGTCTACCACCCTACTGGTAGAACTGCTCCTACCCTCCACGAGTTCTCTCTGCTCTCTCAACCCGCTTCCTCCTGAAGCAAAACTCCTCAAGATGCCCGTCTCTCTAACAATACTCATAGTGATAGGTGGGCTTCTTGGGATGTGGTTGAGGCTTGGGGTTCTTGGGCTTAGTTGTGTTGGGTGTAGACTCTTTGGTGTGAGAGGGTCCAGGTAGAGAGTCTAGAGAAGTGTGGAGATGTTTGGGCTTTGGGACCTAGATGGGCTTCTTGGGTGGAGATTTAGGCTATTCTTGGAACACTCCATCCTTGGGCAGACTAGCCTGGAAAGACTCAGTGAAGTGAGTCTTGGGGTATCTCTGTTTAGGAGTCATTTTACTCCACTCCACTGCCCGGCTAAGAGCACTCTCAAAATCAGCCTTGGTGTAGGTGTAGCCTACCCCAAACCCATCCTGCCTCTTAAACTGCTGGATCATCATGCCAAGATGTGGCTCTCTGGCACTCACCCAACTCAGGATCTGACGGAGGTAAAATTTCTCATTCTGAACATCAGCTAGCTCCTCTCTCAAGGAAGCTAGTACCTCCACCTGAGACAAGCAGGTCTCAAACTCTCTATCAACATGGACAGACTTCTTGGCTTTCAGCTTGATCAACTCCAATCTAAGAGACAAGCAGTTCTCACAGACAGTGGGTGGAACTGACAGTGTTTCAAGCTCTAGCCTGGTCTGCTCCAGCTTAGCTCTAACTCTCTCCAAATCACCCAATTGCTCATCACCCTTGGCTTTTAGCTCAGCTAAACTAGCTAGATGAGATGGGCAATCAACACAGGGCACTACGATAGTGGCATGAGCATATTTCAGATCCAGCTGAGCGCTCTCAAGCTCATTGGCCAAAGCGTCCCTCTCATCAACCCTCTCTGTGTACCTGGACTTAAGAGTCGTCAGGTGATACAGTAACACCTCACACTTTGGGCACTCACTACTATCACCCAAGTAAGGGGAAGAAGATAGACTCTCAATCCTGCTGTTGGCCACGGCAAGCTCACTCTCAAGCTCATCTATCCTCTTCTTAGCCCCTCTAAGCAGTTTTCCCGATATCTCAACTCCTGACGATTTTCTTCAAGTAAATCAATGATTTCACGTTCATAAGAAGATACCTTTTCATTGTCGTCGTCATCGGAGTCGTCGGAGGATCCCTTCTCTTCCTTATCCCCAAGAGCCATTGAGCAGAAGCTCTTGCGGGATCTTCGGCGTCGATGTGAGTTGCTCTTCGGCCTATCCCCGAAGGCCATGAAGCAGAGGCCCACCGTATCGTCCTTGTCCTTCCCCTTCCTAATCACGATCTCCTCATCGCTTGAGCTTGATGAAGAGAAGGAAGATGAAGACCGCTTGGAGTAGCTTTTCTCCATCTCGGCAAAGAAGGCCTTGTCTCGCTTCTTGTTCTCACGCCGGTAGTCCTTCAGGGCCTTTCTGAAGAATCTGGTCTTTGGCTTGCCCTTTGTGAAGGAGGAGTTATCGTGCTTGCCGGAGTTGTAGAAGCCACCACCGGTACCCTTCTTGTGACCATTGCGCTTGGGGCAGTCGGCAATGAAGTGACCTGGATCACCACACTCAAAGCATCCGGATTTTGTGCCGTGTCTTTTGAACATTCACTTATCATAGACACGACACACCCGGTTGTTAAACAGACACATGTCATCATCTCCTAATGACTCAAGCTGGTCCTCAGTGATAGACATCAAGGAGAACCCAACACAGGTCACAGAAGAGGGGTCAGTAGAAGGTGTAGCAAGGGCCAGGGTTTTTGATCCAGAGCCAGTGAGATTTTATCTCAACTGGGTATCAACCTCAGTGGCCTTCAGCTTGCTGAACAACTCAGAAATTGTCAAGGTATCATAAGATGTTCTCTCAATGATAGAGGATACCTTGATCTCCCAGATCTTAGGGTCCAAGGTATGGAGAACCTTGAGCGCCTGCTCATGATCAGAGACCAACTGAACTCCCTTGGCCTTGTTGGCCCGAAGCTTGTTGATGATCAATTGAAAACAACCAAACAAAACTTCAACAAATTCACCCGGCTTCTTTGTGAAATTTTCATATTCACGCCGGTAGGTCTGATAGAGCCGAGCCTTGACGTTAGCGCTTCACTAGCCAACCATTTAGATTCGGCAATTAGCTCCTGTTGATAGCAAAAAATGGCATTAATGGCCGAGATTGTCAAAATATGAATTTTGGTAATTTGGGCCAAAAATACACATGTCCGGGGTCAGACCGAAGCCCTATAGGGCCGAAGGTCCATTGGGCTAGGAAGGGGCCCTCGGACAGATGCCAGGCAGGATGCTGGAGCCAAGCCTCCTAGAGGTGTGAAGGCTCCAAGATGCGATAGAAGACCAGGAGATGGCCTGGTCAAGGTGGTCCAGGGACAGGATCACGATCGCTTGCGCAGTGTCGGGTGATCGCTGTAGCACCCAGCACGGTTGATACGTTGTCAGGGCTGCACTTTCTGTCTGTACTGTGTGTCTACTAATCTTGTTTGTATTACAGGCTTGTGCCAAGCAGTGTAACGGTTAAGGGGTTTTGGAAGTATTATACCCCTCTTGGCTGGGTTGCTCTATAAATACTCCTATCCCCCAGCTGTAATGGACACACGATCCAAGAATACAATCTAGCCCAGCACTTCATTACTCCCATTCCAAAAACCTGTTGGTTCGATCCGTTGCGCCAACACAAATAGTACTTGATAATCACAAATTCTACTTTTTCGTAGAGTTCTTTGAACTGTTGTTGATAGCAAAAAATTGCATCAATGGTTAAGATTTTCAAAATATCAATTTTGGTAATTTGGGCCCAAAATACACATGTCTCGGGTCAGGCCAAAGCCCTACAGGTCCAAAGGACCATTGGGCTACGGGCTCCGGAAGCTTTCAGCCAGCCCACAGCCTTCGGCCAAGAGGCCTTCGGAGGCCCACACCGCCAAAGCTTCGGCCCGAGGAGCAGGCTTCGATGGGCCTAGCCGAAGGCCCACTTGGGTCAGAGATAGAGTTGGACCCGATTATGGCTAAGTGTTTATCTCTATTCAACCGAATTATAGCAGATTATATTAGAGGTCTAGCCCCTATAAGTATAGAGGTGAAGCCAGTTCAGAACCCCCCAACAAAATCAACCACCATGCCTAGCTTTGAATAGCATTTAATTTATCTTTACTTTTCTGTACTCTTCATGGGTTTCCCTGGAAGCCCTCCGACGACCACTTCGGAATAGCGGTAATCCTTGTTACTTCGCCTGTGAAGTATCCATTAATCTAGGTAATAGACTGCTATCGCCTTGTTACTTCACCCGTGAAATATCCGTTAATATGCGTAATAGGTTGCTATCGCCTTGTTACTTCGCCTGTGAAGTATCTGCTAATCTGCGTAACAGATTGCTACCTTCGCCACTAGTGCAACACTTAGCATAATTCAGTCCTCAGGCGAATTGGTACTTCGAATCTACTCTGTTGCAGGTTTCCACGTTCGTAGCTACTTCGTCAGAGGTGCCCGGAGCTGAGAGATTGGTTTCGGAGGTCACCAGAACACCCTTTGGCAAGACTGCTGCTTCGACCGCATGCCAACAGACTTTGTCACGATAGGATTCGCCACGCTCGTACTCCTCTCCGGACGAAGTTATGCTCACATGCTGTGTTTGAGTCATTATTCCATATCTCACTATATTAGAGACTTCACGCCAAACCCCGCTATTCGGAGGTGACTATCGCGTCCAGATCTGTTCGGAGTTCATCTTCGGCCAGATCAGTCTGAACGCCGAAGGTACCCTACGGCGGGACACTTCGTGTCTTTGATTGGCTGGAGACTCCACCCCCTTACCACGGCTAAGGGTAGTCGGAACGCGACGTCGGTGCTATGTTACACTTAGGCTCATCCCTAAGTATTCGCACACTTTTGGATCGTCAAACTGACCCAAGTGCGGGGGCATGTTTTCGTGTCAACAACTGTATGTTCGTATCATGATATCTTACATAGTAGAGGTAGAGTAGGCGATGTATCAAACTAATGGTTCGATGCCGGTAAAGATGGGCACTATGGACTCTTGATGGGGTTCATTTGGTCGGGGCCTTGAAACCTCATAATGTTGTCACCTTTGACTCTTTTCCAGATGCTTCGAACCCGGAGGATCGGAATCTATTTGCTCATAGTCCTAAGACTCCTCTATGGATGCTATCTAGCTAATGGCTCAGAATCCATAGGTTTTGGCCACCTTCGGCTCTTTAACGGATGCTCTGAACCAGTGGTTCGAACTCCGTGATTTTATAGTCCTTGGACTCTTCTACGGATGCTTCCAAGCGAGTGGCTTAGAATCCATAGGTTTTGGCCACCTTCGGCTCTTTAACAGATGCTCTGAACTAGTGGTTCGAACTCCATGATTTTATAGTCCTTGGACTCTTCTACGGATGCTTTCAAGCCGGTGGCTCGGAATCTGTAGGTTTTGGCTCTTTAACGGAAGCTTCAAACCAGTGGTTCGAAGGCCGTTTATTGGGTTCTGATGAAAGATCCTTACCTCCGCAAGCATCTCCGTTCTCCTGATGCATCCACTAGGGGTAGGGAATATTGAGGGGTAAGCATAATTTGAACCACAAGCTTTTATTCATTTAGAATGGTACTTTACAATTCTTTACAAGGAGCCCCTAAGTGTAATAACGTTTAAGGTGCTCTACATGCCATGCATGCTTTAATTCTTCCCCTTATAAATTTGCAAACTTAAAAGATCCAGAGCATACCATTTGTTTCCTAATTTCCCCGGAGCAGTTACACTTTGCATTAACAAATGACCCGGCCTAAGTTCATTAACTTTTACCTTCGGGTCATACCATGCCTTCATCTAGTCTTGGTACTTTGTCAAATTAGCGACAGCTCGAAGCCTCATTTCTTCGGACAAGTCAAGCGAAGTGTTTCTTTCATATTTAACCTCTGGTTCCGTTGTGCGAAGGGATCAACCTTTCAGCTCCATTGGAGTCATTGCTTCGTCTACGAACAACAACCTGAATGGGGTAAAACCTATAGACCTAGCTTGAGTGGTCTGAATGGACCATAAAATCTTAGGGAGCTCTTCGGTCCACAGTCCCTTTGCTAGCCCTACAATCCTCCGATTTAAGTCGGACAGAATATTTCCATTGGACCACTCCACGGCTCCGTTGGATTGGGGATGACGGACAGCTGCAAAACACATTTTAATGCCCAGCTCTTCACATAATTGTCTAAAAGGTTCGGCATCGAATTGGGTGCCACTATCAATTGTCAACTCTTTAGGCACTACAAATCTGCAAATAATATTTTTCCAAAAGAATTTCTGCACATTTTTCGAAGTGATAGCAGTTAAGGGTTTAGCTTCGACCCATTTAGAAAAGTATTTGATTGCTACCACCGCGAACTTCAAGCTACCCTTCGCCATTGGGAAGGGGCCGATGAGATCCATTCCCCACCGTGCCATTGGCCATACTGGAGCAATGACTTGGAGGGGTGTTGGAGGACGATGGCTTCGTCTTCCCATCCATTGGCACCCTTGACAGGTTCGAACCAATAATTCTGCATCTGCTATGATTGTTGGCCAATAAAGTCCTTGGCGAAGAGCTTTGCCTGCTAAATCCCGAGGGGCTAAGTGGCTACCACACAAGCCTTCATGAATCTACCGAAGTATATCTTGGCCTTTGGGTTGCGAGATGCACTAAAGTATAGGAGTATAGACTCCGACTTTATATAGCACACCGTTGACAATCTTATAATTCTAGACCCTCGACTATAACCTTTGCAATTCTGGGCATTCAAGTGAACTTGCTTTGTTCTACAAAAAGTCTAATATTGGGCTCAACCAATCAGTGATTGGTATGCAAAGTACTTCTGCGGAGTGTGGTTGAGGTACCAAAGGGTTGACAAGCTCTTCATAAAAAGCCCCTTCTGGCACATCCAATGCTCCGGCGGCAGCCTTCGCTAGGATGTCCGCAGGCTAATTATCTACTCGAGTGATGCTCCCAACGGAAATTCCTTTGAATAATGCCTCCGTCTTGTGGATTTCTTCTAAGTACTTCGCAAGATGTGGATGCCGAGCTTGGAAGCTTTTATCAACATGCCCTGCAATGACCTGAGAATCTATTTTGATTATAACCCAAGTGGCGCCAAGTGTGCACGCTTTGCGGAGGCCAAGGAGGATTCCTTCGTACTCTGCAATATTGTTAGTGGACTTAAAGTTGAGCCTTGAAGAGTACATTGCTTTCTGTCCTGAAGGAGAAATTATCACGGCTCCGGCACCAGCTCCTAATGCTTGAAATGCTTCCTCAGAGTATATCGTCTCCACACTCCTTCACATGATTCTTCTAGAGCCCAAACTGTGGATGGAGTCCATTCTGCAACAAAATCAGCCACAACTTGAGACTTAATTGCTGTTCTTGTGGTGAAAGAAATGCCGAAGGGGCTAGCTCGACCACCCATTTTCCAATTCTCCTAGTGGAGTCTTTGCTCCAGAGCATATCACCAAGGGGATATGATGTAGGGACAATTACATTGTGAGCTAAAAAGTAATGCCTTAGCTTTCGCGAGGCCATTACCAAAGCATATGCGAATTTCTCAAGCTCGGAGTACCGTGTTTTTGCTCCGGACAAGGCTTCTGAAATGAAGTATACTAGGTTTTGCACCGGTTTTCTATTGAGGTCTATCTCTCTGACAAGCACTGCGCTAACTATGGAGCCTGTTGCTGCAAGATATAGGAGGAGAGTTTCTTCTGCAAGGGGCACAATAAGCGTTGACAAATTCCCAAGATAGTCCTTGATTTCGTCGAAGCTTTTCTGGCACTCCGGCGTCCAATTGGAGCTTTTGGACCCTTTTAAAGCTTTGAAAATTGGGAGGCTTTGCTCCACTGATCTGGCTAGGAATCTGCTGAGAGCTGCAAGGTGTCCGACTAGTTTCTAGACTTGCTTCAAATTTTCGAGTGGAGCCATCCTTTGTAGTGCACTTATCTGTGTCGGGCTAGCTTCGGTTCCTCTGCTCAAAACTAAGTACCCTAGCAACTTTCCTGCTTGAGCTCCAAAAATACATTTTTCAGGGTTGAGGCAGACTCCACATGCTTAGAGGCTATCAAATGTTTCTGTTAAGTCTAGACTATGTTGGTGCTTTAAAGCACTCTTTATTACAATGTCATCCATATAGGCTTTGACATTTCGGCCGATCTGGTGACCTAGAGCTTTAGCAATAAGACATGCAAATGTTGCCCCGACATTTCTCAAGTCGAAGGGCATTCGACAATAACAGAATACTCCGAAAGGGGTTATAAAGCTTGTCTTGGCTTCGTCTTCGCGTTTCAGCCATATTTGATCGTAATCGGAGTATGCATCAAGGAAACTCAGGAGGTCGGAGCAAGCAGTAGAATCAGCGAGTTGATCAATGTGGGGCATGGGGTAGGGGTCTCGTGGGCATGCTTTATTTAGAGATGTGAAGTTAATGCACATCTGCCACTTGCCGGAGCCCTTTTTCTTGACGAAGACGGGGTTTGCTAACCACTCTGTGTGGGCCACCTCCCTAATGACTCCAGCTCTTAACAACTTTTCTACCTCTACTTTAGTGAGGTTTGCTCTCTCAGTTGACATCTTGCGGAGCCCCTGGTGAACAGATCAAACATTAGGGTTGACGAGTAAGGTATGCTCGATAATGATTCGGTCAACTCCGGGGATATCTTCGTCTGACCAGGCGAAGACATCCAAATTTTCTCGAACCTCTTCTTCTAGCGATGTGGCGATCTCTGAGGGCAGCCCCTTGCTAAACTGAATAGGGTATTCCCTACCTTCTTTTACAATGATCCTGGTGACTATATCACTTTCTGGGCTTGGCTTAAGGGAAGGGTTCTTTGGAGGGTCTAGGGACTCTGAAGCCTCCTCCGAGTGCTCTTCCACACTGTTTACCTGCCGAGGATCGAGAGGTGGGCCATGGTCGTATTCTACTCTCCTAGCTGCAGCTTGATCTCGTAGGATTGTAAGGACTCCACCTTGCGTGGGCATTTCGAGACACAAATAATTGTGGTGCGCCACGGCTCCAAACTATAATGCCCAGATTTAAATAAATCGGGACTTTATTGAATTTCCATAAAAAATCAATAAATTTTTAGGAAAATTTTCGCTTTATTCCTCAAAAGATTAAACTTAGTGGTCTAGATTTTTACATCTTTATTTTTCCTCTTATTTAAACTCACCCATGCTTTATACTTGACATGAGCGGCACCACAAACATGATAAAACAAAGACAATCAACCGCAAACTAGCGTCTAAATGGTCTAATCCTCAGCGCCCTTGGATCTGATCACAGCTCGGGTGAAGGCTCGATCGTCGGCTCTACGGGGTTGGTCGGTGAAGGAGTCGGTGCGCTGGAGGGTCCTGCAGAGGATGCGGTGCGGGAGATCCTCTTGGGCCTGGCCAAGGGGGTCCTAAGGGCCTTTCGCTTGCACGGGGGAAGTGGGGTGATCGCCTCAAGATCCTTCTTCAGCTCCTCAACCTGGCACTGGAGCTGAGCATTCGCGGCGATGCTCTGCTATAGAGCAGCGTTCTAACGCCGAAGCTCTACTATCTTAGCGACAAGGTGGCGCTCCTCCTAAACCTGGCTTCGCAGATCTCCGTTCTTGGGGTTAATGCTATTCGTCGTGTGGTGGTAGTAGTCAATCGTGTCGTGCTGATTGTCGGTGTCGAGCATGGCCTTGGTGTGGAGATGATCCATAGCCTAAAGTAGACGCGTGGGTGCGGGTGATGACAGAGTTGCGGGTGGAGTAAGTGTTGAC
The DNA here is from genome assembly GCA_019279435.1 of Zizania palustris. Lineage (NCBI taxonomy): Eukaryota > Viridiplantae > Streptophyta > Magnoliopsida > Poales > Poaceae > Zizania > Zizania palustris. Next base: position 641,761 of record JAAALK010000283.1, on the reverse strand, counting down.
GTAGACGCTGCGGTGGCTCCCCGGGGTGCGCATGGGCATGAAGCAGTATGCGGTGTCGTGAAGTTGTCCGTCATAGATCATCCATAGCTCGGTGATGGCCTGGAATGCAGCATGCTGACTGGACACCTCGAAAGTCGGGCCTCCAATGACAGCAGTGAAGAAGGGTGGGTGAGTGCTGGAAGAGCGGATGGTGACGGTGACCTTGCAGTGTCCTTCGTTCACATCAGGAAAGATCCCATGGAACGCAGGCTCATGCACGAACCCCAAGAAATCCATGAGCATACGAAGCTCGTGGATGAAGCCGTCGGGATCACGGAGGTATCCGCCAATGGTGTGAATCGTCATCTACAAGAAATCAAAGTTTGTAAAAATTTTGGAAGACAAGATATTAAGTAGTTTTGTGAAAATATTTGTAATATAAGTCCTAATGTTCGGTCTGTTTGGCTTCCTATAGTCAAGTCAGCTCTGATACCATCTTGTAACACCCGGATTTAAATAAATTGGGACTTTATTGAATTTCTATAGAAAATCCATAAATACAAGACGTTCATCACATGACTGCGTACAATACACCAATCAAAGATGGTTCGTAGACCATATTAGTACAAAAGAGTTAAATAAAAGAGAAACTAGGAAAATAAATCCTCTAGATGAACGCCTTCTTCTAGTCTCACGCTTTGTCTGGGTCGCTACTCCAGACCATCATCCTCCTCATAGTACGCTACCTCTGGTGGGGTGAGTCAACAGGGGTGAGTACAATTGTACTCAGCAAGCCACCGAAATGCAATTATAATGCAAGGAAATTACAAGGAAGGTAGTGGCTAATGTTTGCGAAAAAGTACATTTGTAAAGAATTTAATGTAATCAGGTTATTAGCACAGAAAATTAAACATGAGTAAATGAATCATCTTCCAACTCGAGGGGTACAGTTAGCCCACCATCACTCAATAGTCCTTACATGCCATAAATCACTCATTCAGTCATACAAAAGTAAACTAACTGCAGTGAACATTGCCCAACGCGCCCTTGACCGTGGGCACGACTTTTCGAAAAGATTATACTCTGATTAGAGGTGTACTACTGTACCCCACAACGCACTCATTCCCGCACACCAAAGTGTGTCGTGATGACACCACATCACCCCGAAGAAACTCATGCCAAAACCTTTAGCATGGAACACACCAATTTGATAACACCCTCTTATAGGTTTCATACGGTGCCCCGATGCATCAGGCCGATGCTATAACCCCCCTTGAGCCTCATCGGTACAAGCCACCCACAGGTGTCACTTGCCCCCTCCACTATGGTGCTTCAAGTTGGAACGCTCCAAACCTCCAGTTAGGACTTACCCACTAGACTTGTGGTTAGTACGAGTTTGTTTTGCAACAGATCCCGCAGACCGACCCTTATAGTGCCTCGGGTGCTATCGACCAATGCCCTAGCTTGCACCCAGAACCCACCATACTTATAACGTAACCAAAACTCCAACAGAATTCCAGAGACAAGAAATAATGGGGAAATCATATAATAGAATCCGACTATCTACGACTCATTCTTTTATCCTATAGCAGTTGTGTCGATACATTGGACACTATCTAATATAATACTTAAAACGTGACAAGGAGTTTAGGCTCAATAAGCATGGCTTGGGTTTGCACAACAAGGACGGGGATCTAATGAATATAATGTAGGGCTTTTAAATAAACTAATGCAATTATAGTCCTATAAGTTATAGCGGTAATTATGAAAATGGGATCAATTATGATCAAAATTGGGGTCGCGACTTGCCTTGATCAGCAAATGGTGAAGGTGGAACTTCTGGATAATACTCCAGATCCTCGGCGCCGTCGTAGTCTTCTCGATACGAAAAATAAACATAACATTCAATTTAAACAATTCAAAATCATATACAACCATATAGGCTTGGGTTGGATAAAATCAAGGATAATAAAGTTATTAATCTTCTGAAATTATTATCTAAACTTTTAAGACAGTTTTTATGGAGTTATGAATTTTCTAAAAATAAATAAAAATTTACCCTAAAATGATTTTCAATCCCCTATTAAATAAAAATAAAATGTTCAAAATAAACCTATTGTTTTTATTGCATAAATTTTGAAGAGAATAAAATGATAAATTTTCCAAAATTTGAATGGTCAAATTTGGGGTTAAATTGAGCAAGTTATGAATTTTAGAAGTTTGAATCAATTTCCTGGAATTTTTATTTAAACAGAAATCAGGCTCGGGTCCACGGTGAGCCAGGCCCACCATGGACCCGCGCACTATGTGTGTGGACTGGCGGGGGTTAAGTGGCGATCGACGGCTGAGACAGCCCAATACCCCTTCAGCGCCGATCGACGACCCAGGGGATTTAATCTGCGCCATCTGGTCGAGATCACATGGCCAGGACTCCGTCCAGCACGCACACGGCACGGGGGATGCCGAAGCCTTCATCCCCGACTCTGGCAGCGCAACTGCGAGCAATTTCCGGTGATGGTGAGGCCTACCGGCATGGCTACAAGCTGAAATGGAAAAAGGGGAACACGGGGAACATGGGGGTACTAGCGATGGTGACAGTGACAGGCTGGTGGTAACCGGCGGCGAGGGGAGGTGGTGGAGATCCTTGGGTTCGACGGCGGCATGCAGTTCCGGTTGTGATCTGGCCCAACGGGGGTGAGGCCGAGGGAGAAGAGGTGACGGTGGTCCTGGAGGTGTTGACGGCGAGGGCGGCGGGGTCCTGTGGCACCGACGATTGGCTGTCGGAGCCGGAATAGAGGGGTGGGCTAAAAAACTTGGAATGGTGGCTCAGGAGGGTGTAGCTAGGGCTTCAATGTGTGCCCTGAGCTGCGGTGGGTGGTGGGGTTTTTATAGGGGTCGCCAGCGGTGAGGAAGGAAGGTTCACCGGAGGAAACCGAGAGAATTTCCAAAATTCTTTGGTGAGGTTTCCATGTGCTCGGTTACTTGCCATCTCTGATGAAAACGCGTTGGCTTTCAGGGAAAACAGATCACCGGCAATCGGGGGAAATGATCCCGGGCTCAATTGGACAAACGGGGGCTTGCGGTGGCGGAATTGGGCAAGGGATCTCGCCGACGATGGAAAGGGGATCCCTTTCCATCGGGGACGATGAATCCAACAGGTGGCCCCCACCTGTCAGCTGGCGCTAGCGAAGGAAAGCGTGCCAACAGGCAGGCCATGGCGGACAGAGGCGGGAGTGAAGGCTTGTGGCTGCCAGGCTAGCTAGGGGCGCGTGCACGTAGGAGAGACGGAGGGGACGTGCTGACAGGTGGGTCCCACCCATCAGTGGGCGTAGGTCTAGATTGAGCCAGGTTGAATGGGATTTGGAGGTTGCGGCCCAATAGCATTTACAATACCTTTTTCATTTAAAATAATTCCAGAAATTAGTTTATTTGTTTAGAGCTTTAAGCATAGGTGCTAAAATTTTGTAAAAATTCTCAAAAATACTTCTTGGCTTATAGATTCCACCATAATTTTATTACCTCTGAATTTGATTTATTTCTCCCTATTTTCTTTTACTTGTGGATTTTATCCTTTACCTCTATTTAAAATAATCCTTTTTAATTCAGAAATTTTATTTTCCTCATTTTTATATTTACCTTGGAATTTTTGGGGTGTTACAATTTTTTGGGGTGTTACACAAACTGATTTAGCATCCCTCTTCTGAAGATTGCGTTGTAGGCATACGGGGCGTCAACAACGTAAAAAATAACCTCTTCGACTCTAGCTAGGCCGTGCTACCGGAGGGGCTCGGTCAGCAGTGCTTCGATCCGAGATTCTTTCAAGATACTCGCTCCGGAGAGCCAGTATGGACTTGCAATCCTTGGTGGCGTGGCTTCTATTTTCACCATGCCCACAACAAAGGAAAGTCTGGCTTTGGTCAGCTGGCTTCCTTGGTGGTCTCGAGCCAGTAGCTTTGTTACCTTGAGCCTGTTGATAGTTGGAAGGCATCTTTGGAGCGGAGGGGGCAATATTCAATACTTTGGAGTGAGGGTGCTTCCTTCCCCTTCTCTGATCGTGAGAACGATTATCGAAGGGGGTTTGTAGAGGACTTGGAGCCCTTGGTTCCACCTTGACTTCTTAAAGGGTTGGTGTGGATGAAGCAGTCCTCCGAAGACACCCTTCTTCTGATTTGGCATACTGCTCGAAGTATGCCATCAATTGTGCCACTAAAGACACTAGCTTTCAGTGGAGTTTGTCGAGGAGGCCAGGGTTCATTACACCTTCGCGTGCCACATCCACAACAGATGACATGGATAGCCCCTTGATCTGAGACTTGGTGTGGGCAAAGCATGTGAAGTATTGCCGAAAAGTTTCTCATGCCTGCTGTTTCACCTGAAAAAGGCTTCTAGTAGACATCGGAGCTACGAAGGTCCCCTGAAAATTACTCACAAATTTCTTCTTCAACTACTCCCACGATTTAATTGATCCTGGCTTTAGTGACCAGAACCAACGAAGGGCTATGCGTTCTAACGCGAGGGGGAAACATTTTTCCATCGTATTCTAGACCCCTCTGCTAGCTTCTATTGCAACAGTGTAAGAGCGAGAGAATTCTCTGGGATCAGCCCCTCCGGAGTACTTGTGCAGCTTCGAGGCTCAGAACTTGGGATCGAAGCACACCTTCTGCAAGTCTAGATGCAGCAGATATTCGTCATTGAAGGAGGCATTCTCGGCGCTCTCTCGGACTTGGGGAGCTTCGGGATAATAATCGGGGTCATCGTCTTGATGCGTCTCTAAAGCGGCAGGGTTGGCCTGAGGACAAAGCTTGTCTGCGGCCTTCTGCCTCCATCTTTCCACCTCCGCCTGAAGTCGGGCCATCTGAGCGGTCATGTCTTCGGGGAGGTCTTAACTTCCTCCAAAGGGGTCCTCCAGGTCTCGGGAACTGACATAGTCAGTTCGGAGTACAGACGGAGCTGCCCGAGGGGCTACGGTTGCTCGGGGGTTATTAACTACTTCAGGAGTTTGGGGGATGTCTGAAGGTCCAGCTCCGGAGGTCCGAGAGGACCTTCGGAGTGGGCCGGTGGCTATACTCCACTTGGGAGGAATGACTTACGAAGCTAAGCAGGGTCTGGAGACCGAGAGCTTCGAATAGTGGTGGAAGGAGAGAAAGGCCTTCGAACTGTACTTGAAGCCTCTTGCCGAAGGGTGCGCGGAATCCTGGTACTCCGAAGCTCCTTCCTCAAACGTACTTCAAAGTACAGGCAGTGGCAGAGTACTATCTTTTAGTACTAAGTTCCCCACGAACGGCGCCAACAGTTGATGCAATGGATTATGCTAACATGTTCTATAAGACCAAGAACTGACAAACGAAGTGTTTGTGAATACGAACTATCTCAAGCCTCCGAATAGGATAATAGCTCGGAATAGTTCGAAGTATGTATTGAATATCAGAATATTCGATGCCTCTTACAAGACGAGAAGGGGGGTATTTATAGGTAAAATCTCTAATGAAAAGACCTTTTTACCCCTTAATTACAACCGGTCGCTGCTGCAGGCTAGCGCGTACGTGTAGGTGCTGCGTTAGCAGCCTAGGCTGCTGCATGCAACTGCACAGAGCAGTCCAACCATGCAAGCAAAGTCATGCCGAAGCTAAAAATCCTTCAGGCGCGCAACAATCGAAATAGCAGAATGATATTTTTGATGATGGCCTATGCTCGGCTGAAGAACACTTGAACAGAATGCCAGGAATCTCAAACGATCATGCCAAATATTGCTGTGCAAGCTACATCTACTACCACCTACTCTTCCAAAAATAGACCTCACGCGCCTAGCACAAATCTAGTGACAGCTATAGAGAAGCTAAAAACCATACAATATGAATAGAAAATAGGTGGTAGGAAAAACATTATCGCCGAACCAAAGCTATCAAAACAGGGATGCATAATGAGGCAACAGATAAATGAATCCACAGCGTGACATCCGATGGCTGAGAAAGAGAGAGAATAAAACTTGATTAAGCACTCGATGTGCCAACGATGCAGATCCTGATGAACTCGTGAAGAACAGAAAAACCATGAAAGCGGCGGCGCTCACAGGAAGATGAACACGGAAAGGCAGAAAAGTGACCCAAACTTTAGTGGGATTAAAACTTGATTTCAGAATAGGTAACCCTAACCCTAGGGATTGGGGCCCTTTTATAGGCAGCCCAATAGACTAGGAAAAATACCAAAAGACCCTTAGGGTTTTTACAGACACTGAAATAAAATGGAAAATACCAAAATGCCCTTAGAATATTTTACAGACTCGACTGACAGACTGTGGGCCTAAAGGCAAAATAGTAAAAACCTAAATAAATATATTTGTTCTGATGCGGAGCTTTCGTAGCAGCTACGGTTTCGCCTCAGAACGATCAGATCCGAGATCAGCGGTCAGTTTTGCGCCGAAACTGACAAAGCGTCCACCAGCTTCGCACCGGGTACCCAGATTGGGCCGGCCTGATTCTGCAGCTCCATCAGCCCGACAATCGCTCACCACCCATGTACCTATGTCAATCCTGGTCAACAGACTAGTGGATCCTCTGCTGCTCCTAGCCCATGTACTCGGATTGGGCCAGCCCGACTTCACGACCCCTCTGCCCGACAGTCGCTCGTTGCCCGTGTACCTGAGTCACATGCGGCCCAGATACAGCAGGTCTTCTCTTCTCTTCACATCCTCTTTGACTTCCGTTGACAATCACTCATCACATCTGGAGCCATGAGGCCCATGTTCTTCAACATGTCTCCTCAATCTCCCCCTTGATGAGTGCATTGTCAACACTCATCATCAAAAGAAGAAAATAACATAAAAGTTTAACCCTAATTACCAAAAGCCGAACAAAAGCAAAAAAACGGTCATTATGGTAAACCAAAAAATAAAGACTCAAAACGAGTGCAATCTCAGAATTATCAACAAGGAAATCCAAAGAGTAAAGGAAAAAGAGACTAAAAACTCCCCCTGAAACAAATCCCAGAGAAAGCCAAAACTCCCCCTAAACTCTTCTAAAAGATCGAGTAACCCAAAATTTCTCCCCCTTGTTGATAATTGGACTCATCAAGCGAGACTAAATTCACTCTAAAGAGACACAAACTCGAACTCCCCCTGAAAAGAAGCTCCCCCTCAAATATGCAATGAATGCAACTAGGGTGCAGGTGGAGTGTAGAAAGCATGCTTCTCAGATATGATTGACTGCAATTACAATATCTAGCAGGTATAGAAAAAGACATACTATCTAAGACACATGGAAAGATTAGTGCACAAGATGATATCTAAAGAAAGTCATTGGCACACATTTTCAATTTTTGCAAACAAAAGCATCACCACATTTTCTAGTCGACAAGCAAGGTAAAGCATGAGATGCAAAAGCTAACTGATATCTACCAAGAAAAGCATTGTCCAGAACAAAGTGCTTTAGCAAACTTGTTATCCTTTTAAATTTCAGGCTTTTTCTTTTCCTTTTTCATTTTTTCTAGGGGTTATTTACATGTCAAACCTTATGCTAACCGACTAAGTCAAGCCTAGGCCAGAACTGGACCATCAGAAGCTTAAGACATTGGTCTTGGCATACATTACACTGTCCTAGTTCATACCAAAGTGCTATGGTAAGCAGTCCAGAACAATGCAATGCGACAAAACAAATTGTTGGGGGAAAATACGTCATCCTTAGGACTTCAGAGATCAACAGTCAAAGATAATTCACCAGCATCAAAGCTTGCGTTCACCTCCAGAGATGATGAAGTTTTAAGCCGAAGGATACTTCGGCTTCATGGTTCGAAGGTATCCTCCGAAGGCTCCAAAGCTATAGTGGAAAACAGCAAGACTGATAAGACGTCTGCCTTATCTACCTTCTCCGGATAAATTTTACTATTTTAACCCTATTCGGCGTACCGAATAGTTTCTACTATGTTGGTTCTAATTGAGGGGTAAATAGGTCTTTTCCTTATAGTTTTTACCTATAAATACCCCCTTTCTTACCTTGTAATAGGCATCGAATACTCAACTATTCAATACACAATTTCGGAATACTTTGAGCAATTATCCTATTCGGAGGCTCGAAATAGTTCTCAACAAAAACTCTTTGTTTGTTAGTTCTTAATCTTCAAGAACTTGTTAGCGTAATCTTTTATGCCAACAGTTGGCGTCGTCCGTGGGGATCCTAGTTCTAAAAGCTAGTTCTCTGCCGCTGACTGTACTTTGAAGAGCACTTGCGAAGGGAGCTTCGGAGTCTCAAGATTCCGCGCACCCTTCGGTAAGGGGCTTCCTAGTGCAGCTTGAAGGCCTTTCCTCGCCTGCCCAAACCAATCGAAGTCCTCGGTCTTCGACCTCATCTTCATTAGCTATGCCTCCCAAGCGCATCCTAGCCTCTGATCCTCCCCGAAAGTCCCCTCGGACCAACGGTGCATGACCCTCAGTTATCCCATTAACCCTAGAAGGGGTCACCGGATGTCGAGCACCTAGAGGACCCCGAGCCACTCCCACGATGCTCCAAACCGACTACACCAGTTCCCGAGATCCGAAGCTCCCCTCCAAAGGAGATGAAGACCTTCCTAAGGACGAGGCTACCCAAGTAGCGCGACATCAGGAGGAAGTGGCAAGGTGGAGGCAAGAGGCAGCCGATCGGCTTCGCTCTCAAGCCTCTACTCATGCTCCAGAAGGGCCTCAAGACGGTGGTGCAGGCGATCTTCCCGGAGGAAGCCGAGAATGCGTCCTTCGACGATGAGTCTCGATTCCATCCGGACCTACAAAAAGTGCCCTTCGACCCTAGGTTTAAGGCCTCGAAGCTGCTCAAATACTCCGATGGGTCTAACCCTAGAGAATTCTCTCGTTCGTATGCTTTGGCAATAGAAGCCAGCGGAGGGGTGCGTAACACTATGGCGAAGTGTTTCCCCCTCTCTCTTGAAGGTGTAGCTCTCCGATGGTTCTAGTCTCTAAAGCCAAGATTGATCAAGTCTTGGGAGCAGGTGAAGAAGAAGTTTGTAAGCAACTTCCAGGGTACATTTGTAGCCCCAATGTCATCTGGAAGTCTGTCTCAGGTGAAGCAGCAATAAGGGGAAACACTTCGGGAGTATTTCACACACTTCGCCCACACCAAGTATTAGATCAAAGGCTTGTCTACCTCTTCGGTAGTCGATGCCGCGTGCGAAGGGGTGCTGAACCCAGATCTCCTCAGCAAGCTTCATCAAGAACTAGTGTCATCTGTGGCACAGCTGATGGCATACTTTGAACAGTATGCCAAGGCAGAGGAAGGCTGCCTCTGAAGAATAGCGACACCTGCACCAACCCTTCGAGAAGTGAAGACGGAGCCTGAAGTCCCAACCTCTCCGCAAGCCCCCCTTGACAATCGCTTCAATGATCATAGGCGGGGAAAGAAGCACTTCCGCTCCGAGGTGTTGAACATTGCACCCTCCACCACGAAGGCACCTATCAACCTTCAACAGGCGCAAGGCTTCAAGGTTGGTGCTTCGAAGCCCCAAGAAAGAGTAGCTGGCAGGTGCCAAAGCTTCTTCTATTGTGTGCATGGCGAGAATAGAAGCCATGACACAAAGGATTGTAAGTCTGTATTAACCATTCGGGGTGAATACCTTGGACGAAGTATAGGGCGAGGTACTTCGGATCGAGCCCCTCTAGTGGCACGTTCGGAGCCCGTGCAAACCAGGGCCTGAGCCGGCATCCTCGAAGCTCCAATGCAGCTCCCGGTGGCCAATATTATGCCACCACCGAAGCAGGAAGATCCCCAAGATCACGGCAAGCGAGTGGTCCTACCCATCTCCAGAGGGGGGGACCCTCGGTAACATGTCGAAAAGGCAGCGATGAGAATATGTCCGTGAATTAGGGCACAAAGGGACCTCGAATTCTTCGGTAGAAATGCCCGAGTGGTCCCATGTACCTATTTCTTTTACTGCCAATGATGCTGCGGGGGTGAAATTCCCTCATGCTGACCTCCTTGTCATTTCAGCTGATATAGCGGGAGTCGAAGTCCGAATGATCCTGGTAGATGGCGGAAGCTCCGCAGATATACTCTTCGTCCAGGCCTTCGACCAGATGTGCATTACTCGGAGGCATTTACTTCTAGCGGTCCGCCCACTCCAAGGCTTCGCAGGTTCGCCTCTCGATGCCCTCGGCCAGATAGGCCTCGAGGTTGCCTTCGGAGAGGGGAACTTGGCCAGGGTGGAGGAGGTGATCTTCGATGTCGTAGATGCCCCATATGTCTATAATGTGATTTTTGGACGGGGAATGTTGAACCAGTTCGGGGCTATAGCACATCATAACTACATATGTGTCAAGATGCCCACGCAAGGTAGAGTTCTCACTATCTCTAGAGACCAAGCTGTAGCCCGAAGAATGGAGTATGGCCACGGTCAGCCATTTGACCCTCGGCAAGTGCACACAGAGGAGGCTTCGGAGTCTTCAAAGTCTTCAAACTCCACGAATGGCCTTTCCCTAAAGCCAAGCCCAGAAGGTGATGTCGTCATGAAGATAATCCTGAAAGATGGCAAGGAGTACCCAATACAGTTCGGCAAGGGGCTACCTTTAGAGATAGATACTTCACTAGAGGAAGTAGTCAAACAAAATTTGTATATCTTTGCCTAGACCGAAGAAGACATCACCGGGGTTGACCGGAGTATCATCGAGCATAGTTTGCTTGTCAACCCGAAAGCTAGGCCAGTGCGCCAGGGGCTCCGAAAGTTATCAGAAGAGAGGGCAGACCTCGCCAATGTAGAAGTGGAAAAATTGCTAGGGGCTAGTATCATCAAGGATGTAGCCCACACGGAGTGGCTGGCTAACCCTCTTTTTGTCAGGAAGAAGGGCTCCGGCAAGTGGCACATGTGCATTGACTTCACATCTTTAAACAAAGCATGCCCGCGAGACCCCTACCCTATGCCCCAAATAGACCAGCTGGTGGATTCTACGGCTGGCTCCGAATTACTGAGCTTCCTGGATGCATACTCTGGTTATCACTAGGTCTGACTAAAGCGCGAAGACGAAGCCAAAACAAGTTTTATAACTCCCTCCGGAGTATTTTGTTATGTTCGTGCCAGAGCCACCTTCTCACGTTTGATAGCTAAGGCTCTAGGTCATCAAATAGGCTGAAATGTCGAGGCCTATATGGATGACATTGTAAAAAAGAGTGTTGTAAAGCACCATCATAGACTAGACCTAGCTGAAACATTTGAGAGCCTCCGAGCATGTGGAGTTCGTCTCAACCCTAAAAAATGTATATTCGGGGCGCAAACAAGAAAAATGCTAGGGTACTTAGTTTCGTGTAGGGGAATCGAAGCTAGCCTGACGCAGATAAGCGCATTGCAAAGAATGGCTCCACCAGAAAATCTGAAACAGGTCCAGAAGCTAACAGGACGGCTCACAGCTCTCAGTAGATTCTTGGCCAGATCAGCCGGGCGAAGCCTTCCAATTTTTAAAGATCTAAAGGGGCCCGAAAGATTCAATTGGACGCTGGAGTGCCAGAAAAGCTTCGATGACATTAAAGATTACCTCGAAAGCTTGTCAACACTTACTGTGCCCCTCCAGGAAGAAACTCTCCTTCTTTATCTTGTAGCAACGGGCTCCGCAGTAAGTGCAGTATTGGTCAGGGAAGTTGAGCTTGAAGGAAAACTGGTGCAAAACCTAGTTTACTTCATCTCAGAAGCTTTGTTCGGAGCAAAGACAAGATACTCGAGCTCGAAAAATTTTCTTATGCTTTTGTAATGGCCTCGTGGAAGCTAAGGCATTACTTTCTAGCACATAATCTAATCGTTCCTACCTCGTATCCCCTTGGTGACATGCTTCGGAGCAAAGATTCTACGAGTATGATCGGAAAATGGGCTGTCGAGCTAGCCTCGTTTGGTATTTCCTTCATGGCGAGAACAGCTATCAAATCTCAGATTATAGATGACTTCGTGGTGGAGTGGACTCCATCTGCAGTCTGGGCTCTAGAAGAAACCTCCGAAGGTTTATGGACAATTTTTTCCGACGGAGCCTATCAGGCATCTGGTGCCAGAGCTGGAGCTGTGATAATATCGCTGTCAAGGCATAAGGCCATGTATTCTATGATGGTCAACTTTAATACCACCAATAATATCGCAGAGTATGAAGGGATCCTGCTAGGCCTCCGAAAGGAAAAAGCGCTTGGAGCAGCAAGAATTATAATTAAGACAGATTCCCAAGTCGTCGCAGGGCATGTTGACAAAAGCTTTCAAGCAGGAACCAGCATCTTGCAAAGTATCTAGAAGAAATCCGCAAGATAGAAGCAATGTTTAAAGGATTCTCTGTTCGGAGTATTCCTCGAGCAGATAATCAACTTGCAGACATTCTAGCGAAGGCTGCAGCTGGAGCATTGGACGTCCCGGAGGGTGCTTTTTATGAAGAACTTATCAAGCCTACGGTAAATCAATTACCCTCCACAGAAGTCCTTTGCATCCCAGCTGTAGATTGGTGGACCCCGATAATGGATGTCTTGCAAAATAGCGCAGTCTTGTCAGAAGGTCTGGATTTCCGAAGGTTGCAAGCAAGGGCTCGTAATTATGAGCTTTTCAATGTGATATTATACAAAGCCGGAGTTTGTTCTTCCCTACTCCAGTGCATCTCACAACCCGAAGGCCAAGATATACTTCGGGAAATTCCCGAAGGCTTATGTGGAAGCCACCTAGCCCCCCGTGCTCTAGCAGGAAAGACACTTCGGCAGGGGCTCTATTGGCCAACAATTGTGAGAGATGCGGAAGAGCTAGTTCGAACCTGTCAAGGATGCAATGGATGGGTAGACGGAGCCACCGTCCACCAACACCCCTTCAATTTATTACCCCAGTATGGCCAATGACACGATGGGGAATGGATCTCATTGACCCTTTTCCAATGGCAAAAGGCAGTTTGAAGTTTGTAGTGGTAGCAATTGAGTATTTTTCTAAATGGGTCGAAGCTGAACCCCTAACTGCTATCACTTCAAGAAATGTGCAAAAAAATTTCTGGCAAAATATCATATGCAGGTTCGGAGTGCCAAGGGAGTTAACTGTAGATAATGGCACCCAGTTTGAAACCGAACCCTTTAAAGAATTTTGCGAAGAACTGGGCATCAAGTTATGCTTCGCAGCAGTTTGCCATCCACAATCCAACGGAGCCATCGAGCGAGCCAATGGAAATATTCTCTGTAGTTTAAATCGAAGGATTGTCGGGCTGGCTAAAGAACTGTGAACCGAAGAACTTCCTAAGATTCTATGGTCCATTTGGACCACTCAAGCCAGGTCCACAGGTTTCACCCCATTCAGGCTGCTATTCAGAGATGAGGCCATGACTCCTACGAAGCTCAAGGGTGGATCCCTTCGCGTAGTAGAACCTGGAGATGAAGACGAGAGAAATACTTCACTGGACTTGTTAGAAGAAACAAGGCTTTGAGCTGTCGCCAATCCGACGAAGTACCAAGACCAAACAAAGACATGGTATGACCCAAAGATAAAAGTGAACGATCTTAAACCAGGTCATTTGTTATTGCGAAGTGTAATAGCTCTAGGGAAGCTAGGGAATAAATGGGAAGGACCATATATTATCCTACGCTCAGGACTCCCCGGCTCATTTAAATTATCTAATTTAGAAGGGGAAGAGTTGAAGCATGCATGGCATGTGGAGCACCTTAAACGTTATTACGCTTAGGGGCTCCTTGTAATCAATTGTAAAAGTACCTTTCTAAATAAAAATGGAGGTTCAAATTGTGTTTACTCTTCAAATATCTCTTACTCCTGGTGGACGCATCAGGAGAACGAAGATGCTTACGGAGTCAAGCATCTTTCAAGGAACCCAGACAACGGCCTTTGAACCATTGGTTCAAGGATTCCGTTGGCCCTCCTACGGATTCCAGGCTCCGGCTTGTTAGGATCCGTAGAAGAGTCTAAGGACTTTAAAAGAACAGATTTCCGGCCTCCGGGTTCGAAGCATCTGTAAAAGAGCCGAAGGTGGCCTGCCTACGGATTCAAGGCTCTGGCTTGTTAGGATCCGTAGAAGAGTCTAATGACATTAAAAGAATAGATTTCTTGCCTCCAGGTTCGAAGCATCTGTAAAAGAGCCGAAGGTAGCTAGCCTAAAGATTCCAGGCTCCGTCTTGTTAGGATCTGTAGAAGAGTCTAAGGACTTTAAAAGAATAGATTTCCGGCCTACGGGTTCGAAGCATCTGTAAAAGACCCGAAGGTGGCCAGCCTACGGATTCTAGGCTCCGTCTTGTTAGGATCCATAGAAGAGTCTAAGGACTTTAAAAGAACAGATTTCCAGCCTCCGGGTTCGAAGCATCTGTAAAAGAGTCGAAGGTGACCAAGCAATAAGGTTTCAAGGCTTCGGCCCAATGTAACACTTTTAAAGTCCTAAGCGACTGCTATGGGAGCTTACAAGTATAAATTTAGCTTCGGATCTTATAAACATCATAATACGAACGTACAGTTCGAAGAACTCTATGAAAGAGTAAAATATGATTATCATGTGTTGTGTGAAGCATCAGATTGTTATATCAATCATTGTGTCCGACGGACCCTATCGCAACGCGTATGGTCCCCCACCCACAAGGAGGGGCAGAGGAGTAAGGAACAACAAAAAGATGCTTCCAAAGCAATTCATATTAATTGGATAATCATATTATTACATCAAAAGAAGTTCTGGTCTAAGCCTAGATAGAAATGGAGACCCCTCCGACCTCTAGAGCTACTTCTAAGACCACTTCGACCTTCGGGCTCCGAAGCCTTCGAGACTTTCTTCATAGTCCAAGTGCTTTTCTTCTTCGAAGCTCGCAGTTTTTTTTGCACCTCTTGAAGTTCAGCCCAAGACAAAAGTCTTGCGGAGCTTGCCTCTACTGAATCTTCGACTTGGTATTCCGAGTCAGACCAATCTACATATTCGTAGGACGAAGATGCTTCTTCCTTATCCTCTTCCTTAATATAAGCTAAGACCTCGCGATGGACTTTGGGTGCTATCTCCCCTTGATCCCCTCGAGGAATAGAGAAGTGCGAGCATCGATAAGGCCTTAAGCTTTCGAGGAGAGACCACTATCGACGGAGCCCTTCGCTAAGTTCCAATACTTCAAAGTCAAGCTCCGAAGATCATGGAAAAACCTAAAAGAATAAACATCCAAAGAAAGTTTCCTCATTTATAAACTTTTCATTCATAAAACGGGCTTTAACAAGTTTTCTTATACATGCATAAGCGACCTATAAAGCTAAACCTGTAGGTTGGCAAGCGGAGCAGGTGGGGTCGGAGCCGGCGAAGTCGGAAGCGGAGGCTTCGTCTGAGATTGATTCTGCCGGCGAGCCTCATCGATCCAAGCTTTGGCTACAGCTTTGTGATCCGTTGTCCAGATTGCCTAGAAAGCTTCCCAAGCAGAAGCTACATCCTGCGAAGGACGCAACAGGTCCTCGTCGGTGAATCCTACAGGCGTTGAACCCCCAACCGGAGCAACAGAAATCCCAAGAACTTCGATGTGACGAAGTACTCCGATCCCGGCAACTTGTCCGAAGATCTCTCCGTACCGAATGCCAGAGCCCATCATCAACTTCATCGCCACTTGAATCATCTTCAGCTTCCGGTTGAGGGGATCACTCGCCACAGCTGAAGACGAAGGGCACATTGTGCCAAAGTATTCCAAGGTACCCCGAAGGGCATCCATGGTATGCTCCGCTATGGCAAAATTCTTCACTTCCACCACTTTTAGCCCAGCAGCAGCAGTAGACACTTTGGCCATCTTTGGCAAAGCACTCTTTTGAGCCAGCGCTTGTTGAATCGAGTCTTGGAGTTCCTCGAGTTGTGCGCTTGAGTTGGCTGCTGCCTGCCAGAGCTTCTCGACCTCTGCTCTGAGCACCACACACTTGGCCTCGGCATCTTGGGCCAAAGTTTTGAGCGCAGTGCTGCTCTACTGTTTGATCCAAAGTGCTTCGTCAGTGGCGGCTCTGGCCCTCCATTCCTCGAGGAGTTCCTCCTCCAGTCGAAGTGTTTTGTCTTCAGAGCTTTTAAGGGCAGACTGGAGGGTAGTTACCTTCCTTTTGAGCCGATTAGTTTCGAGATCATTGGAAGTCCCTGCCGCTCTAGCAAGGACAAATTGCTGCAAAAAAGCAAGTAAGTACCAGGTAATTCCATTTATTGATTGAATACACTTGCGGTGTGTTGCATACCTGAAGGGCAGCCCTTTCGAGGGCCAAATTGATCTCCCGGGCTCTAGCTTTGCTCAAGATGGAGACCAATTCAGAGTTCACGACTTCTTGGCCTTTGTCCGCCAAGGGCTCCAGAAGCGCCCGGAGGCCTGTTCGTTTCTCCAAGAATGGAGCCAACAGAGGAAGCTAGGATAGGGACTGACAATCGTCTACCGCGGCCTCCTCCTCTGCATTGCTCGCCAAATGATCATTGGAGGAGGGCGTCGCTGTCAAGGTAGGGAGGGGACCGAAGCTCGTCAGGCTCTTACCCCTCCCCGGCGCAAAAATCGGAGCAGGAACTCCGGCTGAGGTAGATCCTCCTTCGACCGATGCACCCTCGGCCGGAACTGCTTCGCCCGAGATGGCTCCAGTCATCGAAGCTACTATGTCTACTGGAGCCTCAACTCCAAGAGAATCTGAAGCTCCATCGGTGATCGGAGCTATGCTACTCCTCGACGCACCTACAAAATTAAGGTATTCAGTGAATATTTGTGGGTAATAGTTATTGCAGGAATTGTAAAGGCAAAAGCTTCGGAGTATACCTTCGTCTACAACTTGAGGGAGAATTGTGGGGTCCTCCAGGGCTTCATACATTCGGAGGTACTCTTCGAGGTCATCCCCAGCCACTGGTGAGTTAGGAAGGGCTAACTCAAGTCCTGAGCCAACCGCGATGGGCTCGAGGGAGTGCGTTGTATCTGCTTCCGTAGCCTATTAAGAAGGAGCTCCGGCTGCGCCCAAGGCCTCGTCTTCACTGTCTTCGATAAGATAATTCTCAAGGGCCTTCCCCATTCGGGCATCGGAGTCTTTATCTCCAGAGTCTTCCAAAGACGAGCTCTGAATGCCCAAGGAGGAAGGCGAAGATACCGGAGTCGGTTGAAGAGGAGGTTTCGACGTCTTCTTCCCTTTCTTGGTAGGGGTCTTGGTGGTCTTCTTGGAAGGCTCAGTAGTGGCTTTCCTCTTCAGAGGGGCCGCTCCAGTTGAGTCGAAGTCTAGCAGAGGTGGAGGCTCCATTCCGAGAGCCCTCCACACTCTGTTGAAGCACTCCTAGATTCCCACCAGATCCACCCTTCACTGTCTCTCTGCCACCGTAGGGTCTCCGAGCACCATTTCGGTGGCCTTCACGATCTGCTCCGGAGCTAGCGCCAAAGGAGCCACTGAAAAGAGGTAGCATTTCATAAGTATGTTATACATTTTCTAATATATTAATGCAGGAAGATCGAAGATTTACCTAGGTTTCGAAGATCTCCTTCCGAAGTGTTTTGAAACGCAATCGACCAGTTAGCTCCAAGAGGCGGGATCCAGAGGGCAATGAATTCCTCTGCCAGATCCCGCATGCTCATGCGACTGGCTATTGAAGAGAGCAACCCAAACCGCATTGAGAGCTGGCTTGGGTTCGGAGTAACTTCCGCCTCCTTCCGGAACCAGATGTCCTGAAGAGGCCCTGCGAAGCTGGAATCTTCTCCTGGGAAATGCTATGCATGTTCCTTCCGAAGCTGGAAGTTGACACTTCTGAATGCCATCAACACCTTGGTATCTCTGGGTCCATCTTGTGGCTTCGGTTGGCAATTGGCTTCGTGGGTAGCGGCAAAGATCTCCGATCTTCCTTCACATCCTTTAGCCCGAAGAGTCCATTTGAAGATCACCAGTCTTGCAATAGCGTTGGGGGACAACTGCGGCAAGGTAATATGGAACATTTCCAGTACCTCTGTTAAGAAATTGATGGCAGGGAGCCCTAGTCGAGCTTTGAAGAATGCTTTGAAGACTACCACTTCTCCACTCCACGGCTTCGGGGTCGACTCCATTCCCGGGACCCGAGTCCTCATTCTAGGGCCCAGCTTCCTGGCCACTACTTCTTCAATGGATTCCACATTACTCATTGATTGGCCGATGAGGAATCTTTGTGGAATTGGTTTCTTGGATGGAGGGCAGAGCTCCTGAGGATTTTTGGGCTAAGAATCTCTTGAGCTCTGGCCATGGCCGTTGGTACTGAAGCCGCCCACGCCTGCCTCTGTGCCAAGGAACCCGCTTCCGCTGGCACAGTTGCACTGGTCCTTGCCATGAGTTGATCGCTCAAAAGGTTGAGAGGAGATTTGGAGGTTGAAGAAAGAAGGCTTCGAGCTTCAAGTTCTGTAAAAAATTTCGGTGGGCTTCGACCCCCCTTTTATAGCCTTTCCACTAGCTACTGCGCCTCGATAAATCAAGAGACGATGATGTTGAATAATAAAGACCTACATCAGGCGCATAGGTAAGGTACCTAAAATGCGCGACAGCCTGCCGATGAGACGCGCGTGGTGAAGACTGGAAGCGTGCGCACAGTCCCACGACAAAATGAATATCTGGCCTCATCGCTGTCAAGTACAGCAGCGAACCGATCATCCCTCGATACTCTCTCTCGTTGACCTTGATGCCATTCTCGTCCTTGTCTAGGCCCCCAGATGTACTGTAGGACCAAAAGTAGCGACCAGAGGGGGGGGGGGTGAATGGGCGCCTAAAAATTCTTTCGAATCAATGGCCTGCTCCCAACACCCAACGTGCCTCAACAGACTTAGTAGCATAAAGCAAATAGATCAACATAGCTAAAAATAATCTAGCCTAAAAACGACCAGTGTCCAAAACAGTGCTGATAGGCAGATTAACAGATCATTTAAAACATGGCAGATCAAACTTCTCGGAAACAACTCATCACAGCAATTGATCTAAGTACACATAAAACGAGATGAGAAGTTACTGTTCAAAAGTTGTCTCCAGTAAGGTACTTGACGAAGCCTGCAACAAGGAAGCCTGCAGTATCGAAGCCTGCAGTGTCGAAGCCTACAGTTTCGAAGCCTGTAGTGTCGAAGCCTGTAGTGTCGAAGCCTGCACTGTCGAAGCCTGCAGTGTCGAAGCCTGCAGTTTTGAAGGCTGCAGCGTCGAAGCCTTCTTCGAAGGGTACAGTGCAATAGACAAAATAGACAACAATTGCTAAAACAAACGAAGCTTGCTCCTCTGCAGGGCTTCACTAAAGCCTTCGGTATGGACTTCGTACTTAGTCAAAACACCAGACTCGAGGCCTATTTCGAAAATGCGAAGGTCAGATTTTAACTGCCGAAGGTTGCTTTTGCTGACGAAGTGCACTAAACGAAGTATGCCTTGAATGCTCGAAGCCCTTGCATACTTCGAAATAACTTCGACTGATCGAAGCTATTGCACAAACTTTGTCAGGAAAACAATGATCGAACCCGGCTATGAAGTACCTTCGCACAGAATAAAATAAATCCTGATGCAAACACAAGCCCAGCAAACTTCGAAGAGACACAGGAGATAAAAGCAGAAACACGCACGTAGAGCTGACAGGCTACAGACGAAACTAGCTGAGCAGGAGGTGGGACCCACACGCATGTGACTGCAATTTTTCCGAAAGAACTGAGCTCTTTTCTGCTCCCTATGCGTGCAATAGGACATGTAGTCTCAAGACTATGGGACAATGACCTGACATGCCGAAAGCAGAGTTAGGAAAAATTATTTGTTAAACCAAAACGTGAACACAGGACCTTTTCAACTCAAGCACAAAAAGGCATGGAATTTTCATTTTTCTGATTTTTCATCATTTTTAGAGCACATTTTCCATGTTAAAGCATATAGATGACCAAGTTGCATATCTGCATCTAAGTAAGGATCTAGCTACAAGGCATGTAACAGTTAGCAAAAGCATTCATCCTACACATGCTAGTTACCAGAAGCAATGGTGATCATTTTTTAATTTTAAAGCATGAAAGCCATACATATGACAGATATCAGACATATCAAGTGAACTGAAGCAAAGCATGATCATCGACAAGTAATCAAAAGCATGTACCAGCTAGAATAATTAAAGCAGTTCAATCATATAACAGAAGCAAGCTTAAAGTGTGATATGTGAATATGCATGATATGAACACACACAAAAAGACTCAAGAAAAGAGTAAAGAAGAAAGAAAACTGACTCAAAATATCCTAAAAAGGATACACAACACCCAAATCCCCTCGCAAATGCTCAAAAGTAGATTGATCTAGGGGTTTGGTGAAAATGTCAGCCAACTGATGATGGGTATCAACATGAACAAGGTCAATGACACTTTTCTCATATTGATCCCTCAGAAAGTGAAAGCGCACATCAATGTGTTTTGTTTTTGAATGGAGACAAGGGTTTTTCCCTACACTAATTGCACTGGTGCTATCACAAAACAGAGGAACTCTGGTAGGAAAGAATAACCCAAAGTCTCGCAAAGTGGAAATCATCCAAACCAACTGTGAGCAGCAGCTAGCAGCAGGTACATATTCAGCCTCAGTGGTTGAAAGTGCAACTCCAGACTGCTTCCGAGAAGACCAAGAGACAAGAGACGAACCAAGAAACTGGCAAGTACCGAAAGTCGACTTGTGATCCTACCGGCACCCACCAAAGTCAGTGTCCGAAAAGCCAGATAAATCAAGAGATGATGATGCTGAATAGTAAAGACCTAGATCAGGCGCATATGTAAGATACCTGAAAATGCGCTTGACAGCCTGCCGATGAGACGCGTGTGGTGAAGACTGGAAGCGCGCGGACAGTCCTACGAAAAACTATATGTCTAGCCTCGTCACCGTCAAGTACAACAACGAACCGATCATACCTCAAAACTCTCTTTCATTGACCTTGACGCCGCTCTAGTCCTTGTCCAGGACCCCAGATGTACCCATCGGGGTCATTTGAGGCTTCAGCGCTCCACCAAAGTCGAACTTCTTCAACATGTGTCGCATGTACTTACTCTAGTGGATGAAGGTGCCGTCCTTGGTCTGCTTGATCTAGAGCCCTAGGAAATACTTGAGCTCACCCATGAGGCTCATCTCAAACTCACTGTGCATCTGCACAGAAAACTTGGACACAAGAGCATCAGTAGTACCACCAAAAATGATATCGTCCACGTATATCTGAGCAACCAAGAAATCTGATGCATCTCTGTTCAAGAAAAGAGTTTTATCCACATAACCCATCACAAAGACCTTCCCCAACAAAAACTGCTTCAACCGGTCATACCAAGCCCTGGGGCTTGCTTCAGACCGTATAAAGCTTTTTGCAGCTTAAAAACATGTTGAGGAAACTTTGGGTTCTCAAAACCAGGGGCTGCCTAACATAGACTTCCTCCTCAATGTACCCGTTCAGAAAAGCACTCTTGACATCCATTTGAAAAAGCTTAAAACCCTTCGAAGCGACAAAAGCTAAGAGAATGCGAATGGACTCAAGACGGACAACAGGGGCGAAAGTCTCCTCAAAGTCAATACCCTCCTTCTGGCAAAAACCCTGGGCCACTAGTCGAGCTTTGTTGCGACCCCATCTTCACCTTGCTTGTTTTTGAACACCCACTTGGTGCCTATGGGTTGGATCCCGGTGGCAGCTCAACTAGTATCCAAACCCTATTGCGGACAACATTCCCAAGCTATTCTTGCATAGCATTAATCCAATTCGAATCAGAAAGAGCATGAGAAATGTCTCTAAGTTCAAAAGATGCAACAAAAGTAGATTCAACAAACACAGCAAGAGAGTCAACAGAAGAATGCAAAGTCCTCTCAGATAGATCACCGATGATGAGCTCTAAGGGGTTATCACGCTGAACTGCTCGGGATCCCTGGTGATCTGAAGTCACCTCACCGGAGTCAGCAGCTGGCACCTCTGGACTCGACTGAGGGGGTCGATTGAAGTGGAAGAAGTGATCAGAGGTCCGCCCTCATCCTCAGTCGAAGTCTCAGAAGGTGTGGGTTCTGCAGGTGTGTAGAAGGCCCACCCTCATCAACAGCTGTAGCATCATCATCTTGCTCGAAGATGGACTCTTCGAGCTCACCATCTCTAGAAAGCTCAAAAGAAGGAGTCAAAGAAGGCAAAGACTCATCGAAAGACACCTCGCAAGTTTCAACAAGTTGTTAGGAGTCGAGGTTCCAAACACGGAAGCCTTGAGAATGCAAAGCATAACCAAGAAAGACTCCATCCCAGCAACGAGACTCAAACTTGTCCAAATGCCCTCCCTTCTTGAGCACAAAGCACTTGCAGAGAAACGCTCGCAAGTGACTCACCTTGGGCTGTCTGCCAAACGGCAACACATATGAAGTCTTACCTAGGTAAGCTCTAAGAAAAATGTGGTTGGCCAGATAGCAAGCCGTGTTCATGGCTTCATCCCAAAAGCACCTAGGAGTCATGTGCTCATCGAGCATCGTCCTAGCCATCTCGACTAGCGTGCGGTTCTTTCGTTCCACAACACCGTTCTGTGGGGGAGTGTAAGGAGCAGAAAACTGATGATCAAGACCTTGATCACTACAGAAACTGATGAACTGAGAGTTCCTGAACTCAGAGCCGTTGTCAGAGCAAATTGCTCGCATCCGACCATTGTTCTCATTCTTCAGCTTCAAAATTAGGTCATGAACAAAATGAAAAGTCTCATCCTTAGACTCGAAGAAGAAGACCCACGAGAATCAAGAAAAATCATCAACGATCACAAGCGCAGACCACTTCCCACCGACTAAGCGTACCCGAGCTAGACCAACAGTGTCCATGTGTAACAGCTCTCCCGGGTACGAAGTCATCACCTGAGTCACAGGTGAGTGAGAAGCGGAAACCATTTTCCCGTGACAACTGGGATGGAAAACTAGATCCTTCTCCATCTTAAGCTTGGGAAATCCTTGGATGAGGTCCATAGAGCTCAATCTGACTAGCAGATCAAAACTCAAATGGCCTAGCCTCCTATGCCACTTCCAGAGCTCAGAGGAGGATCCAACAATCAAACAGCGAGAAGGACCAAAAGAACTAGAGAAGTCAATCCGAAAAACCTTACTGAAGGGTATGATCTGGCAAATCAAAATCCCTCTAGAATCAACCACAGAAGACATGCCCTTCTTAAAACGAACCTCCAGACCATCCTCAAGAAGTTGCGAAATAGAAATCAAATTGAAGTTCAAATTTCCAACCAAAGCAACATTCTTTAAAGAGAAATGGTCAGAGATGCGAATTGAGCCAATGCCGTGTACCTTCCCTTGACCACTGTTCCCGAAGGTGATGTATTCCTTGGAGATTGGGGGAGAGAGACTGGAGAACCATCTGCGATGTCCCGTCATGTGGTGAGAGCATCCCGAGTCCATGATCCAAACATCCTCCAGTCCCCGATCCTGCACAATTAGTGGTCGTAAGGGGGAGAAAATGGTCCGGCACTAGGTTTAGCAAAAGAACTAAACCAGTGTCGAGCCATCTGCTCAAAAGACGGAAAACAGAAAGCATCATAAGAGTCTGGACCAAAGCGCGACTCAAAGCGCGGTCCTCGGTTCTGCCTAAAACCTCGGCCACAACGTCTAGAGCCGTATCCAAAATGACCTGGAGCTCTGCCAGAGCGAACACCACCCTCTGAAGCATGGGCATGAAAGCCGTCTCCTCTGCCACCACCTACACGACACGGCCTGGCCTCTAGCCTCTCCCCGCGTTGAGGAACTCTTAGTCTACCACCCTACTGGTAGAACTGCTCCTACCCTCCACGAGTTCTCTCTGCTCTCTCAACCCGCTTCCTCCTGAAGCAAAACTCCTCAAGATGCCCGTCTCTCTAACAGTACTCATAGTGATAGGTGGGCTTCTTGGGATGTGGTTGAGGCTTGGGGTTCTTGGGCTTAGTGGTGTTGGGTGTAGACTCTTTGGTGTGAGAGGGTCCAGGTAGAGAGTCTAGAGAAGTGTGGAGATGTTTGGGCTTTGGGACCAAGATGGGCTTCTTGGGTGGAGCTTTAGGCTGTTCTTGGAACACTCCATCCTTGGGCAGACTAGCCTGGAAAGACTCAGTGGAGTGAGTTTGGGGTATCTCTGTTCAGGAGTCATTTTACTCCACTCCACTACCCGGCTAAGAGCACTCTCAAAATCAGCCTTGGTGTAGGTGTAGCCTACCCCAAACCCATCCTGCCTCTTAAACTGCTGGATCATCATGCCAAGATGTGGCTCTCTGGCACTCACCCAACTCAGGATCTGACGGAGGTAAAATTTCTCATTCTGAACATCAGCTAGGTCCTCTCTCAAGGAAGCTAGTACCTCCACCTGAGACAAGCAGGTCTCAAACTCTCTATCAACTTGGACAGACTTCTTGGCTTTCAGCTTGATCAACTCCAATCTAAGAGACAAGCAGTTCTCACAGACAGTGGGTGGAACTGACAGTGTTTCAAGCTCTACCCTGGTCTGCTCCAGCTCAGCTCTAACTCTCTCCAAATCACCCAATTGCTCATCACCCTTGGCTTTTAGCTCAGCTAAACTAGCTAGATGAGATGGGCAATCAACACAGGGCACTACGATAGTGGCATGAGCATATTTCAGATCCAGCTGAGCGCTCTCAAGCTCATTGGCCAAAGCGTCCCTCTCATCAACCCTCTATGTGTACCTGGACTTAAGAGTCGTCAGGTGATACAGTAACACCTCACACTTTGGGCACTCACTGCTATCACCCAAGCAAGGGGAAGAAGATAGACTCTCAATCCTGCTGTTGGCCACGGCAAGCTCACTCTCAAGCTCATCTATCCTCTTCTTAGCCCCTCTAAGCAGTTTTCCCGATATCTCAACTCCTGACGATTTTCTTCAAGTAAATCAACGATTTCACGTTCATAAGAAGATACCTTTTCATTGTCGTCGTCATCGGAGTCGTCGGAGGATCCCTTCTCTTCCTTATCCCCAAGACCCATTGAGCAGAAGCTCTTGCGGGATCTTCGGCATCGATGTGAGTTGCTCTTCGGCCTATCCCCGAAGGCCATGAAGCAGAGGCCCACCGGATCATCCTTGTCCTTCCCCTTCCTGATCACGATCTCCTCATCGCTTGAGCTTGATGAAGAAGAGGAAGATGAAGACCGCTTGAAGTAGCTTTTCTCCATCTCGGCAAAGAAGGCCTTGTATCGCTTCTTGTTCTCACGCCGGTAGTCCTTCAGGGCCTTTCTGAAGAATCTGGTCTTTGGCTTGCCCTTTGTGAAGGAGGAGTTATCGTGCTTGCCGGAGATGTAGAAGCCACCACCGGTACCCTTCTTGTGACCATTGCGCTTGGGGCAGTCGGCGATGAAGTGACCTGGATCACCACACTCAAAGCATCCGGATTTTGTGCCGTGTCTTTTGAACATTCACTTATCATAGACACGACACACCCGGTTGTTAAACAGACACATGTCATCATCTCCTAATGACTCAAGCTGGTCCTCAGTGATAGACATCAAGGAGAACCCAACACAGCTCACAGAAGAGGGGTCAGTAGAAGGTGTAGCAAGGGCCAGGGTTTTTGATCCAGAGCCAGTGAGATTTTATCTCAACTGGGTATCAACCTCAGTGGCCTTCAGCTTGCTGAACAACTCAGAAATTGTCAAGGTATCATAAGATGTTCTCTCAATGATAGAGGATACCTTGATCTCCCAGATCTTAGGGTCCAAGGTATGGAGAACCTTGAGCGCCTGCTCATGATCAGAGACCAACTGAACTCCCTTGGCCTTGTTGGCCCGAAGCTTGTTGATGATCAATTGAAAATAACCAAACAAAACTTCAACAGATTCACCCGGCTTCTTTGTGAAATTTTATTTATTCACACCGGTAGGTCTGATAGAGCCGAGCCTTGACGTTAGCGCTTCACTAGCCAACCGTTTAGATTCGGCAATTAGCTCCTGTTGATAGCAAAAAATGGCATTAATGGCCGAGATTGTCAAAATATGAATTTTGGTAATTTGGGCCAAAAATACACATGTCCGGGGTCAGGCCGAAGCCCTATAGGGCCGAAGGTCCATTGGGCTAGGAAGGGGCCCTCGGACAGATGCCAGGCAGGATGCCGGAGCCAAGCCTCCTAGAGGTGTGAAGGCTCCAAGATGCGACAGAAGACCAGGAGATGGCCTGGTCAAGGTGGTCCAGGGACAGGATCACGGTCGCCTGCGCAGTGTCGGGTGATCGCTGTAGCACCCAGCACGGTTGATACGTTGTCAGGGCTGCACTTTCTGTCTGTACTATGTGTCTACTAATCTTGTTTGTATTACAGGCCTGTGCCAAGCAGTGTAACGATTAAGGGGTTTTGGAAGTATTATACCCCTCTTGGCTGGGTTGCTCTATAAATACTCCTATCCCCCAGCTGTAATGGACACACGATCCAAGAATACAATCTAGCCCAGCACTTCATTACTCCCATTCCAAAAAACCTGTTGGTTCGATCCGTTACGCCAACACAAATAGTACTTGATAATCACAAATTCTACTTTTTCGTAGAGTTCTTTGAACTGTTGTTGATAGCAAAAAATTGCATCAATGGTTAAGATTTTCAAAATATCAATTTTGGTAATTTGGGCCCAAAATACACATGTCTCGGGTCAGGCCAAAGCCCTACAGGTCCCAAGGACCATTGGGCTATGGGCTCCGGAAGCTTTCAGCCAGCCCACAGCCTTCGACCAAGAGGCCTTCGGAGGCCCACACCGCCAAAGCTTCGGCCCGAGGAGCAGGCTTTGATGGGCCTAGCCGAAGGCCCACTTGGGGCAGAGATAGAGTTGGACCCCATTATGGCTAAGTGTTTATCTCTATTCAACCGAATTATAGCAGATTAGATTAGAGGTCTAGCCCCTATAAGTATAGAGGTGAAGCCAGTTCAGAACCCCCCAACAAAATCAACCACCATGCCTAGCTTTGAATAGCATTTAATTTATCTTTACTTTTCTGTACTCTTCATGGGTTTGCCTGGAAGCCCTCCGACCGCCACTTCGGAATAGCGGTAATCCTTGTTACTTCGCCTGTGAAGTATCCATTAATCTAGGTAATAGACTGCTATCGCCTTGTTACTTCACCCGTGAAATATCCGTTAATATGCGTAAAAGGTTGCTATCGCCTTGTTACTTCGCCTGTGAAGTATCTGCTAATCTGCGTAACAGATTGCTACCTTCGCCACTAGTGCAACACTTAGCATAATTCGGTCCTCAGGCGAATTGGTACTTCGAATCTACTCTGTTGCAGGTTTCCACGTTCGGAGCTACTTCGTCGGAGGTGCCCGGAGCTGAGAGATTGGTTTCGGAGGTCACCAGAACACCCTTTGGCAAGACTGCTGCTTCGACTGCATGCCAACAGACTTTGTCACGATAGGATTCGCCACGCTCGTACTCCTCTCCGGACGAAGTCACGCTCACATGCTGTGTTTGAGTCATTATTCCATATCTCACTATATTAGAGACTTCACGCCAAACCCCGCTATTCGGAGGTGATTATCGCGTCCAGATCTGTTCGGAGTTCATCTTCGGCCAGATCAGTCTGAACGCCGAAGGTACCCTTCGGCGGGACACTTCGCGTCTCTGATTGCCTGGAGACTCCACCCCCTTACCACGGCTAAGGGTAGTCGGAACGCGACGTCGGTGCTATGTTACACTTAGGCTCGTCCCTAAGTATCCGCACACTTTTGGATCGTCAAACTGACCCAAGTGCGGGGGCACATTTTCGTGTCAACAACTGTATGTTCGTATCATGATATCTTACATAGTAGAGGTAGAGTAGGCGATGTATCAAACTAATGGTTCGATGCCGGTAAATATGGGCACTATGGACTCTTGATGGGGTTCATTTGGTTGGGGCCTTGAAACCTCATAATGTTGTCACCTTTGACTCTTTTCCAGGTGCTTCGAACCCGGAGGATCGGAATCTATTTGCTCATAGTCCTGAGACTCCTCTACGGATGCTATCAAGCTAATGGCTCAGAATCCATAGGTTTTGGCCACCTTCGGCTCTTTAACGGATGCTCTGAACCAGTGGTTCGAACTCCGTGATTTTATAGTCCTTGGACTCTTCTACGGATGCTTCCAAGCGAGTGGCTTAGAATCCATAGGTTTTGGCCACCTTCGGCTCTTTAACAGATGCTCTGAACTAGTGGTTCGAACTCCATGATTTTATAGTCCTTGGACTCTTCTACGGATGCTTTCAAGCCAGTGGCTCGGAATCTGTAGGTTTTGGCTCATTAACGGAAGCTTCAAACCAGTGGTTCGAAGGCCGTTTATTGGGTTCTGATGAAAGATCCTTACCTCCGCAAGCATCTCCGTTCTCCTAATGCGTCCACTAGGGGTAGGGAATATTGAGGGGTAAGCATAATTTGAACCACAAGCTTTTATTCATTTAGAATGGTACTTTACAATTCTGTTGGGGGAAAATATCTCATCTTCGGGGTTATCGCCAAAGCAGCATGAAGACAGTCAACCAGTTCGAAGATTGTCCGAAGATCATCTTCGAAGATGCCCAGAACCTGGTTCGAAGCCTGAAGTCATACACTGGTTCGAAGTATGTCTTCGAACCAAGGCCCTTCAGGATCTTTTCTGCCAGCTAAGATGGAAGACTTATCTTCTATCCTATTAGATTAGTCTTTTACCATTTTAGCCCTATTAAGGAAACCAAATAGTTTCCTTAATGTCGGTTGTAATAGAGGGGTAAAAAGGTCTTTTCCTTAATGTTTGGGCCTATAAATACCCCCCGTTTTACCCTGTAATAGGGACCGATTACAAGTGATTCAATACACACTTTCGAACTATTCTAAGCTATTATCCTTTCGGAGGCTTAGAACAGTTTGCTTCGCAAACACTTCGTTTGTTAGTTTCTTTTCTACAGAAACCTGTTAGCGTAATCTTTTACGCCAACAGTTGGCGCCGTCCGTGGGGATCCTAGTTCAAAAAACTTCGTTCTCTACCAATTTCTTGCATCATGCCTCCTAAGCGGAGCGCACCTCGCAATCCCACTCGGAGGTCCTCTCGGATCTCTGGAGAAATACCCTTCGACACAGTCGAAGTCGGAGGGTCTTCGACTATCCCTCCACCTCAAACTCCGCAAGGGGCTTCTATCCCTCGAGGATACGAAACCTCTCCGCCAACCCCTTCCATACTCCGACCGCCCGGAGCCACTCTGCCACCCTCCATTCCAATTCGAACTGATCATACCAGTTCTCAAGACCCGGAAGGCCCTTCCGGAGGAGATGAAGATAGCCTTGGAGATATGGCCACTCAAATGGCCAACCTTCAAGCTGAGGTAGCGAGGTGGCGACAAGAGGCTGCGAACAGGTTTCGCTCTCAAGCCACCCCAGCTATCCCCGAAGTGCCCGAAGACGACGATCTTGGTTATCCTGAAGCCCCGGAGAACGCTTCTTACGACAATGAATCTCCGTTGCATCCTGAGCTTCAGAAGGTTCGCTTCGATCCGAAGTTCAAAGCTTCGAAGCTCTGCAAATATGCCGGAGACGAAGATCCTAGTGAGTTTGCGCGCTCTTATGCCCTAGCAATTGAGGCTAGCGGCGGAGACAGAGAGACTATGGCGAAGTGCTTCCCATTAGCTCTTCAAGGAGTGGCGCTGAGATGGTTCTGGTCTTTAAAGCCAGGATCAATCATTTCGTGGTCATAGTTGAAGAGGAAGTTTATAAGCAACTTTCAGGGCACCTTCGTGCCCCCCATGTCGACAGGAAGCCTTTTCCAAGTGAAACAGCTCCCCGGAGAAATATTGAGGCAGTACTTCAAGCGCTTCGCTCACACGAAGTCGCAAATTCGGGGGATGTCCACATCCTCGGTGGTTGATGCGGCTCGGGAAGGCGTCAGTCATAAAGGCCTTCTGGATAAATTGCATCGGAAGAGCATCACCACAGTATCACAGCTGATGTCGTACTTCGAGGAGTACTCAAAGTCAGAAGAAGGTTGGCTTCGGAGGACTACTGCTACTTCGACAGTATTGACAGAAGTTAAAGCAGAGGTGAAGACTTCGGCACAGCCGCAAGAACCAGTCTTCGAAGTGCAACATGATAGAAGAAGAGGGCAAAAGCACCCTCGCTCTGAAGTCTTAAACATTGCACCCCCACAGAAGTTTGCACCAAGAGCTCCACAGTCTGCGGAGAACAAGTCCAGCGGCTGGAGGCCGCCAGGGAAAACGGCTGGCAAGGGCCAGACCCTTTTTGCTGTATTCATGGAGAGAATCGAAGCCATGCAACTGACACCTGCAAGGCTATTCTTACCCTTCGAGGAGAATACTTAGAGAGAACTTCGGGTCGAGGTAGTACCGACCGAAGTCCAGCAGCAGCAGTGCGCCCGGAGCCGGTCCAGGCTATGGCGCGGATAGAAAATTTTGATGCTGCAAGGCACCCTCCGGTGGCCAATGTTATGCCACCTCCGAAGCAAGAGGAAGGGCAAGATAGAGGGAAGAGAGTAGTTCTCCCTATCTCCGGAGGAGGTACCCTCGGAAGCATGTCCAAGAGACAGCGAAGAGAGTACGTTCGAGAAGTAGGCCACATTGGGACTTCGTCATCTGCAACTGCAATGCCGGAGTGGTCTCATGTTCCAATATCTTTCTCTGCGGAGGATGCAGCTGGTATCAAGTTCCCGCATACAGATCCATTGGTTATTACTGCTGATATTGCAGGGACTGAAGTCCGAAGGGTGCTAATTGACGGAGGTAGCTCGGCAGATATCATATTTGTACAAGCCTTCGATCAGTTATGCATTTCCCGGAAGCATCTCCTCCCAGCGGATCGTCCTCTGCAAGGCTTCGCAGGACCTCCGCTTGATGCACTCGGCCAGATAGGCCTAGAAGTAACCTTCGGAGAAGGTTTACTAGCCCGAACTGAAGAAGTTATCTTTGATGTGGTAGATGCCCCGTATGCTTATAATGTCATCTTCGGACGGGGTATGTTGAATCAGTTCGGAGCTGTGGCGCATCACAACTACTTGTGCATGAAGATGCCCACACAATCAGGAGTCCTGACAATCTTCGGAGATCAAGCCATGGCTCGGAGGGCAGAATATGGTCACGGTCCTCCTCTTGATTCGAGGCAAGTAAACAGTGTCCAAGATAATGAAGAAATTTTTTCAGCCTCTTCCGAAGCTTCGAAGAAGTCATTTCCAAGACCAAGTCCCGAAGGAGAGATTGCAACGAAGATCATTGTCAAAGATGGTAAAGAATACACTTTTCAATTTGGTAAAGATTTACCTCCTGAAGTTGCAACTTCCTTGGAAAAGGTCATAGAAGAAAATTTGGATGTCTTCGCTTGGTCTGATGAAGATATCACCGGAGTCGATCGAGATATTATTGAGCACAGTTTGCTTGTAAACCCGAAGGCCCGGCCTGTTCGACATGGGCTCCGGAAGATGTCCGCAGAGAGAGCTGCTCTAGCTAAGGACGAAGTTGAAAAACTGTTGAAAGCTGGGATTATCAGAGAAGTGGCCCATACAGAATGGCTAGCCAACCCAGTCTTCGTCAGGAAGAAGTCTTCCGGAAAGTGGCGCATGTGCATTGATTTCACATCTTTGAATAAAGCATGCCCACGTGAC
The DNA here is from genome assembly GCA_019279435.1 of Zizania palustris. Lineage (NCBI taxonomy): Eukaryota > Viridiplantae > Streptophyta > Magnoliopsida > Poales > Poaceae > Zizania > Zizania palustris. Next base: position 610,324 of record JAAALK010000283.1, on the reverse strand, counting down.
CCCTACCCCATGCCCCGAATTGATCAACTAGTTGACTCCACTGCAGGTTCGGAGTTACTAAGCTTCCTCGACGCGTATTCTGGTTATCATCAAATATGGTTGAAGCGCGAAGATGAAATCAAGACGAGCTTTGTAACTCCTTCGGGAGTCTTCTGCTATGTAAGAATGCCCTTCGGCCTAAGGAATGCCGGGGCTACTTTTTCAAGATTAGTTGCTAAGGCTCTAGGTCATCAACTAGGCCGTAATGCAGAGGCCTATATGGATGATATTGTAATAAAGAGTGCTTTAAAGCACCAACATAGCCTAGACTTAGCAGAAACACTCAATAGCCTTCGGGCATGTGGGATCCATCTTAACCCCGAAAAATGTGTATTCGGAGCTAAGGCTGGAAAGTTGTTAGGGTACTTAGTTTCAAGCATGGGAATTGAAGCTAGCCCTACTCAAATAACTGCGCTGCGGAAGATGGCTCCTCCGGAGAATTTAAAGCAAGTGCAAAAGCTGACTGGACGTCTGGCTGCACTTAGCAGGTTTTTATCAAGGTCTGCGGAGAGGAGTTTGCCAATATTTAAAGCTTTGAAAGGGTCCGAAGATTTTGCATGGACACCGGAGTGTCAGAAAAGCTTCGAAGATATTAAAGATTATCTCAGCAATCTTGCTACACTTACGGTGCCTATTGCGGACGAAACCCTACTCCTGTATCTTGCAGCTACAGGTTCAGCTGTCAGCGCAGTCCTTGTCAGAGAAGCAGATATCAATGGGAAGTTGGTCCAAAATCCTGTCTATTTTGTATCCGAAGCATTGTCAGGAGCGAAGACAAGATACTCCGAACTTGAAAAGTTCGTTTATGCTCTGATAATGGCTTCAAGAAAGCTAAGACATTATTTTTTGGCTCATAATGTAATTGTACCAACTTCGTATCCTTTAGGAGATATGCTCCGAAGAAAAGATTCCACTGGAAGGATTGGAAAGTGGGCAGTAGAACTAGCACCCTTCGGCATATCTTTCCTGGCAAGGACAGCTATCAAATCTCAAGTCCTAGCAGACTTCGTAGCAGAGTGGACTCCACCTGCGAAGTTGACTCCGGAGAAATCAGATGATGGAGTTTGGACTATTTACTCCGATGGGGCTTTCCAAGCATCCGGAGCAGGCATTGGGGCAGTATTGATTTCACCGTCAGGGCAAAGAGCAATGTACTGCGCAAGACTCAACTTTAAGTCTACCAATAATATAGCGGAGTACGAAGGAATTTTATTGGGACTCCGGAAAGCACGTGCTCTAGGGGCTACAAGGATAATTATAAAAACAGATTCTCAGATAGTAGCAGGGCACGTTGACAAAAGTTTTCAAGTTCGACATCCACAGCTTGCAAAGTACTTAGAAGAAATTCGCAAGATCGAAGCACATTTCAAGGGTATTTCCATTCGGAGTATACCAAGAGCTGAAAACATGCAAGCAGACATTTTAGCGAAGGCTGCAGCCGGAGCTGTGGATTTGCCTGACGAAGCTTTCTATGAGGAGCTCAATGTATCTTCGGTGCCACAAATTGCCTCTGCGGAGATTCTTTGCATTCCTAGTGCAGATTGGAAAGATTCAATCATAGAACTCTTACAAGGAGGAACAAATTTGCCCGAAGAACCCCAATTGTCAAGATTAAAGCTCAGAGCAAGAAACTATCAATTAATCAACGGTATATTATACAAGGCCGGAGTATGTTCCCCTCTACGCCGATGTATATCTCAAGCCGAAGGCCAAGAAATTCTCCGAGAAATTCACGAAGGCCTTTGTGGAAGTCATTTAGCCCCTAGAGCTCTGGCAGGAAAAACACTTCGCCAGGGGCTTTATTGGCCCACAATAACAGCTGATGCGGAGAGCTTGGTCCGCACTTGTCAAGGATGCCAGTGGATGGGTCGACGGAGTCATCGCCCACCAACAGCTCTTCAAGTCATTGCTTCGGTATGGCCTATGGCCAGATGGGGTATGGATCTAATTGGTCCCTTTCCGTTAGCAAAGGGAAATCTGAAGTTCGCAGTGGTAGCCATTGAATATTTTTCTAAGTGGGTAGAAGCAGAGCCCTTAACAGCTATCACTTCGAATAATGTACAGAAATTCTTCTGGAAAAACATTATTTGCCGGTTCGGAGTGCCTAGATATCTCACAGTTGATAATGGAACACAGTTCGACGCAGAACCCTTCAGGAAGTTTTGCGAAGACCTAGGCATTCAACTATGTTTTGCTGCAGTGAGACATCCTCAGTCGTATGGAGCCGTTGAGCGAGCCAATGGAAATATCTTATCAGGGCTAAATCGAAGAATAGTAGGATTATCAAAGGGACTGTGGACCGAAGAGCTTCCGAAGATTCTGTGGTCCATTCGGACTACGCAAACAAGGTCCACAGGTTTTACTCCGTTCAGACTGCTATTCGGAGATGAAGCTATGACTCCAACGGAGCTCAAAGGGGGATCATTTCGCAGCACCGAACCAGACATCGAAGAAGAAAGACAAACTTCGTTAGATTTGTCAGAAGAAACAAGACTTCGGGCTGTAGCTAATTTATCAAAGTATCATCAGCAGACGAAGACTTGGTATGACCCGAAGGTTAAGCTCAGCGAGTTAAGGCCAGGTCATCTTGTTCTACGAAGCATTATAGCACCAGGGAAGTTAGGCAATAAATGGGAAGGTCCATATCTAATCGTCCGCTCGGGGCGCCCTGGTTCATTTAAATTAGCTAATTTAGAAGGTGAAGAGTTAGCACATACTTGGCATGCGGAGCACCTAAAGCGATACTTCGCATAAGGGCTCCTTGTAATCCGCTTGTAATCACCTCTAAATTAATAAAGTATACACCCTGTTGTTTGCCTTCCCCTTGACACTCCTAGTTTCCCGAGCGGACGCGCTGGGACGGAAGTCGATCGAGAGGGAAGTGTCATCAAGCAGGGCTGTATTTCCGGACTTCGTACCCATAAAGTCGAAGCCTCCGGTGTGGTGGCTGAAATCCATCCGGAGCCCAAGCTGATACCTTGTAGGCATCCGTAAAAGAGCCAATACCACATTCTACGGAGTCCAAGCTTCGGCTGGTAGACTTCCGTAAAAAGAGCCGAAGGTGGCCAAAATCTGCGGAGTCCAAGCTGCAGCTTGTCAGACATCCGTAAAAAGAGCCCAAGGTGGCCAAATTCTGCGAAGTCCAAGCTCCGGCTGGTAGACTTCTGCAAAAAAGAGCCCAAGGTGGCCAAATTCTGCGAAGTCCAAGCTCCGGCTGGTAGACTTCTGCAAAAAAGAGCCCAAGGTGGCCAAATTCTGCGAAGTCCAAGCTCCGGCTGGTAGACTTCTGCAAAAAACAGCCGAAGGTGGCTAAAGCAAAACAACATTTGAGCCATGAGCTTCGAATGTTTGTTCATATAAGTCCAAAGCGACAAATTTCCTAAGACACTAAAGTGTCCTGAAAGTTATCTCAATTGATTTCTTTCGTTAAACAAAGGTACCAAGTTACCATTCTTCTGACTACAAAAAGTCGAAGAAATTTCATAAGATTTCAAAAGATCTTTAAATGACAGAGGGGCTCCGAACCCCCAAAAAATTGTACTCTGAAGTCTTTGCTTTGCGCATAACCATCTTTGAATACAGTTCGAAGTTGCTTATACCCAAAGAGGGGCTAGTAACATGGAGACAATTTTAAATCGGCATTCATTATCGAAATAAATGTATTTACAAATTACATTATGAAAAATTGGTATCTATACCAAGAAGGAATCGGAGACCTCTTCGGTCCCGAGAGCTAGGGGTGGAACGACTAGTTCCAACATCAGAAGTTCTAAGAACTTTGCGCTTAATTCTCTTCCTCCCCTTCGAAGCTCTAAAATCTTTTTGCTCTTGTTGAAGCTCGGCCCAAGTTCGAAGCCGCTCGGGGCTTCTTTCCCAGCTTCTAAGATCTTCAGATCTTTTATTTTGGGCTTCACCTTCGTCTTCGGACCAATTAGTGTCTTCAGAAGACGAGGTGTTTGCGTCGATCTCTTTATCTTCCTCTTTAATATAAGACAATATGTCTTTGATTACTTCGGGCGCAATAACGCCGGAGTCATCTCGAGGGATAAGGAATCGAGGACGTTTATAACTCTTTAGAAGTTCGAAGGTGTTCCACAGTGAGCGAAGTTCGTTGTTAAGCTCTAACACTTCGATATCTTCCATAAGAGACAAAGCCTAAAAATATGATAAACAAGACTTTCATTGATAAATGCTTACAAGCATAAAGCTTTACATGATTAGAAATCCTAAAATATTCCTAAACCTGCGGGTTCGAAGGAGGTTGACTGCTCGAAGCTTGGCTCCGAACTTACTTCTGGCGTTGGCCTTCATCAATCCAAGCCTTGATCGCAGATCGACCTTCGGCTCTCCATGAAGTTTGAAAGGCTCGCCAGGCGGCAGCCACGCCTTCGGAAGGAGTCAGAAGTCTTGCGTCGTCAAAGATGATGGAGCCCTCTGTGCTCGGAGTAATTACTCGGCCTAAATCCTCATAGTAACGAAGTAATCCAAGGGCAGACACTTGTCCGGAGAGTTCTCCATAACGCATGCCTGCCGTTTTCATTTGCTTCGCTGCTCCTTGGATCCTCTTTAACCGGCGCAGCAGAGTCACATTGTCATCCGAAGGTAGTGATCCAGTAGTACCGAAGTACTCCAAGACACCTAGCATTTGCTCGATGACCTCCGAAGCCACCTTCTCAGACTTAAGCCTTTCTTCAATAAGCGCATCCTTGGCCGAAGTCGTTTCTGCTAAAACTCCGGAGATTCTAGCATTCTCCATAGTCAAAGCATTCTTTTGAGTCCGGAGTTGGCCAGCCTCTTCTTGAAGTCTTACAAGCTCAGACCCCTTAGCAGCATCCTCCGTCCGCAGTCTTTCAACCTCAGCTCGAAGCACAATTCTTTCTGCTTCGAGCTCTTTCTTCGCAGCCTCCAAGCTTTGCCTAGCCCTTCGCTCTGCTAATATTACATTGTCCATCTGAGCTACTCGACCTTCGGAGAAGTTAAAATTTCTTTGAAGAGCTTCGTTCTCTTCCCGAAGTTGAGCAATTTCATTTTCACTCGATACAGCCGCAGCGCGGGCTAAAACTGCTTGCTAAGAAAAAAGAAAAACTGAAATAAGAAATTATTTATATATAATTTGCTATTTGGTTCGAAGATGCTTTATACCTGATAAGCTGCTCTTTCTACAGCAAGGTTAAGCTCCGAACCCTTCGCTCTGCTTAAAAGGGCTACCAGTTTTGTTTCCCCGACTTGGCGACTGGCTTGGCCCAAAGGTTTAACCAAAGTCCCAAGTCCGGTTTTCTCCTCCAAAAAAGGAGTTATGAGAGGAAGCATTTCTGAAGCCTTCTGATCAGCTCTGCTTAGCGAAGGTCCAGAGAGTTCTTCCGAGGCCCTTGGAACTTCTGAAGAAGGCCCCCCCTCAGTCGATTCACTTTCATCTGTTGACTCAGATGAAGTCGATCCTTGGGCAGGGAGAGGCTCTATGTGTCTTTTTCCTCTTCCAGGCCCCGGTAGAGTAATCTCCGATTGCGGCTCCGAAGTTGTCGAAGGTCTTTGAATTGTATCTTCGAGGGATACTTCGACAACAGGAGGCTCTGCCAAAACAGAAATATTATACATTGTATAATTTTGCAGAAATTGATAAAAAATATGCAAAATTTACCTTCGACATTCTCTGGAAGGTCGAGCACTGGACTGACCGGAGGATCAAAAGTGTAGTCCTCATCCGAATCAGCCGTTAAATCTTGGACTACAGGAGCATCATCCTGGGGAGTCCTCGTTGCTTCTTCAGGAATCGAAGTCATAGTGACTTCGACCCCACTCTCATTCACAGGAACTCCGTCCTGAGTTACATCTCCTTGAACTACCGAAGTCCTTGGTTGATCAACATTGTCTCCAGACTCCGGTACGTTCGCAGGTACTTCGGCCTCATCTACACCCATAGGGGCTTCGATCTGTTCATCTTGGGTATCCGGAGCTCTCACTTCTTCAATGTTGGTTTGGGGCTCCGGTATACCTGCAGTATCTTCAATGTAAATACTTCGTTGAGCTGCATCTTCATCAATCAATTTCACTAATAAAGTACCTTCATCCTCTTTAGAACCAGAAAGTGAGGTTCTTGAGCTTGAAGGAGAAGGATCCGAAGGTGCGAGATTCTTTGGCTTCCGAGCCACCTTCTTCACTGGGGTTTTCGCTGAACTTGAAGCTCCGGCTTCAGCCACTCTTTTCTTGGGACCTTTCTCCTGAGGCACCCAATCCATCAGAGGAGGAGGAGTGAGTTTCAGCATTCCCCATACTCTGTTAAATCTCTCCCAACTCCCAACCTGTTTAATTCGCCACTCTTTCTCGGTCGGAGTTGGAGCACCCAAGATCTTTTCCGAAGCCCTTATAATCTGTTCTGAAGTAACAGGGGCTGAAGAAACTACAAAATAAATAATTCAAGTCAGTTTTTTCTTCGAAGTAAATATGTTTAATGCATGTTGGTTTCGAAGTTACCTGTAGGACTTGAAGTCAAGTTAATTTTGCGAAGACCGCCTTCGGAGTCATCTTCGAAGATGATAGGCCAGTTGGCCATCAGTGGAGGAATTTGAAGACCAATGAATTCCTCAGTCAAGTCTCGCATACTGAGCCTTCGGCTAACTTTTTCAAGCAGGTTCAGACGGGCTTCGAATTGGCCTTCGTCGGGACGCACCAAAGCTTCTTTCCGGAATTGGATTTCTTTAAGGGGTCCGGCCAAAGGATTGCTTGCCCCAACTTCGGCATAGAACCATTTCAGAATCCAATCGGTGTACCATCTGGCGTTAATAGCTTTAGCAGGAAAGCGAAGGGCATACTCATCCCGAAGTCTAAAGTTGATACTGCCAAAAGATATTACTACTTTTTCACCTCCGGGAGTTACGAAGGTTTTTGGTTGACAGGTTGCTCTATGTAATGCTGCGAAGATTTCAGCCCTTCCTTCGCATCCTTCGGCTCTCAAAGCCCACTCGAAGATAGCTAATCTAGCTACCGCATTCGGAGACAGTTGGGGGAGGGTTACATGGAATAGGTCGAGTACCTCCGCCAAAAAGTCCACTGCAGGGAGACCCAAGCCCGCTTCGAAGAAGGCTTCGAACACTACCACTTCTCCGGGTCTTGGCACTGGAATTACTTCTTTTCCTGGCTTTCGAATCATAACTCCCGCACCAATATTCCCTCCTACTGCGATTGTCAAGGACTCCCTTTTGCAGGTCGAAGGCCCCAACTGGAAGGACTGGTCTAAATATTTAGTTGACGGGGGGCACAAACCTTGGTCATCGGGGATTTGGGGATTTCTCCCCCCTGCCGCCATGGATGATCCCGCCTGCATCGAGGATGTCGCCGCCAATGTAGCCGCCGCTGCTGCTGCAGCTGCCTGCTGTCGAGCCAAAACCGAAGGAGGCGCTGATCCCTTGGTCTTCGCCATTGCAATCTCTGAATCGCTTTTGAGGAACTGGAGGCTAGGGCTCAAGAAATCATAGGCTAGGGCTCAAGGACTCAAAAGGCTCGAAAAGCTTTTGACTGTGAGAAAGCGGTGAAAAGGTAATCGGGTAAGTTTTGGGCTCTCTATTTATAGCCTAAATGTTCCGTTTGTTACCGTTTTAGTTCTGCCCTTTCGCATTCCCGCCCGTTATTTTCCTTCGGAAATAACGCATCATATAACTTCCGTTAGAAACAGGAACTAACGGCTATTTTTTCTAAGTCTAAAAAGACTTTCGAACTTCCTGAGTCAGTTCTAAGATAGTTCGAAAAGTAATTACCTTACAACTGATTCGAAGTTCATATCTTCATGCATTTCGAAGATAAAATAAAAACCAATAACCCCTATGATTGGTTATCTTTTCTTTCCGTATACTGCTCTCCTAACGTTACAGGTCAAACGGAGAAGCGTATTCGAGGGGCTACTGTTGGGGGAAAATATCTCATCTTCGGGGTTATCGCCAAAGCAGCATGAAGACAGTCAACCAGTTCGAAGATTGTCCGAAGATCATCTTCGAAGATGCCCAGAACCTGGTTCGAAGCCTGAAGTCATACACTGGTTCGAAGTATGTCTTCGAACCAAGGCCCTTCAGGATCTTTTCTGCCAGCTAAGATGGAAGACTTATCTTCTATCCTATTAGATTAGTCTTTTACCATTTTAGCCCTATTAAGGAAACCGAATAGTTTCCTTAATGTCGGTTGTAATAGAGGGGTAAAAAGGTCTTTTCCTTAATGTTTGGGCCTATAAATACCCCCCGTTTTACCCTGTAATAGGGACCGATTACAAGTGATTCAATACACACTTTCGAACTATTCTAAGCTATTATCCTTTCGGAGGCTTAGAACAGTTTGCTTCGCAAACACTTCGTTTGTTAGTTTCTTTTCTACAGAAACCTGTTAGCATAATCTTTTACGCCAACAAATTCTTTACAAGGAGCCCTAAGTGTAATAACGTTTAAGGTGCTCTGCATGCCATGCATGCTTTAATTCTTCCCCTTCTAAATTTGCAAACTTAAAAGATCCGGAGCATACCATTTGTTTCCTAATTTCCCCGGAGCAGTTACACTTTGCATTAACAAATGACCCGGCCTAAGTTCATTAACTTTTACCTTCGGGTCATACCATGCCTTCATCTAGTCTTGGTACTTTGTCAAATTAGCGACAGCTCGAAGCCTCATTTCTTCGGACAAGTCAAGCGAAGTGTTTCTTTCATATTTAACCTCTGGTTCCGTTGTGCGAAGGGATCAACCTTTCAGCTCCATTGGAGTCATTGCTTCGTCTACGAACAACAACCTGAATGGGGTAAAACCTATAGACCTAGCTTGAGTGGTCTGAATGGACCATAAAATCTTAGGGAGCTCTTCGGTCCACAGTCCCTTTGCTAGCCCTACAATCCTCCGATTTAAGCCGAACAGAATATTTCCATTGGACCACTCCACGGCTCCATTGGATTGGGGATGACGGACAGCTGCAAAACACATTTTAATGCCCAGCTCTTCACAGAATTGTCTAAAAGGTTCGGCATCGAATTGGGTGCCACTATCAATTGTCAACTCTTTAGGCACTACAAATCTGCAAATAATATTTTTCCAAAAGAATTTCTGCACATTTTTCGAAGTGATAGCAGTTAAGAGTTTAGCTTCGACCCATTTAGAAAAGTATTTGATTGCTACCACCGCGAACTTCAAGCTACCCTTCGCCATTGGGAAGGGGCCGATGAGATCCATTCCCCACCGTGCCATTGGCCATACTGGAGCAATGACTTGGAGGGGTGTTGGAGGACGATGGCTTCGTCTTCCCATCCATTGGCACCCTTGACAGGTTCGAACCAATAATTCTGCATCTGCTATGATTGTTGGCCAATAAAGTCCTTGGCGAAGTGCTTTGCCTGCTAAATCCCGAGGGGCTAAGTGGCTACCACACAAGCCTTCATGAATCTACCGAAGTATATCTTGGCCTTTGGGTTGCGAGATGCACTAAAGTATAGGAGTATAGACTTCGACTTTATATAGCACACCGTTGACAAGCTTATAATTCTAGACCCTCGACTATAACCTTTGCAATTCTGGGCATTCAAGTGAACTTGCTTTGCTCTACAAAAAGTCTAATATTGGGCTCAACCAATCAGTGATTGGTATGCAAAGTGCTATACTAAAGTATAGGAGTATAGACTCCGACTTTATATAGCACACCGTTGACAAGCTTATAATTCTAGACCCTCGACTATAACCTTTGCAATTCTGGGCATTCAAGTGAACTTGCTTTGCTCTACAAAAAGTCTAATATTGGGCTCAACCAATCAGTGATTGGTATGCAAAGTACTTCTGCGGAGTGTGGTTGAGGTACCAAAGGGTAGACAAGCTCTTCATAAAAAGCCCCTTCTAGGACATCCAATGCTCCGGCGGCAGCCTTCGCTAGGATGTCCGCAGGCTAATTATCTACTCGAGTGATGCTCCCAATGGAAATTCCTTTGAATAATGCCTCCGTCTTGTGGATTTCTTCTAAGTACTTCGCAAGATGTGGATGCCGAGCTTGGTAGCTTTTATCAACATGCCCTGCAATGACCTGAGAATCTATTTTGATTATAACCCAAGTGGCGCCAAGTGTGCACGCTTTGCGGAGGCCAAGGAGGATTCCTTCGTACTCTGCAATATTGTTAGTGGACTTAAAGTTGAGCCTTGAAGAGTACATTGCTTTCTGTCCTGAAGGAGAAATTATCACGGCTCCGGCACCAGCTCCTAATGCTTGAAATGCTTCCTCAGAGTATATCGTCTCCACACTCCTTCACATGATTCTTCTAGAGCCCAAACTGTGGATGGAGTCCATTCTGCAACAAAATCAGCCACAACTTGAGACTTAATTGATGTTCTTGTGGTGAAAGAAATGCCGAAGGGGCTAGCTCGACCACCCATTTTCCAATTCTCCTAGTGGAGTCTTTGCTCCAGAGCATATCACCAAGGGGATATGATGTAGGGACAATTATATTGTGAGCTAAAAAGTAATGCCTTAGCTTTCGCGAGGCCATTAGCAAAGCACATGTGAATTTCTCAAGCTCGGAGTACCGTGTTTTTGCTCCGGACAAGGCTTCTGAAATGAAGTATACTAGGTTTTGCACCGGTTTTCTATTGAGGTCTATCTCTCTGACAAGCACTGCGCTAACTATGGAGCCTGTTGCTGCAAGATATAGGAGGAGAGTTTCCTCTGCAAGGGGCACAATAAGCGTTGACAAATTCCCAAGATAGTCCTTGATTTCGTCGAAGCTTTTGTGGCACTCCGGCGTCTAATTGAAGCTTTTGGACCCTTTTAAAGCTTTGAAAATGGGGAGGCTTTGCTCCACTGATCTGGCCAGGAATCTGCTGAGAGCTGCAAGGTGTACGACTAGTTTCTAGACTTGCTTCAAATTTTCGAGTGGAGCCATCCTTTGTAGTGCACTTATCTGTGTCGGGCTAGCTTCGGTTCCTCTGCTCAAAACTAAGTACCCTAGCAACTTTCCTGCTTGAGCTCCGAAGATACATTTTTCAGGGTTGAGGCAGACTCCACATGCTTAGAGGCTATCAAATGTTTCTGTTAAGTCTAGACTATGTTGGTGCTTTAAAGCACTCTTTATTACAATGTCATCCATATAGGCTTTGACATTTCGGCTGATCTGGTGACCTAGAGCTTTAGCAATAAGACATGCAAATGTTGCCCCGACATTTCTCAAGTCGAAGGGCATTCGATAATAACAGAATACTCCGAAAGGGGTTATAAAGCTTGTCTTGGCTTCGTCTTCGCGGTTCAGCCATATTTGATCGTAATCGGAGTATGCATCAAGGAAACTCAGGAGGTCGGAGCAAGCAGTAGAATCAACGAGTTGATCAATGTGGGGCATGGGGTAGGGGTCTCGTGGGCATGCTTTATTTAGAGATGTGAAGTTAATGCACATCTGCCACTTGCCGGAGCCCTTTTTCTTGACGAAGACGGGGTTTGCTAACCACTCTATGTGGGCCACCTCCCTAATGACTCCGGCTCTTAACAACATTTCTACCTCTACTTTAGTGAGGTTTGCTCTCTCAGTTGACATCTTGCGGAGCCCCTGGTGAACAGATCAAACATTAGGGTTGACGAGTAAGGTATGCTCGATAATGATTCGGTCAACTCCGGGGATATCTTCGTCTGACCAGGCGAAGACATCCAAATTTTCTCGAACCACTTCTTCTAGCGATGTGGCGATCTCTGAGGGCAGCCCCTTGCTAAACTGAATAGGGTATTCCCTACCTTCTTTTACAATGATTCTGGTGACTATATCACCTTCTGGGCTTGGCTTAAGGGATGGGTTCTTCGGAGGGTCTAGGGACTCTGAAGCATCCTCCGAGTGCTCTTCCACACTGTTTACCTGTCGAGGATCGAGAGGTGGGCCATGGTCGTATTCTACTCTCCTAGCTGCAGCTTGATCTCGTAGGATTGTAAGGACTCCACCTTGCGTGGGCATTTCGAGACACAAATAATTGTGGTGCGCCACGGCTCCAAACTGTAACGCCCAGATTTAAATAAATCGGGACTTTATTGAATTTCCATAAAAAATCAATAAATTTTTAGGAAAATTTTCGCTTTATTCCTCAAAAGATTAAACTTAGTGGTCTAGATTTTTACATCTTTATTTTTCCTCCTATTTAAACTCACCCATGCCTTATACTTGACATGAGCGGCACCACAAACATGATAAAACAAGGACAATCAACCGCCAACTAGCGTCTAAATGGTCTAATCCTCAGCGCCCTTGGATCTAATCACAGCTCGGGTGAAGGCTCGATCGTCGGGTCTACGGGGTTGGTCGGTGAAGGAGTCGGTGCGCTGGAGGGTCCTGCGGAGGATGCGGTGCGGGAGATCCTCTTGGGCCTGGCCGAGGGGGTCCTAAGGGCCTTTCGCTTGCACGGGGGAAGTGGGGCGATCGCCTCGAGATCCTTCTTCAGCTCCTCAACCTGGCACTGGAGCTGAGCATTCGCGGCGACGCTCTGCTATAGAGCAGCGTTCTAACGCCGAAGCTCTACTATCTTAGCGACAAGGTGGCGCTCCTCCTAAACCTGGCTTCGCAGATCTCCGTTCTTGGGGTTAATGCTATCCGTCGTGTGGTGGTAGTAGTCGATCGTGTCGTGCTGATTGTCGGTGTCGAGCATGGCCTTGGTGTGGAGATGATCCATAGCCTAAAGTAGACGCGTGGGTGCGGGTGATGACAGAGTTGCGGGTGGAGTAAGTGTTGACGTAGACGCTGCGGTGGCTCCCCGGGGTGCGCATGGGCATGAAGTAGTATGCGTTGTCGTGAAGTTGTCCGTCATAGATCATCCATAGCTCGGTGATGGCCTGGAATGCAGCATGCTGACTGGACTCCTCGAAAGTCGGGCCTCCAATGACAGCAGTGAAGAAGGGTGGGTGAGTGCTGGAAGAGCGGATGGTGACGGTGACCTTGCAGTGTCCTTCGTTCACATCAGGAAAGATCCCATGGAACGCAGGCTCATGCACGAACCCCAAGAAATCCATGAGCATACGAAGCTCGTGGATGAAGCCGTCGGGATCACGGAGGTATCCGCCAATGGTGTGAATCGTCATCTACAAGAAATCAAAGTTTGTAAAAATTTTGGAAGACAAGATATTAAGTAGTTTTGTGAAAATATTTGTAATATAAGTCCTAAGGTTCGGTCTGTTTGGCTTCCTATAGTCAAGTCAGCTCTGATACCATCTTGTAACACCCGGATTTAAATAAATTGGGACTTTATTGAATTTCTATAGAAAATCCATAAATACAAGACGTTCATCACATGACTGCGTACAATACGCCAATCAAAGATGGTTCGTAGACCATATTAGTACAAAAGAGTTAAATAAAAGAGAAACTAGGAAAATAAATCCTCTAGATGAACGCCTTCTTCTAGTCTCACGCTTTGTCTGGGTCGCTACTCCAGACCATCATCCTCCTCATAGTACTCTACCTCTGGTGGGGTGAGTCAACAGGGGTGAGTACAATTGTACTCAGCAAGCCACCGAAATGCAATTATAATGCAGGGAAATTACAAGGAAGGTAGTGGCTAATGTTTGCGAAAAAGTACATTTGTAAAGAATTTAATGTAATCAGGTTATTAGCACAGAAAATTAAACATGAGTAAATGAATCATCTTCCAACTCGAGGGGTACAGTTAGCCCACCATCACTCAATAGTCCTTACATGCCATAAATCACTCATTCAGTCATACAAAAGTAAACTAACTGCAGCGAACATTGCCCAACGCGCCCTTGACCGTGGGCACGACTTTTCGAAAAGATTATACTCTGATTAGAGGTGTACTACTGTACCCCACAAGGCACTCATTCCCGCACACCAAAGTGTGTCGTGATGACACCACATCACCCCGAAGAAACTCATGCCAAAACCTTTAGCATGGAACACACCAATTCGATAACACCCTCTTATAGGTTTCATACGGTGCCCCGATGCATCAGGCCGATGCTATACCCCCCCTTGAGCCTCATCGGTACAAGCCACCCACAGGTGTCACTTGCCCCCTCCACTATGGTGCTTCAAGTTGGAATGCTCCAAACCTCCAGTTAGGACTTACCCACAAGACTTGTGGTTAGTACGAGTTTGTTTTGCAACAGATCCCGCAGACCGACCCTTATAGTGCCTCGGGTGCTATCGACCAATGCCCTAGCTTGCACCCAGAACCCACCATACTTATAACGTAACCAAAACTCCAACAGAATTCCAGAGACAAGAAATAATGGGGAAATCATATAATAGAATCTGACTATCTACGACTCATTCTTTTATCCTATAGCAGTTGTGTCGATACATTGGACACTATCTAATATAATACTTAAAACGTGACAAGGAGTTTAGGCTCAATAAGCATGGCTTGGGTTTGCACAACAAGGACGGGGATCTAATGAATATAATGTAGGGCTTTTAAATAAACTAATGCAATTATAGTCCTATAAGTTATAGCGGTAATTATGAAAATGGGATCAATTATGATCAAAATTGGGGTCGCGACTTGCCTTGATCAGCAAATGGTGAAGGTGGAACTTCTGGATAATACTCTGGATCCTCGGCGCCGTCGTAGTCTTCTCGATACGAAAAATAAACATAACATTCAATTTAAACAATTCAAAATCATATACAACCATATAGGCTTGGGTTGGATAAAATCAAGGATAATAAAGTTATTAATCTTCTGAAATTATTATCTAAACTTTTAAGACAAAGTTTTTATGGAGTTATGAATTTTCTAAAAATAAATAAAAATTTACCCTAAAATGATTTTCAATCCCCTATTAAATAAAAATAAAATGTTCAAAATAAACCTATTGTTTTTATTGCATAAATTTTGAAGAGAATAAAATGATAAATTTTCCAAAATTTGAATGGTCAAATTTGGGGTTAAATTGAGCAAGTTATGAATTTTAGAAGTTTGAATCAATTTCCTGGAATTTTTATTTAAACAGAAATCAGGCTCGGGTCCACGGTGAGCCAGGCCCACCATGGACCCGCGCACTATGCGTGTGGACTGGCGGGGGTTAAGTGGCGATCGATGGCTGATACAGCCCAATACCCCTTCAGCGCCGATCGACGACCCAGGGGATTTAATCTGCGCCATCTGGTCGAGATCACATGGCCAGGACTCCGTCTAGCACGCACACGGCACGGGGGATGCCGAAGCCTTCATCCCCAACTCTGGCAGCGCAACTGCGAGCAATTTCCGGTGATGGTGAGGCCTACCGGCATGGCTACAAGCTGAAATGGAAAAAGGGGAACACGGGGAACGTGGGGGTACTAGCGATGGTGACAGTGACAGGCTGGTGGTAACCGGCGGCGAGGGGAGGTGGTGGAGATCCTTGGGTTCGACGGCGGCATGCAGTTCCGGTGGTGATCTGGCCCAACGGGGGTGAGGCCGAGGGAGAAGAGGTGACGGTGGTCCTGGAGGTGTTGACGGCGAGGGCGGCGGGGTCCTGTGGCACCGACGATTGGCTGTCAGAGCCGGAATAGAGGGGTGGGCTAAAAAAACTTGGAATGGTGGCTCAGGAGGGTGTAGCTAGGGCTTCAATGTGTGCCCTGAGCTGCGGTGGGTGGTGGGGTTTTTATAGGGGTCGCCAGCGGTGAGGAAGGAAGGTTCACCGGAGGAAACCGAGAGAATTTCCAAAATTCTTTGGTGAGGTTTCCATGTGCTCAGTTACTTGCCATCTCTGATGAAAACGCGTTGGCTTTCAGGGAAAACAGATCACTAGCAATCGGGGGAAATGATCCCGGGCTCAATTGGACAAACGGGGGCTTGTGGTGGCGGAATTGGGCAAGGGATCTCGCCGACGAATCCAACAGGTGGCCCCCACCTGTCAGCAGGCGCTAGCGAAGGAAAGCGTGCCAACAGGCAGGCCATGGCGGACAGAGGCGGGAGTGAAGGCTTGTGGCTGCCAGGCTGGCTAGGGGCGCGTGCACGTAGGAGAGACGGAGGGGACGTGCTGACAGGTGGGTCCCACCCATCAATGGGCGTAGGTCTAGACTGAGCCAGGTTGAATGGGATTTGGAGGTTGCGGCCCAATAGCATTTACAATACCTTTTTCATTTAAAATAATTCCAGAAATTAGTTTATTTGTTTAGAGCTTTAAGCATAGGTGCTAAAATTTTGTAAAAATTCTCAAAAATACTTCTTGGCTTATAGATTCCACCATAATTTTATTAGCTCTGAATTTGATTTATTTCTCCCTATTTTCTTTTAATTGTGGATTTTATCCTTTACCTCTATTTAAAATAATCCTTTTTAATTCAGAAATTTTATTTTCCTCATTTTTATATTTACCTTGGAATTTTTGGGGTGTTACAATTTTTTGGGGTGTTACACAAACTGATTTAGCATCCCTCTTCCGAAGATTGCGTTGTAGGCATACGGGGCGTCAACAACGTCAAAAATAACCTCTTCGACTCTAGCTAGGCCGTGCTACCGGAGGGGCTCGGTCAGCAGTGCTTCGATCCGAGCTTCTTTCAAGATACTCACTCCGGAGAGCCAGTATGGACTTCAATCCTTGGTGGCGTGGCTTCTATTTTCACCATGCCCACAACAAAGGAAAGTCTGGCTTTGGTCAGCTGGCTTCCCTGGTGGTCTCGAGCCAGTAGCTTTGTTACCTTGAGCCTGTTGATAGTTGGAAGGCATCTTTGGAGCGGAGGGGGCAATATTCAATACTTTGGAGTGAGGGTGCTTCCTTCCCCTTCTCTGATCGTGAGAACGATTATCGAAGGGGGTTTGTAGAGGACTTGGAGCCCTTGGTTCCACCTTGACTTCTTAAAGGGTTGGTGTGGATGAAGCAGTCCTCCGAAGACACCCTTCTTCTGATTTGGCATACTGCTCGAAGTATGCCATCAATTGTGCCACTAAAGACACTAGCTTTCAGTGGAGTTTGTCGAGGAGGCCAGGGTTCATTACACCTTCGCGTGCCACATCCACAACAAATGACATGGATAGCCCCTTGATCTGAGACTTGGTGTGGGCAAAGCATGTGAAGTATTGCCGAAAAGTTTCTCATGCCTGCTGTTTCACCTGAAAAAGGCTTCTAGTAGACATCGGAGCTACGAAGGTCCCCTGAAAATTACTCACGAATTTCTTCTTCAACTACTCCCACGATTTAATTGATCCTGGCTTTAGTGACCAGAACCAACGAAGGCTATGCGTTCTAACACGAGGGGGAAACATTTTTCCATCGTATTCTAGACCCCTCTGCTAGCTTCTATTGCAACAGTGTAAGAGCGAGAGAATTCTCTGGGATCAGCCCCTCCGGAGTACTTGTGCAGCTTCGAGGCTCAGAACTTGGGATCGAAGCACACCTTCTGCAAGTCTAGATGCAGCAGATATTCGTCATTGAAGGAGGCATTCTCGGCGCTCTCTCGGACTTGGGGAGCTTCGGGATAATAATCGGGGTCATCGTCTTGATGCGTCTCTAAAGCGGCAGGGTTGGCCTGAGGACAAAGCTTGTCTGCGGCCTCCTGCCTCCATCTTTCCACCTCCGCCTGAAGTCGGGCCATCTGAGCGGTCATGTCTTCGGGGAGGTCTTAACTTCCTCCGGAGGGGTCCTCCAGGTCTCGGGAACTGACATAGTCAGTTCGGAGTACAGACGGAGCTGCCCGAGGGGCTACGGTTGCTCGGGGGTTATTAACTACTTTAGGAGTTTGGGAGATGTCTGAAGGTCCAGCTCCGGAGGTCCGAGAGGACCTTCGGAGTGGGCCGGTGGCTATACTCCACTTGGGAGGAATGACTTACGAAGCTAAGCAGGGTCTGGAGACCGAGAGCTTCGAATAGTGGTGGAAGGAGAGAAAGGCCTTCGAACTGTACTTGAAGCCTCTTGCCGAAGGGTGCGCGGAATCCTGGTACTCCGAAGCTCCTTCCTCAAACGTACTTCAAAGTATAGGCAGTGGCAGAGTACTATCTTTTAGTAGTAAGTTCCCCACGAACGGCGCCAACTGTTGATGCAATGGATTATGCTAACATGTTCTATAAGACCAAGAACTGACAAACGAAGTGTTTGTGAATACGAACTATCTCAAGCCTCCGAATAGGATAATAGCTCGGAATAGTTCGAAGTATGTATTGAATATCAGAATATTCGATGCCTCTTACAAGACGAGAAGGGGGGTATTTATAGGTAAAATCTCTAATGAAAAGACCTTTTTACCCCTTAATTACAACCGGTCGCTGCTGCAGGCTAGCGCGTACGTGTAGGTGCTGCGTTAGCAGCCTAGGCTGCTGCATGCAACTGCACAGAGCAGTCCAACCATGCAAGCAAAGTCATGCCGAAGCTAAAAATCCTTCAGGCGCGCAACAATCGAAATAGCAGAATGATATTTTTGATGATGGCCTATGCTCGGCTGAAGAACACTTGAACAGAATGCCAGGAATCTCAAACGATCATGCCAAATACTGCTGTGCAAGCTACATCTACTGCAACCTACTCTTCCAAAAATAGACCTCACGCGCCTAGCACAAATCTAGTGATAGCTAGTATATAAACAACACTAAAACAGTAGACTAGCTGTGCAGAAGCTAAAAACCATACAATATGAATAGAAAATAGGTGGTAGGAAAAACATTATCGCCGAACCAAAGCTATCAAAACAGGCATGCATAATGAGGCAACAGATAAATGAATCCACAGCGTGACATCCGATGGCTGAGAAAGAGAGAGAATAAACCTTGATTAAGCACTCGATGTGCCAACGATGCAGATCCTGATGAACTCGTGAAGAACAGAAAAACCACGAAAGCGGCGGCGCTCACAGGAAGATGAACACGGAAAGGCAGAAAAGTGACCCAAACTTTAATGGGATTAAAACTTGATTTCGGAATAGGTAACCCTAACCCTAGGGATTGGGGCCCTTTTATAGGCAGCCCAATAGACTAGGAAAAATACCAAAAGACCCTTAGGGTTTTTACAGACACTGAAATAAAATGGAAAATACCAAAATGCCCTTAGAATATTTTACAGACTCGACTGACAGACTGTGGGCCTAAAGGCAAAATAGTAAAAACCTAAATAAATATATTTGTTCTGATGCGGAGCTTTCGTAGCAGCTACGGTTTCGCCTCAAAATGATCAGATCCGAGATCAGCGGTCAGTTTTGCGCCGAAACTGACAAAGCGTCCACCAGCTTCGCACCGGGTACCCGGATTGGGTCGGCCTGATTCTGCAGCTCCCTCAGCCCGGCAATCGCTCACCACCCATGTACCTATGTCAATCCTGGTCAACAGACTAGTGGATCCTCTGCTGCTCCTAGCCCATGTACTCGGATTGGGCCAGCCCGACTTCACGGCCCCTCTGCCCGACAGTCGCTCGTTGCCCGTGTACCTGAGTCACATGCGGCCCAGATACAGCAGGTCTTCTCTTCTCTTCACATCCTCTTTGACTTTCGTTGACAATCACTCATCACATCTGGAGCCATGAGGCCCATGTTCTTCAACATGTCTCCTCAATGTCCCCCTTGATGAGTGCATTGTCAACACTCATCATCAAAAGAAGAAAATAACATAAAAGTTTAACCCTAATTACCAAAAGCCGAACAAAAGCAAAAAAAACGGTCATTATGGTAAACCAAAAAATAAAGACTCAAAACGAGTGCAATCTCAGAATTATCAACAAGGAAATCCAAAGAGTAAAGGCAAAAGAGACTAAAAACTCCCCCTGAAACAAATCCCAGAGAAAGCCAAAACTCCCCCTAAACTCTTCTAAAAGATCGAGTAACCCAAAATTTCTCCCCCTTGTTGATAATTGGACTCATCAAGCGAGACTAAATTCACTCTAAAGAGACACAGACTCGAACTCCCCCTGAAAAGAAGCTCCCCCTCAAAATATGCAATGAATGCAACTAGGGTGCAGGTGGAGTGTAGAAAGCATGCTTCTCAGATATGATTTACTGCAATTACAATATCTAGCAGGTATAGAAAAAGACATACTATCTAAGACACATGGCAAGATTAGTGCACAAGATGATATCTAAAGAAAGTCATTGGCACACATTTTCAATTTTTGCAAACAAAAGCATCACCACATTTTCTAGTCGACAAGCAAGGTAAAGCATGAGATGCAAAAGCTAACTGATATCTACCAAGAAAAGCATTGTCCAGAACAAAGTGCTTTAGCAAACTTGTTATCCTTTTAAATTTCAGGCTTTTTCTTTTCCTTTTTCATTTTTTCTAGGGGTTATTTACATGTCAAACCTTATGCTAACCGACTAAGTCAAGCCTAGGCCAGAATTGGACCATCAGAAGCTTAAGACATTGGTCTTGGCATACATTACACTGTCCTAGTTCATACCAAAGAGCTATGGTAAGCAGTCCAGAACAATGCAATGCGACAAAGCAAATTGTTGGGGGAAAATACTTCATCCTTAGGACTTCAGAGATCAACAGTCAAAGATAATTCACCAGCATCAAAGCTTGCGTTCACCTCCAGAGATGATGAAGTTTTAAGCCGAAGGATACTTCGGCTTCATGGTTCGAAGGTATCCTCTGAAGGCTCCAAAGCTATAGTGGAAAATAGCAAGACTGATAAGACGTCTGCCTTATCTACCTTCTCCGGATAAATTTTACTATTTTAACCCTATTCGGCGTACCGAATAGTTTCTACTATGTTGGTTCTAATTGAGGGGTAAATAGGTCTTTTCCTTATAGTTTTTACCTATAAATACCCTCTTTCTTACCTTGTAATAGGCATCGAATACTCAACTATTCAATACACAATTTCGGAATACTTTGAGCAATTATCCTATTCGGAGGCTCGAAATAGTTCTCAACAAAAACTCTCCATTTGTTAGTTCTTAATCTTCAAGAACTTGTTAGCGTAATCTTTTATGCCAACAGTTGGCGCCGTCCGTGGGGATCCTAGTTCTAAAAGCTAGTTCTTTGCCGCTGACTGTACTTTGAAGAGCACTTGCGAAGGGAGCTTCGGAGTCTCAAGATTCCGCGCACCCTTCGGTAAGGGGCTTCCTAGTGCAGCTTGAAGGCCTTTCCTCGCCTGCCCAAACCAATCGAAGTCCTCGGTCTTCGACCTCATCTTCATTAGCTATGCCTCCCAAGCGCATCCTAGCCTCTGATCCTCCCCGAAAGTCCCCTCGGACCAACGGTGCAGGACCATCAGTTATCCCATTAACCCTAGAAGGGGTAACCGGATGTCGAGCACCTAGAGGACCCCGAGCCACTCCCACGATGCTCCAAACCGACTACACCAGTTCCCGAGACCCGAAGCTCCCCTCCAAAGGAGATGAAGACCTTCCTAAGGACGAGGCTACCCAAGTAGCGCGACATCAGGAGGAAGTGGCAAGGTGGAGGCAAGAGGCAGCCGATCGGCTTCGCTCTCAAGCCTCTACTCATGCTCCAGAAGGGCCTCAAGACGGTGGTGCAGGCGATCTTCCCGGAGGAAGCCGAGAATGCGTCCTTCGATGATGAGTCTCGATTCCATCCGGACCTACAAAAAGTGCCCTTCGACCCCAGGTTTAAGGCCTCGAAGCTGCTCAAATACTCCGATGGGTCTAACCCTAGAGAATTCTCTCGTTCGTATGCTTTGGCAATAGAAGCCAGTGGAGGGGTGCGTAACACTATGGTGAAGTGTTTCCTCCTCTCTCTGGAAGGTGTAGCTCTCCGATGGTTCTGGTCTCTAAAGCCAAGATCGATCAAGTCTTGGGAGCAGGTGAAGAAGAAGTTTGTAATCAACTTCCAGGGTACATTTGTAGCCCCAATGTCGACTGGAAGTCTGTCTCAGGTGAAGCAGCAAGAAGGGGAGACACTTCGGGAGTATTTCACATGCTTCGCCCACACCAAGTATTAGATCAAAGGCTTGTCTACCTCTTCGGTAGTCGATGCCGCGTGCGAAGGGGTGCTGAACCCAGATCTCCTCAGCAAGCTTCATCAAGAACCGGTGTCATCTGTGGCACAGCTGATGGCATACTTTGAACAGTATGCCAAGGCAGAGGAAGGCTGCCTCTGAAGAATAGCGACACCTGCACCAACCCTTCGAGAAGTGAAGACGGAGCCTGAAGTCCCAACCTCTCCGCAAGCCCCCCTTGACAATCGCTTCAATGATCATAGGCGGGGAAAGAAGCACTTCCGCTTTGAGGTGTTGAACATTGCACCCTCTGCCACGAAGGCACCTATCAACCTTCAACAGGCGCAAGGCTTCAAGGTTGGTGCTTCGAAGCCCCAAGAAAGAGTAGCTGGCAGGCGCCAAAGCTTCTTCTGTTGTGTGCATGGCGAGAATAGAAGCCATGACACGAAGGATTGTAAGTCTGTATTAACCATTCGGGGTGAATACCTTGGACGAAGTACAGAGCGAGGTACTTCGGATCGAGCCCCTCTAGTGGCACGTTCGGAGCCCGTGCAAACCAGGGCCCGAGCCGGCATCCTCGAAGCTCCAATGCAGCTCCCGGTGGCCAATATTATGCCACCACCGAAGCAGGAAGATCCCCAAGATCACGGCAAGCGAGTGGTCCTACCCATCTCCAGAGGGGGGACCCTCGGTAACATGTCGAAAAGGCAGCGATGAGAATATGTCCGTGAAGTAGGGCACAAAGGGACCTCGAATTCTGCGGCAGAAATGCCCGAGTGGTCCCATGTACCTATTTCTTTTACTGCCAATGATGCTGCGGGGGTGAAATTCCCTCATGCTGACCTCCTTGTCATTTCAGCTGATATAGCGGGAGTCGAAGTCCGAATGATCCTGGTAGACAGCGGAAGCTCCGCAGATATACTCTTCGTCCAGGCCTTCGACCAAATGTGCATTCCTCGGAGGCATTTACTTCTGGCGGTCCGCCCACTCCAAGGCTTCGCAGGTTCGCCTCTCTATGCCCTCGGCCAGATAGGCCTCGAGGTTGCCTTCGGAGAGGGGACCCTGGCTAGGGTGGAGGAGGTGATCTTCGACGTCATAGATGCCCCATATGCCTATAATGTGATTTTTGGACGGGCAATGATGAACCAGTTCGGGGCTATAGCACATCATAACTACATATGTGTCAAGATGCCCACGCAAGGTAGAGTTCTCACTATCTCTAGAGACCAAGCTGTAGCCCGAAGAATGGAGTATGGCCACGGTCAGCCATTTGACCCTCGGCAAGTGCACACAGAGGAGGCTTCGGAGTCTTCAAAGTCTTCAAACTCCTCGAATGGCCTTTCCCTAAAGCCAAGCCCAGAAGGTGATGTCGTCATGAAGATAATCCTGAAAGATGGCAAGGAGTACCCAATACAGTTCGGCAAGGGGCTACCTTTAGAGATAGATACTTCACTAGAGGAAGTAGTCAAACAAAATTTGTATATCTTTGCCTAGACCGAAGAAGACATCACCGGGGTTGACCGGAGTATCATCGAGCATAGTTTGCTTATCAACCCGAAGGCTAGGCCAGTGCGCCAGGGGCTCCGAAAGTTATCAGAAGAGAGGGCAGACCTCGCCAATGTAGAAGTGGAAAAATTGCTAGGGGCTAGTATCATCAAGGATGTAGCCCACACGGAGTGGCTGGCTAACCCTCTTTTTGTTAGGAAGAAGGGCTCCGGCAAGTGGCACATGTGCATTGACTTCACATCTTTAAACAAAGCATGCCTGCGAGACCCCTACTCTATGCCCCAAATAGACCAGCTGGTGGATTCTACGGCTGGCTCCGAATTACTGAGCTTCCTGGATGCATACTCCGGTTATCACCAGGTCTGGATAAAGCGCTGAGGAGCCATGCTGAATAGCGTGGGCCTCATGGCTCCAGAAGTGATGAGTCATTGTCAACGATAGTCAAAGAGGACAGAAGAAGAGAGGAGATCTGCTGTTTCGTGGGCCGCGTGTGACTCAGGTACATGGGCAGCGAGCGACTGTCGGGCAGAGGAGGCTGTGAAGTCGGGCTGTCCCAATCCGGGTGCATGGGCCAGAAGCAGTAGAAGACCCACTGGGCTGTTGACCAGGGTTGACTCAGGTACACGGGCGGTGAGTGATTGCCGGGCTGAGAGAGCTGCGGAATCGGGCCGGCTCAATCCGAGTACCTGGTGCAAAGTCGGTGGAGGCTTTGTCAGTTTCGGCGCAAAACTGACAACCGTTGATCTTGTATCTGACTGTCCAGAAGAGAAGCCGTAGTCGCTATGAAAGCTTAGCTTCCGGATAAGTCATCTGTAACTCTAGGCCCACAGTAGTCAGTCGTGTCTGTAAAAATACCTAAGGGCAGTAGGGTCTTTTCCTTTATTCTTGCGTCTGTAAAAACCCTAAGGGGCAGGTGGAATGTTCCTAGTGTTGGGAGTCTATAAATAGGACCCCAATCCCTAGGGTTTGGTCTACCCTTTTTGGCTGAAATCTATTCCACTCTATTGGGTCACTTTTGTCTCTTGCCTTGTCTCTCTCCTCTTTTACTCTTGCTTGCGCCGCCAGGAGTTCTTGCCCCTGATTGTTGCTGTTTTGCATTTATTATTGAGGTGGAGTTTCTCTCCCTCGTGTGCAACAACATCAGAGGTTTTAATGGCTTAATTTCTTCTGCATAGCAAGTTTTTTTCCCATAATTTTTTGAGGGCTTGGAAGCTTCGACTGGGTTTGTTCTTCACGCAAGTAGTACTAGTTCCTGCTGTTGCAAGTAGTACTGCTACTATTGCTACAGTGCTCGCTGCCAGCTTTTTACCTTCTCTGCACTGCTTTTTGATCGAAGCTAACAGGTTCCAGAAACTTTTCTGGCTGTTTCTGGCGAAGCCATTCTTCTCTGTTCGAAGCCCCTCAGCTCCGTGAGGTAGGCTTCGACTTACCATCTTCGAAGGCTTTGTTCAAACTTCGTACTTGGTTTAAGTCCTGTGTTGCTAGCTTCGAAGTATTTTCTGAATGGACAGCATCGCATACTTCGAACGACGTTGTGAAGGTACTCCAGCCCTAGCTGTTCGAAGTCCACACTTCGTTAGGTTTCGAAGTTGGCTTCGAAGCTTGTCTTTCTGCTAGGCTTCATCTTTTGTTTCTTGGTGGCGTGTCAACCTTCGCTTCTCTTTTCGAAGGTTACTCTTTTCGAAGGTAGTCCGTCTGTGTGTTGCATTCGAAGTTTCCTATTCGAGGGTTTAGGTTCGAAGTGCTCAGATCGAAGCTGTGTCCGAAGCCTTGCTTTCGAAGTACATATTTCGAAGCAGGCTCCGGCTCTGTCATACTTCGCTTCGGAACATGCTTCGCTTCTTGCCACTTCGAACTAGGCTAGACCAAAACACCTTCGGCATATTCGACATGCTTCGCAACTGACCTCCGAAGCAGGCTTCGTCACCAACCTCCGAAGCAGGCTTCGACCAGCGAAGCAGTCTTCGTCAATCATCTCCGAAGCAGACCTCGTCGGGCGAAGCAGGCTTCGTCAAGTTCCGAACAGGAGACAAATTTGGACAGTAACTTCTCATTTCACTTTTCACATACTTAGATCATTTCATTGGGAAGTTTAGGCCTGACTTACTTTGTTTATCTACCTAGTTGCACTTCTGTGATAGTTCTCTGTTTGACAACAGTTGCTTCTAGGTTAGATACCTTTAGACTTAGGCCTTCTGTTTATTCTCTGCTGCTTAGTCTTTTGAGGTGCGTTGGGTATTGGGAACATGCCATTGATTCGAAAGAATTTTTAAGGCGCCCATTCACCCCCCCTCTGGTCGCTACTTTCGGTCCTACAAGTGGTATCAGAGCGAGGTTAGGGTTTTTCCATACCTTAACCGGTTCTAAACCCCAGTAGTGACCATGACGTCTCCTGGCAAGGTCCCGTCCTTGGAAGCCTATGGCTATAATTATTGGAAGACTCGCATGCGAGCCTATCTCATGAGCCAGGGATCGGACATTTGGGACATTTGCGTTCACACCACATTTGTCATATTGCCAGTAGCTGAGCATGGTACTGCTGGTATCATTGCTCAGCATCTGAGCAACAGTAAGGCTGTGAACATTCTTTTCTCTGGTTTAGGTCCCACTGAGTTTGAGCGTGTGAGTCATCTCTCCACTGCGAGAGAGATCTGGGCTACCCTCAAGGCACACCATGAGGGAACAGCTCAGGTCAAGGCTCGGCTCTATCAGACCTACCGGCGTGAATATGAGAATTTCACACAGAAGCCGGGTGAATCTGTTGAGGCTTTGTTTGGTCGTTTTCAGTCGATCATAAACAAGCTTCGGGACAACAAGGCTGAGGGTGCTCAGTTAGTCTCAGATCATGAGCAGGCACTCAAGGTTCTCCATACCTTGGACCCAAAGATCTGGGATATCAAGGTATCCTCTATCGTTGACCATTTCTGAGTTGTTTAGCAAGCTGAAGGCCACTGAGGTAGATATCCAGCTGAGATCAAATCTCACTGGTTCTGGATCAAAATCCCTGGCCCTTGCTACACCTTCTGTTGATCCCTCTTCTGTGAGTTGTGCTGGGTTCTCCTTGATGTCTATCACTGAGGACCAGCTTGAGTTGTTGGGAGATGAGGATTTGTGTCTTTTTAACAACCGGGTGCGTCGTGTCTATGATAAGAGAATGTTCAAAAGACACGGCACAAAATCCGGATGCTTTGAGTGTGGTGATCCAGGACACTTCATCGCCGACTGCCCCAAGCGCAACGGACACAAGAAGGGCACCGGTGGTGGCTTCCACGACTCCGGCAAGCACGACAGCTCTTCCTTCAACAAGGGCAAGCCAAAGACCAGATTCTTCAGAAAGGCCCTGAAGGACTACCGGCGAGAGAACAAGAAGCGCGACAAGGCCTTCTTCGCCGAGATGGAGAAGAGCTACTCCAAGCGGTCCACGTCTTCTTCCTCTTCATCGAGCTCAAGCGATGAGGAGATTGCCATCAGGAAGGGGAAAGACAAGGACGATCCAGCAGGCCTCTGCTTCATGGCTTTCGGGGACAAGGCGAAGAGCCGCTCACACCAGCGCCGTAGATCCCGCAAGAGCTTCTGTTCAATGGCTCTTGGGGATAGGGAAGAAAAGAGCTCCTCCGACGACTCTGACGACGACGACAACAAGGTATCATCTTACAAGCGAGAAATTGTTGATTTACTTGAGAGCAATCGTCAGGAGTTAAAGTACCGGGAAAAACTGCTTAGGGGGGCTAAGAAGAGGATAGATGAGTTAGAGAGTGAGCTTGCCGTGGCCAACGGCAGAATTGAGAGTCTATCTTCTTCCCCTTGCTTGGGTGATAGCAGTGAGTGCCCGAAGTGTGAGGTGCTTCTGTGTGACCTGTCGACTCTGAAGTCCAAGTACACAGAAAGGGTTGATGAGAGGGACGCTTTGGCCACTGAACTTGAAAGCGCTCAGCTGGAGCTGAAAGATGCTCAAGCCACTGTCGTCGCACCCTGTGTTGATTGCCCATCTCATCTAGCTGCCTTAGCTGAGCTGAAATCCAAGGGTAATGAACATTTGGGTGATTTGGAGAGGTTGAGAGCTGAGCTTGCCCAGACTAGGCTAGAGCTTGAGACATTGTCAGTTCCACCCACTGTCTATGAGAACTGTCTGTCTATTAGAATGGAGTTGATCAAGCTGAAAGCCGAAAAGTCTGTCCAAGTAGAGAATGAGTGTGAGACCTGCTTGACTCAGGTGGAGGTTCTAGCTTCCTTGAGAGAGGAGCTAGCAGATTCTCAGAATGAGAACTTTTACCTCCGTTCAATCCTGAGTTGGATCAGTGCCAGAGAGCCACAGCTTGGCATGATGATCCAGCAGTTCAAGAGGTAGGATGGGTTTGGAGTAGGTTATACCTACACCAAGGCTGACTTTGAGAGTGCCATTAGCCGGGCAGTGGAGTGGAGTAAAATGACTCCAGAGCAGAGGTATCCCAAGACTCACTCCACTGAGTCCTCCTAGGCTTGTCAGCCAAAGGATGGAGTGATTCATGAACCATCCAAAGCTCCACCCAAGAAGCCTATCTGGGTTCCTAAGCCCAAACACCTCCACTCTTCTCTAGACTCTCTTCCTGGACCCTCTCAACCCAAGAAGACCACACCAAACACTACCAAGCCCAAACATCCCAAGCCTCAACCACATCCCAAGAAGCCCACCTATCATTGTGAGTACTGTAAGAGAGACGGGCATCTTGCGGAGTTCTGCTTCAGGTGGAAGCAGGTTGAGAGAGCAGAGAGGGCTCGTAGTGATCAGGAGCAGTTCTACCAGCAGGGTGGTAGACTGCGTGTTCCTCGGCGTGGGGAGAGGCTAGAGGTCAGGCCGCGTCGTGTAGGTGGTGGTATAGGAGACGGCTTTCTTGCCCGTGCTCCAGTTGGTGGTGTCCGTTCCGGCAGAGCTCCAGACCATGTTGGCTACGGTCCTGGACCTCGTGGCCGCAGGTTTAGGCGGAACCGAGGACCGCGCTTTGAGCCGCGTTTTGGTCCAAACTCTTTTGATGGTTTTCGCTTTCCATCTTTTGAGCAGATGGCTCGACACTGGTTTAGCTCTTTTGCAAAACTAGGTGCCGGACCATTTGCTCCCACTTACAGACATTGATTGTGCAGGACCGGGGACTGGAGGATGTTTGGATCATGGACTCAGGATGTTCTCGCCACATGACGGGACATCGCAGATGGTTCTCCAGTCTCACTCCCCCGAGCTCCAAAGAATATATCACGTTCGGGAACAGCGGTCAAGGGAAAGTAAGTGGCATAGGCTCAATTCGCATTTCAGATCATTTCTCTTTGAAGAATGTTGCTTTGGTTAAGAATTTGAACTTCAATTTGATTTCTGTTTCACAACTTCTTGAGGATGGTTTGGAAGTGCGTTTTAAGAAGGGCAATTCTTCTGTGGTTGATTCTAGAGGGTCTTTGGTTTGACAGATTTTACCATTCGGTAAAGTTTTTCGAATTGACTTCTCTAGTTCTTTTGGCCCTTCTCGCTGTTTGATTGTTGGATCCTATTCTGAGCTCTGGAAGTGGCATAGGAGGTTAGGTCACTTGAGTTTTGATCTGCTAGTCAGGTTAAGCTCGATGGACCTCATCCGAGGATTGCCCAAGCTTAAGATGGAGAAGGATCTAGTTTGTCATCCCGTTCATCATGGGAAAATGGTTGCCGCCTCTCACTCATCTGTGACTCAGGTGATGACTTCGTATCCGGGCGAGCTTTTACACTTGGACACTGTAGGTCCAGCTCGGGTTCGTTCAGTCGGTGGGAAGTGGTATGCACTTGTCATAGTTCACGACTTTTCTCATTTCTCGTGGGTTTTCTTTTTGGAGTCTAAGGATGAAACGTTTCAGTTTGTTCATGACCTGATTTTGAAGCTGAAGAATGAGAACAATGGTCGGATGCGAGCAATTCGCTCTGACAACGGCTCTGAGTTTAAAAACTCTCAGTTCATCAGCTTCTGTAGTGATCAGGGTCTGGACCATCAGTTTTCCTCTCCTTACACTCCCCCACAGAACGGCGTTGTGGAACGAAAGAACCGCACGCTAGTCGAGATGGCCAGGACGATGCTCGATGAGCACAGGACTCCTAGGCGTTTTTGGGCTGAAGCCATGAACACGGCTTGCTATCTGGCCAACTGCATTTTTCTTAGAGCTTACCTTGGTAAGACATCATATGAATTGCGGTTTGGCAGACAGCCCAAGGTGAGCCACTTGCGAGCGTTTGGCTGCAAGTGCTTTGTGCTCAAGAAGGGAGGGCATTTGGAAAAGTTTGAGTCTCGTTGCTGGGATGGTGTTTTTCTGGGTTATGCTTTGCATTCTCGAGGTTTTCGTGTTTGGAACCTCGAATCCCAGCTGCTTGTCGAGACTTGTAAGGTTTCATTTGATGAGTCCTTGCCTTCTTTGAATCCGTCATTTGAGCTTTCTGGAGATGATGAGCTCGGATAGTCCATCTTCGAGGAAGATGAGGATACTCCAGCTGCTGATGAGGGTGGGCCTTCTGCATCCCCCGCAGAGCCCACACCTTCTGAGACTTCGACTGAGGATGAGGGCGGACCTCTGATCACTTCTTCCACTACGATCGAGCCCCCTCAGTCGAGTCCAAAGGTGCCAGCTGCTGACTCCGGTGAGGTGACTTCGGATCACCAGGGAACCCGAGCAGTACAGCGTGATCACCCTCAGAGCTCATCATTGGTGATTTGACTGAGAGAACTTTGCGTTCTTCTGCCTCTCTCGCTGTGTTTGCTGAATCTGCGTTTGTTGCATTTTTTGAGCCCAGAGATGTTTCTCATGCTCTTTCTGATTCTAATTGGATTAATGCTATGCAAGAAGAGCTTGAGAATTTTGTCCGCAATCGGGTTTGGACATTAGTTGAGCCGCCACCAGGATGCAACCCCATAGGCACCAAGTGGGTATTCAAGAACAAACAAGGTGAAGATGGGGTTGTGGTGCGCAACAAGGCTCGACTAGTTGCCCAGGGTTATTGCCAGAAGGAAGGTATTGACTTTGAAGAAACCTTCGCTCCTGTTGCCCGTCTTGAGTCCATTCGTATTCTTCTAGCTTTTGCCATTTCGAAGGGTTTTAAGCTTTTTCAACTGGATGTTAAGAGTGCTTTTCTGAACGGGTACATAGAAGAGGAGGTTTATGTTAGGCAACCCCCCGGTTTTGAGAACCCTAAGTTTCCTCGACATGTTTTTAAGTTGCACAAAGCTTTATATGGGTTGAAGCAAGCCCCCAGGGCTTGGTATGACCGGTTGAAGCAATTTTTGTTGGGGAAGGGCTTTGTGATGGGTTCTATGGACAAAACTCTTTTCTTGCTCAGAGATGCTTCAGATTTTTTAGTTGCTCAGATTTACGTGGACGATATTATTTTTGGCGGTACTACTAATGATCTTGTGTCCAAGTTCTCTGAGCAGATGCACAGTGAGTTTGAGATGAGCCTCATGGGTGAGCTCAAGTACTTCTTAGGGCTCCAGATCAAGCAGACCAAGGACGGCACCTTCATCCACCAAGGTAAGTACACTCGTGATATGTTAAAGAAATTTGACTTTGGTGGTGAATTGAAGCCGCAGATGACCCCGATGGGCACTTCTGGGGGTCTGGACAAGGATGAGAGTGGTGTCAAGGTCAATGAAAGGGAGTTTCGAGGGATGATCGGTTCGCTGCTGTACTTGACGGCAACGAGGCCAGACATATAGTTCACCGTGGGACTTTGCGCGCGTTTCCAGTCTTCACCACGCGCGTCTCATCGGCAGGCTGTCAAGCGCATCTTCAGGTATCTCACTTATGCGCCCGATCTCGGTCTTTACTATTCAGCATCATCATCTCTTGATTTATCTGGCTTTTCGGATGCCGACTTTGGTGGGTGCCGGTTGGATCGCAAGTCGACCTCCGGTACTTGCCAGTTTCTTGGGTCTTCTCTTGTCTCTTGGTCTTCTCGAAAGCAATCTGGAGTTGCTCTTTCGACCACAGAGGCTGAGTACGTAGCTGCTGCTAGCTGCTGCTCACAGTTGGTTTGGATGATTTCCACTCTACGAGATTTTGGGTTGTTCTTTCCTACCAGAGTTCCATTGTTTTGCGACAGCACCAGTGCTATTAGTGTAGGGAAAAACCCGTGTCTCCATTCAAAAACCAAACATATTGATGTGCGTTTTCTCTTCTTGCGGGATCAATATGAGAAAGGTGTCATTGACCTTGTTCATGTTGATACCCATCATCAATTGGCTGATATTTTCACCAAACCCCTAGATCAGTCTACATTCGAGCATTTACGAGGGGATTTAGGTGTTGTGTATCCTTTCTAGGATATTTTGTGTCAGTTTTCTTTCTTCTTTACTCTTTTCTTGAGTCTTTTTGTGTATGTTCATATCATACATACTCACATATCACACTTTTGAGCCTGCTTCTGTTATATGATTGAACTGCTTTACTTAGTCTAGCTGGTACATGCTTTTGATTACTTGTCAATGATCATGCTTTGGTTCAGTTCACTTGATATATCTGATATCTGTCATATGCATGGCTTTTATGCTTTAAACTTGAAAAATGATCACCATTGCTTCTGGTAACTAGCATGTATAGGCTGAGTGTTTTTGCTATCTGTTACATGACTTGTAGCTAGTTCATCACATAGATGCAGATATGCAACTTGG
Organism: Zizania palustris; assembly: GCA_019279435.1. Taxonomy (NCBI): domain Eukaryota; kingdom Viridiplantae; phylum Streptophyta; class Magnoliopsida; order Poales; family Poaceae; genus Zizania; species Zizania palustris. The sequence continues at coordinate 578,327 of JAAALK010000283.1, read as the reverse complement.
ACATCTTTATGCTTTAACATGGAAAATAAGCTATAAAAATGATAAAAATCAAAAATGAATGAAAATTCCATGCCTTTTTATGCTTGAGTTGAAAGGATCCAAGTGGGTTTGCTTTGTCGCATTGCATTGTTCTGGACTGCTTACCATAGCACTTTGGTATGAACTAGGACAGTGTAGTGTATGCCAAGATCAATGTCTTAAGCTTCTGATGGTCCAGTTCTGCCTAGGCTTGACTTGGTCGGTTAGCATAAGGTTTGACATGCAAATAACCCTTGGCCAAAATGAAAAAGGAAAATTAAAAAAAAAGGGCCTGAACATTTAAAAGATAACAAGTTTGCTGAAGCACTTTGTTTTGGACGATGCTTATCTTGGTAGATATCAGTTAGCTTCTGCATCTCATGTTTTACCTTGCTTGTTAATTGGAAAATGTGGTGATCCCTTTTGTTTGCAAAAACTGAAAAATGCGTGCTAATGATTCTCTTTTGATATCATCTGTTGCACTGATCATGTCATGTGTCTTAGATAGTATGTCGTTTGCTATACCTGTTAGATGTTGTAATGGCAGTCAATCATATCTGAGAAGCATGCTTTCTACACTCCACCTGCACTCCAGTTGCATTCATTGCATATTTTGAGGGGGAGTTGCATTTCAGGGGGAGTCTATGTCTCTTTTGAGTGCTTGATGAGTTCACTTGTCAACAAGGGGGACAAAATTTGGGATCAGAGTTTAAGGGGGAGTTCTTACTCTGTCGATATCCTTGTTGATCTGGAATCGCACTCATTTTGAGCTTTTACGTTTTGGTTAACCATAATGACCGCTTCTTGTTTTTATTCGGTTTTTGGTCATTAAGGTTAAAACTTTTTACCTTATTTTTCTTCTTCTTTGTTTTCTTGTGTTTTGTTTTCGTGTTTCCACATTTGCTCGCAGGTGCTGAAGAGCTGAAGAAGAGGAGTGTTGACAATGCACTCATCAAGGGGGAGATTGAGGAGCCATGCTGAATAGCGTGGGCCTCATGGCTCCAGAAGTGATGAGTCATTGTCAACGATAGTCAAAGAGGACAGAAGAAGAGAGGAGATCTGCTGTTTCGTGGGCCGCGTGTGACTCAGGTACACGGGCAGCGAGCGACTGTCGGGCAGAGGAGGCTGCGAAGTCGGGCTGTCCCAATCCGGGTGCATGGGCCAGAAGCAGTAGAAGACCCACTGGGCTGTTGACCAGGGTTGACTCAGGTACACGGGCGGTGAGTGATTGCCGGGCTGAGAGAGCTGCGGAATCGGGCCGGCTCAATACAGGTACCTGGTGCAAAGTCGGTGGAGGCTTTGTCAGTTTCGGCGCAAAACTGACAACCGTTGATCTTGTATCCGACTGTCCAGAAGAGAAGTCGTAGTCGCTACGAAAGCTTAGCTTCCGGATAAGTCATCTGTAACTCTAGGCCGACAGTCAGTCAGTCGTGTCTGTAAAAATACCTAAGGGCAGTAGAGTCTTTTCCTTTATTCTTGCGTCTGTAAAAACCCTAAGGGGCAGGTGGAATGTTCCTAGTGTTGGGAGCCTATAAATAGGACTCCAATCCCTAGGGTTTGGTCTACTCTTTTTGGCTGAAATCTATTCCACTCTATTGGGTCACTTTTTGTCTCTTGCCTTGTCTCTCTCCTCTTTTACTCTTGCTTGCGCCGCCAGGAGTTCTTGCCCCTGATTGTTGCTGTTTTGCATTTATTATTGAGGTGGAGTTTCTCTCCCTCGTGTGCAACAACATCAGAGGTTTTAATGGCTTAATTTCTTCTGCATAGCAAGTTTTTTTTCCCATAATTTTTTGAGGGCTTGGAAGCTTCGGCTGGGTTTGTTCTTCACGCAAGTAGTACTAGTTCTTGCTGTTGCAAGTAGTACTGCTACTATTGCTACAGTGCTTGCTGCCAGCTTTTTACCTTCTCTGCACTGCTTTTTGATCGAAGCTGACAGGTTCCAGAAACTTTTCTGGCTGTTTCTGGTGAAGCCATTCTTCTCTGTTCGAAGCCCCTCAGCTCCGTGAGGTAGGCTTCGACTTACCATCTTCGAAGGCTTTGTTCAAACTTCGTACTTGGTTTAAGTCCTGTGTTGCTAGCTTCGAAGTATTTTCTGAACGGACAGCATCGCATACTTCGAACGACGTTGTGAAGGTACTCCAGCCCTAGCTGTTCAAAGTCCACACTTCGTTAGGTTTCGAAGTTGGCTTCGAAGCTTGTCTTTCTGCTAGGCTTCGTCTTTGGTTTCTTGGTGGCGTGTCAACCTTCACTTCTCTTTTCGAAGGTTACTCTTTTCGAAGGTAGTCCGTCTGTGTGTTGCATTCGAAGTTTCCTGTTCGAGGGTTTAGGTTCGAAGTGCTCAGATCGAAGCTGTGTCCGAAGCCTTGCTTTCGAAGTACATACTTCGAAGCAGGCTCCGGCTCTGTCATACTTCGCTTCGGAACATGCTTCGCTTATTGCCACTTCGAACTAGGCTAGACCAAAACACCTTCGGCATATTCGACATGGTTCGCAACTGACCTCCGAAGCAGGCTTCGTCACCAACCTCCGAAGCAGGCTTTGACCAGCGAAGCAGTCTTCGTCAATCATCTCCGAAGCAGACCTCGACGGGCGAAGCAGGCTTCGTCAAGTTCCGAACAGGAGACAAATTTGGACAGTAACTTCTCATTTCACATTACACATACTTAGATCATTTCATTGGGAAGTTTAGGCCTGACTTACTTTGTTTATCTACCTAGTTGCACTTCTGTGATAGTTCTCTGTTTGACAACAGTTGCTTCTAGGTTAGATACCTTTAGACTTAGGCCTTCTGTTTATTCTCTGCTGCTTAGTCTTTTGAGGTGCGTTGGGTATTGGGAACAGGCCATTGATTCGAAAGAATTTTTAAGGCGCCCATTCACCCCCCCTCTGGTCGCTACTTTCGGTCCTACAAGCGCGAAGGCGAAGCCAAAACAAGTTTTATAACTCCCTTCGGAGTATTTTGTTATGTTCGAATGCCTTTTGGCTTGCAGAATGCCAGAGCCACCTTCTCACGTTTGATAGCTAAGGCTCTAGGTCATCAAATAGGCTGAAATGTCGAGGCCTATATGGATGACATTGTAAAAAAGAGTGTTGTAAAGCACCATCATAGAATAGACCTAGCTGAAACATTTGAGAGCCTCCGAGCATGTGGAGTTCGCCTCAACCCTAAAAATGTATATTCGGGGCGCAAGCAAGAAAAATGCTAGGGTACTTAGTTTTGAGTAGGGGAATCGAAGCTAGCCTGACGCAGATAAGCGCATTGCAAAGAATGGCTCCACCAGAAAATCTGAAACAGGTCCAGAAGCTAACCGGACGGCTCACATCTCTCAGTAGATTCCTGGCCAGATCAGCCGAGCGAAGCATTCCAATTTTTAAAGCTCTAAAGGGGTCCGAAAGATTCAATTGGACGCCGGAGTGCCAGAAAAGCTTCGATGACATTAAAGATTACCTCGAAAGCTTGTCAACACTTACTGTGCCCCTCCAGGAAGAAACTCTCCTTCTTTATCTTGTAGCAACAGGCTCCGCAGTAAGTGCAGTATTGGTCAGGGAAGTTGAGCTTAAAGGAAAACTGGTGCAAAACCTAGTTTACTTCGTCTCAAAAGCTTTGTTCGGAGCAAAGACAAGATACTCCGAGCTCGAAAAATTTTCTTATGCTTTTGTAATGGCCTCGTGGAAGCTAAGGCATTACTTTCTAGCACATAATCTAATCGTTCCTACCTCGTATCCCCTTGGTGACATGCTTCGGAGCAAAGATTCTACGGGTAGGATCGGAAAATGGGCTGTCGAGCTAGCCCCGTTTGGTATTTCCTTCATGGCGAGAACAGCTATCAAATCTCAGATTATAGATGACTTCGTGGCGGAGTGGACTCCATCTGCAGTCTGGGCTCTAGAAGAAACCTCCGAATGTTTATGGACAATTTTTTCCGACGGAGCCTATCAGGCATCTGGTGCCAGAGCTGGAGCTGTGATAATATCGTTGTCAGGGCATAAGGCCATGTATTCTGTGATGGTCAACTTTAATACCACCAATAATATTGCAGAGTATGAAGGGATCCTGCTAGGCCTCCGAAAGGAAAAAGCGCTTGGAGCAGCAAGAATTATAATTAAGACAGATTCCCAAGTCGTCGCAGGGCATGTTGACAAAAGCTTTCAAGACAGGAACCAGCATCTTGCAAAGTATCTAGAAGAAATCCACAAGATAGAAGCAATGTTTAAAGGATCCTCTGTTCGGAGTATTCCTCAAGCAGATAATCAACTTGCAAACATTCTAGCGAAGGCTGCAGCTGGAGCATTGGACGTCCCGGAGGGTGCTTTTTATGAAGAACTTATCAAGCCTACGGTAAATCAATTACCCTCCACAGAAGTCCTTTGCATCCCAACTGCAGATTGGTGGACCCCGATAATGGATGTCTTGCAAAATAGCGCAGTCTTGTCAGAAGGTCTGGATTTCCGAAGGTTGCAAGCAAGGGCTCGTAATTATGAGCTTTTCAATGGGATATTATACAAAGCCGGAGTTTGTTCTTCCCTACTCCAGTGCATCTCACAACCCGAAGGCCAACATATACTTCGGGAAATTCACGAAGGCTTATGTGGAAGCCACCTAGCCCCCCGTGCTCTAGCAGGAAAGACACTTCGGCAGGGGCTCTATTGGCCAACAATTGTGAGAGATGCGGAAGAGCTAGTTCGAACCTGTCAAGGATGCAATGGATGGGTAGACGGAGCCACCGTCCACCAACACCCCTTCAATTTATTACCCCAGTATGGCCAATGACACGATGGGGAATGGATCTCATTGACCCTTTTCCAATGGCAAAAGGCAGTTTGAAGTTTGTAGTGGTAGCAATTGAATATTTTTCTAAATGGGTCGAAGCTGAACCCCTAACTGCTATCACTTCAAGAAATGTGCAAAAAATTTTCTGGCAAAATATCATATGCAGGTTCGGAGTGCCAAGGGAGTTAACTGTAGATAATGGCACCCAGTTCGAAACCGAACCCTTTAAAGAATTTTGCGAAGAACCGGGCATCAAGTTATGCTTCGCAGCAGTTTGCCATCCACAATCCAACGGAGCCGTCGAGCGAGCCAATGGAAATATTCTCTCTAGTTTAAATCGAAGGATTGTCGGGCTGGCTAAAGAACTGTGAACTGAAGAACTTCCTAAGATTCTATGGTCCATTCGGACCACTCAAGCCAGGTCCACAGGTTTCACCCCATTCAGGCTGCTATTCAGAGATGAGGCCATGACTCCTACGAAGCTCAAGGGTGGATCCCTTCGCGTAGTAGAACCTGGAGATGAAGACGAGAGAAATACTTCACTGGACTTGTTAGAAGAAACAAGGATTTGAGCTGTCGCCAATCCGACGAAGTACCAAGACCAAACAAAGACATGGTATGACCCAAAGATAAAAGTGAACGATCTTAAACCAGGTCATTTGTTATTGCGAAGTGTAATAGCTCTAGGGAAGCTAGGGAATAAATGGGAAGGACCATATATTATCCTACGCTCAGGACTCCCCGGCTCATTTAAATTATCTAATTTAGAAGGGGAAGAGTTGAAGCATCCATGGCATGCGGAGCACCTTAAACGTTATTACGCTTAGGGGCTCCTTGTAATCAATTGTAAAAGTACCTTTCTAAATAAAAATGGAGGTTCAAATTGTGTTTACTCTTCAAATATCTCTTACTCCTGGTGGACACATCAGGAGAACGGAGATGCTTACGGAGTCAAGCATCTTTCAAGGAACCCAGACAACGGCCTTTGAACCATTGGTTCAAGGATTCCGTTGGCCCTCCTACGGATTCCAGGCACCGGCTTGTTAGGATCCGTAGAAGAGTCTATGGACTTTAAAAGAACAGATTTCCGGCCTCCGGGTTCGAAGCATCTGTAAAAGAGCCGAAGGTGGCCAGCCTACGGATTCAAGGCTCTGGCTTGTTACGATCCGTAGAAGAGTCTAATGACTTTAAAAGAATAGATTTCTTGCCTTCAGGTTCGAAGCATCTGTAAAAGAGCCGAAGGTGGCCAGCCTAAAGATTCCAAGCTCCGTCTTGTTAGGATCCGTAGAAGAGTCTAAGGACTTTAAAAGAATAGATTTCCGGCCTACGGGTTCGAAGCATCTGTAAAAGACCCGAAGGTGGCCAGCCTACGGATTCTAGTCTCCGTCTTGTTAGGATCCATAGAAGAGTCTAAGGACTTTAAAAGAACAGATTTCCAGCCTCCGGGTTCGAAGCATCTGTAAAAGAGTCGAAGGTGACCAAGCAATAAGGTTTCAAGGCTTCGGCCCAATGTAACACTTTTAAAGTCCTAAGCGACTGCTATGGGAGCTTACAAGTATAAATTTAGCTCCGGATCTTATAAACATCATAATACGAACGTACAGTTCGAAGAACTCTATGAAAGAGTAAAATATGATTATCAAGTGTTGTGTGAAGCATCATATTGTTATATCAATCATTGTGTCCGACGGACCCTATCGCAACGCGTATGGTCCCCCACCCACAAGGAGGGGTAGAGGAGTAAGGAACAACAAAAAGATGCTTCCAAAGCAATTCATATTAATTGGATAATCATATTATTACATCAAGAGAAGTTCTGGTCTAAGCCTAGATAGAAACGGAGACCCCTCCGACCTCTAGAGCTACTTCTAAGACCACTTCGACCTTCGGGCTCCGAAGCCTTCGAGACTTTCTTCATAGTCCGAGTGCTTTTCTTCTTCGAAGCTCGCAGTTTTTTTGCTCCTCTTGAAGTTCAGCCCAAGACAGAAGTCTTGCAGAGCTAGCCTCTACTGGATCTTCGACTTGGTATTCCGAGTCAGACCAATCTACATATTCGGAGGACGAAGATGCTTCTTCCTTATCCTCTTCCTTAATATAAGCTAAGACCTCGCGATGGACTTCGGGTGCTATCTCCCCTTGATCCCCTCGAGGAATAGAGAAGTGCGAGCGTCGATAAGGCCTTAAGCTTTCGAGGAGAGACCACTATCGACGGAGCCCTTCGCTAAGTTCCAATACTTCAAAGTCAAGCTCCGAAGGTCATGGAAAAACCTAAAAGAATAAACATCCAAACAAAGTTTCCTCGTTTATAAACTTTTCATTCATAAAAAGAGCTTTAACAAGTTTTCTTATACATGCATAAGCGACCTATAAAGCTAAACCTGTAGGTTGGCAAGCGGAGCAGGTGTGGTCGGAGCCGGCGAAGTCGGAAGCGGAGGCTTCGTCTGAGATTGATTCTGCCGGCGAGCCTCATCGATCCAAGCTTTGGCTGCAGCTTTGTGGTCCGTTTTCCAGATTGTCTAGAAAGCTTCCCAAGCAGAAGCTACATCCTGCGAAGGACGCAACAGGTCCTCGTCGGTGAATCCTACAGGCGTTGAACCCCCAACCGGAGCAATAGAAATCCCAAGAACTTCGATGTGATGAAGTACTCTGATCCCGGCAACTTGTTCGGAGATCTCTCCGTACCGAATGCCAGAGCCCATCATCAACTTCATCGCCACTTGAATCATCTTCAGCTTCCGGTTGAGGGGATCACTCGCCACAGCTGAAGACGAAGGGCACATTGTGCCAAAGTATTCCAAGGTACCCCGAAGGGCATCCATGGTATGCTCCGCTATGGCAAAATTCTTCACTTCCACCACTTTTAGCCCAGCAGCAGCAGTAGACACTTTGGCCATCTTTGATAGCAAAACACTCTTTTGAGCCAGCGCTTGTTGAATCGAGTCTTGGAGTTCCTCGAGTTGTGCGCTTGAGTTGGCTGCTGCCTGCCAGAGCTTCTCGACCTCTGCTTTGAGCACCACACACTTGGCCTCGACATCTTGGGCCAAAGTTTTGAGCGCAGTGCTGCTCTACTGTTTGATCCAAAGTGCTTCGTCAGTGGCGGCTCTGGCCCTCCATTCCTTGAGGAGTTCCTCCTCCAGTCGAAGTGTTTTGTCTTCAGAGCTTTTAAGGGCAGACTAGAGGGTAGTTACCTTCCTTTTGAGCCGATTAGTTTCGAGATCATTGGATGTCGCTGCCGCTCTAGCAAGGACAAATTGCTGCAAAAAAGCAAGTAAGTACCAGATAATTCCATTTATTGATTGAATACACTTGCGGTGTGTTGCATACCTGAAGGGCAGCCCTTTCGAGGGCCAAATTGATCTCCCGGGCTCTAGCTTTGCTCAATATGGAGACCAATTCAGAGTTCACGACTTCTTGGCCTTTGTCCGCCAAGGGCTCCAGAAGCTCCCGGAGGCCTGTTCGTTTCTCCAAGAATGGAGCCAACAGAGGAAGCTAGGATAGGGCCTGACAATCGTCTACCGCGGCTTCCTCCTCTGAATTGCTCGCCAAACGATCATTGGAGGAGGGCGTCGCTGTCAAGGTAGGGAGGGGACCGAAGCTCGTCAGGCTCTTACCCCTCCCCGGCGCAAAAATCGGAGCAGGAACTCCGGCTGAGGTAGATCCTCCTTCGACCGATGCCCCCTCGGCCGGAACTGCTTCGCCCGAGATGGCTCCAGTCATCGAAGCTACTATGTCTACCAGAGCCTCAACTCCAAGAGAATCTGAAGCTCCATCGGTGATCGGAGCTATGCTACTCCTCGACGCACCTACAAAATTAAGGTATTCAGTGAATATTTGTGGGTAATAGTTATTGCAGGAATTGTAAAGGCAAAAGCTTCGGAGTATACCTTCGTCTACAACTTGAGGGAGAATTTTGGGGTCCTCCAGGGCTTCATACATTCGGAGGTACTCTTCGAGGTCATCCCCAGCCACTGGTGAGTTAGGAAGGGCTAACTCAAGTCCTGAGCCAACCGCGATGGGCTCGAGGGAGTGCATTGTATCTGCTTCCGTAGCCTATTAAGAAGGAGCTCCGGCTGCGCCCAAGGCCTCGTCTTCACTGTCTTCGATAAGATAATTCTCAAGGGCCTTCCCCATTCGGGCATCGGAGTCTTTATCTCCAAAGTCTTCCGAAGACGAGCTCTGAAGGCCCAAGGAGGAAGGCGAAGATACCGGAGTCGGTTGAAGAGGAGGTTTCGACGTCTTCTTCCCTTTCTTGGTAGGGGTCTTGGTGGTCTTCTTGGAAGGGTCAGTAGTGGCTTTCCTCTTCAGAGGGGCCGCTCCAGTTGAGTCGAAGTCTAGCAGAGGTGGAGGCTCCATTCCAAGAGCCCTCCACACTCTGTTGAAGCACTCCTAGCTTCCCACCAGCTCCACCCTTCACTGTCTCTCCGCCACCGTAGGGTCTCCGAGCACCCGTTCGGTGGCCTTCACGATCTGCTCCGGAGCTAGCGCCAAAGGAGCCACTGAAAAGAGGTAGCATTTCATAAGTATGTTATACATTTTCTAATATATTAATGCAGGAAGATCGAAGATTTACCTAGGTTTCGAAGATCTCCTTCCGAAGTGTTTTGAAACGCAATCGACTAGTTAGCTCCAAGAGGCGGGATCCGGAGGGCAATGAATTCCTCTGCCAGATCCCGCATGCTCATGCGGCTGGCTATTGAAGAGAGCAACCCAAGCCGCATTGAGAGCTGGCTTGGGTTCGGAGTAACTTCCGCCTCCTTCCGGAACCAGATCTCCTGAAGAGGCCCTGCGAAGCTGGAATCTTCTCCGACTTCGGTGTAAAACCACTGGAGGATCCAATTAGTATACCATCGGTCATTTATGGCCTTCGCTGGGAAATGCTATGCATGTTCCTTCCGAAGCTGGAAGTTGACACTTCCGAATGCCATCAACACCTTGGTATCTCTGGGTCCATCTTGTGGCTTCGGTTGGCAAGTGGCTTCGTGGGTAGCGGCAAAGATCTCCGATCTTCCTTCACATCCTTTAGCCCGAAGAGTCCATTTGAAGATCACCAGTCTTGCAATAGCGTTGGGGGACAACTGCGGCAAGGTAATATGGAACATTTCCAGTACCTCTGTTAAGAAATTGATGGCAGGGAGCCCTAGTCCAGCTTTGAAGAATGCTTCGAAGACTACCACTTCTCCACTCCATGGCTTCGGGGTCGACTCCATTCCCGGGACCCGAGTCCTCATTCTAGGGCCCAGCTTCCTGGCCACTACTTCTTCAATGGATTCCACAGTACTCATTGATTGGCTGATGAGGAATCTTTGTGGAATTGGTTTCTTGGATGGAGGGCGGAGCTCCTGAGGATTTTTGGGCTAAGAATCTCTTGAGCTCTGGCCATGGCCGTTGCTACTGAAGCCGCCCACGCCTGCCTCTGTGCCAAGGAACCCGCTTCCGCTGGCACAGTTGCACTGGTCCTTGCCATGAGTTGATCGCTCAAAAGGTTGAGAGGAGATTTGGAGGTTGAAGAAAGAAGGCTTCGAGCTTCAAGTTCTGTAAAAAATTTCGGTGGGCTTCGACCCCCCTTTTATAGCCTTTCCACTAGCTACTGCGCCTCGATAAATCAAGAGACAATGATGTTGAATAATAAAGACCTACATCAGGCGCATAGGTAAGGTACCTAAAAATGCGCGACAGTCTGCCGATGAGACACGCGTGGTGAAGACTGGAAGCGTGCGCATAGTCCCACGACAAACTGAATATCTGGCCTCATCGCTGTCAAGTACAGCAGTGAACCGATCATCCCTCGATACTCTCTCTCGTTGACCTTGATGCCATTCTCGTCCTTGTCTAGGCCCCCAGATGTACTGTAGGACCGAAAGTAGCGACCAGAGGGGGGGTGAATGGGCGCCTAAAAATTCTTTCGAATCAATGGCCTGCTCCCAACACCCAACGCGCCTCAACAGACTTAGTAGCATAAAGCAAACAAATCAACATAGCTAAAAATAATCTAGCCTAAAAACGACCAGTGTCCAAAACAGTGCTGATAGGCAGATTAACAGATCATTTAAAACATGGCAGATCAAACTTCTCGGAAACAACTCATCACAGCAATTGATCTAAGTACACATAAAACGAGATGAGAAGTTACTGTTCAAAAGTTGTCTCCAGTAAGGTACTTGACGAAGCCTGCAACAACGAAGCCTGCAGTATCGAAGCCTGCAGTGTCGAAGCCTGCAGTTTCGAAGCCTGCAGTGTCGAAGCCTGTAGTGTCGAAGCCTGCAGTGTCGAAGCCTGCAGTGTCGAAGCCTGTAGTTTTGAAGGCTGCAGCGTCGAAGCCTTCTTCGAAGGGTACAGTGCAATAGAAAAAACAAACAACAATTGCTAAAACAAACGAAGCTTGCTCCTCTGCAGGGCTTCACTAAAGCCTTCGGTGTGGACTTCGTACTTAGTCAAAACACCAGACTCGAGGCCTATTTCGAAAATGTGAAGGTCAGATTTTAACTGCCGAAGGTTGCTTTTGCTGACGAAGTGCACTAAACGAAGTATGCCTTGAATGCTCGAAGCCCTTGCATACTTCGGAATAACTTCGACTGATCGAAGCTATTGCACAAACTTTGTCAGGAAAACAATGACCGAACCCAGCTAAGAAGTACCTTTGCACAGAATAAAATAAATCCTGATGCAAACACAAGCCCAGCAAACTTCGAAGAGACACAGGAGATAAAAGCAGAAACACACACGTAGAGCTGACAGGCTACAGACGAAACTAGCTGAGCAGGAGGTGGGACCCACACGCATGTGACTGCAATTTTTCCGAAAGCATTGAGCTCTTTTCTGCTCCCTATGCATGCAATAGGACATGTAGTCTCAAGACTATGGGACAATGACCTGACATGCCGAAAGCAGAGTTAGGAAAAATTATTTGTTAAACCAAAACGTGAACACAGGACCTATTCATAAGAATGACAGTGCATAGAGCTGAACAAAAAAAACTATTCAGAAAAATATCAGAGATGCATGTGTCTGTCCATGAAGATAAACAACACAAATCTGCAACTCTAGATGACAGGCCTAGAAGCTAGCAAAGGGAATTTCGATGGCAACAACACAGCAATGCTACTGCGCTAGAAAGGCTAACACTAGCCTGAATCTAGCCTGTAACAAAATGAACCATGCTACCAAAACCAGAGAAATAAACACCCAGCAGAAATTTCTGAGGAAATGAGTATAGATTAAACCGAACACATTCTCAGTACTAGTTTACTCAGAAGATTCCGCAAATCGATGAACAACAAGCGATCAGAAGAAAGCTCACAGATCGAGGCACAACGAATAAACAAGTTCACAGAAGTGTATTCAATGATGGAGATAAGAAGAATAACACCTGACGAAGCAGTGATTTATCAGAGGAACATCGTTTATGACGAACTGTGGTAGCCGAGAGACATGGCGGCGCACACGAGAACAAAATGCATCCGGAACTCAGTGGAGAAAGTGAACTCAGATGATTAGATTAAAGTGAGTTAACCCTAACCCTAGGGATTGGGGCCTATTTATAGGCAGCCCAATAAATGGGGAAAATGCAGAAATACCCCTAGGGTTTTTACAGACACTGAAATAAATGGAAAAAAACCAAACTGCCCTTAGGATATTTTTACAGACTCGACTGACTGACTGTGGGCCTAGGGACAAAATAGTAAACTCCTATTTACAGATTACTTATCCGGAAGCTAAGATTTCGTAGCGACTACGGCTTCTCTTCTGGACAGTCCGATGCGAGATCAACGGTCGTCAGTTTTGCACCGAAACTGACAAAGCCTCCACCAACTTTGCACCAGGTACCCGGATTGGGCCGGCCGACTCCACAGCTCTCTCAGCCTGGCAATCGATCACCACCCGTGTACCTGAGTCAATCCTGGTCAATAGCCCAGTGGGTCCTCTGCTGTTCCTAGCCCATGTACCCGGATTGGGCCAGCCCGACTTCGCGGCCCCTCTGCCCGACAGTCGCTCGCTGCCCGTGTATCTGAGTCACACACGGCCCAGATGCAGCAGATCTTCTCTCTCTTTTCAGTCCTCTTTGACTATCGTTGACAATGACTCATCACTTCTAGAGCCATGAGGCCCACGCTATTCAGCATGGCTCCTCATGTACCCATTGGGGTCATTTGAGGTTCCATCTCTCCGCTGAAGTAAAATTTCTTTAACATGTCCCGCGTGTACTTACTCTGGTGGATGAAGATGCCATCGTTGGTCTGCTTGATCTGGAACCCTAGGAAATACTTGAGCTCACCCATAGGCAACAGGAGCGAAAGTCTCTTCAAAGTCAATACCCTCCTAGCAAAAACCCTGGGCAACTAGTCGAGCTTTGTTACGCACCACAACCCCATCTTCACCTTGCTTGTTTTTGAACACCCACTTGGTGCCTATGGGGTTGCATCCAGGTGGCAGCTCAACCAGTGTCCAAACCCAATTGCGGACAAAATTCTTAAGCTCTTCTTGCATAGCATTTATCCAATTCGAATCAAAAAGAGCATGAGAAAAATCTTTGGGCTCAAAAGACGCAACAAACATAGACTCAACAAACACTGTAAGCGAGTCAACAAAAGAGCACAAAGTTCTCTCAGTAAGATCACCGATGATGATCTCTGAGGGGTGATCACGCTGAACTTCTCGGTATCCCAGGTGAACTGAAGTCACCTCACCGGAGTCAGTAGCTAGCACCTCTAGACTTGACTGAGGGGGCTCGATCGAAGTGGAAGAAGTGATCAGAGGTCCGCCCTCGTCCTCAGTTAAAGTCTCAGAAGGTGTGGGGTCTTCAGGCTGTGCAGAAGGCCCACCCTCACCAACAGCTAGAATGTCATCATCTTCCTCGAAGAAGGACTCTCCAAGCTCATCATCTCCAGAAAGCTCAAAAGAAGGAGTCAGCGAAGGCATGGACTCATCAAAAGAAACCTCACAAATCTCGACAAGCTGCTGGGAGTCGAGGTTCCAAACATAGAAACCTCAAGAATGCAAAGCATAACCAAGAAAGACTCCATCCCAGCAACGAGACTCGAACTTGTCCAAATGCCATCCCTTCTTGAGCACAAAGCACTTGTAGTCAAACACTCGCAAGTGGCTCACCTTGGGATGTCTGCCAAACCACAACTCATACAACGTCTTACCTAAGTAAGCTCTAAGAAAAAATGTGGTTGGCCAGATAGCAAGCCGTGTTCATCGCTTCAGCCCAAAAATGCCTAGGAGTCCTATGCTCATCGAGCATCGTCCTGGCCATCTCGACTAGCGTGCGGTTCTTTCGTTCCACAACGCCGTTCTGTGGGGGACTGTAAGGTGCAGAAAACTGATGATCAAGACCCTAATCACTACAGAAGCTGACGAACTGAGAGTTCTTGAACTCAGAGCTGTTGTTAGAGCGAAGTGCACGCATCCGACCATTGTTCTTGTTCTTCAGCTTCAAAATTAGGTCATGAACAAGCTGAAAAGTCTCATCCGTAGACTCCAAAAAGAAAACCCACGAGAATCGAGAAAAATCATCAACTATTACAAGCACGTACCACTTCCCACCGACTAAGCGTACCCGAGCTGGACCAACACTGTCCATGTGTAACAGCTCTCCAAGATACGAAGTCATCACCTGAGTAACAGGTGCGTGAGAAGCGGAAACCATTTTCCCATGATGACAGGGATGGTAAACTAGATCCTTCTCCATCTTAAGCTTGGGCAATCCTCGGATAAGGTCCATAGAGCTCAATCTGACTAGCAGATCAAAGATCAAATGGCCTAACCTCCTATGCCACTTCTAGAGCTCAGAGGAGGATCCAGCAATCAAATAGCGAGAAGGGCCAAAAGAACTAGAGAAATCAATCTGAAAAACCTTATCGAAGGGTAAGATCTGGCAAACCAAAGCGAACCTCCAAACCATCCTCAAGAAGTTATGAAACAGAAATCAAATTGAAATTCAAGTTTCCAACCAAAGCAACATTCTTCAAAGAGAAATGGTCATAGATGCGAATTGAGCCAATGCAGTGTACCTTCCCTTTACCACTGTTCCTAAAAGTGATGTACTCCTTGGATATCGGGGGAGTGAGGCTGGAGAACCATCTGCGATGTCCCGTCATGTGGCGAGAACATCCTGAATCCATGATCCACACGTCCTCCAGTCCTCGATCCTGCACGATCAGTGGTCGTAAGTGGGAGCAAATGGTCCGGCACCAGGTTTAGCAAAAGAGCTAAACTAGTGTCGAGCCATCTGCTCAAAGGAAGGAAAGCAGAAAGAATCATAAGAGTCCGGACCAAAATGCGGCTCGAAGCGCGGTCCTCAGGTCTGCCTAAAGTCTCGGCCACGAGGTCCAAAGCCGTATCCAGGATGACCTAGAGCTCTGCCGGAGTGAACACCACCCTCAGGAGCACGGACATGAAAGTCGTCTCCTCTACCTCCACCTACACGACACGACCTGGACTCTAGCCTCTCCCCACGTCGAGGGACTCTCAGTCTACCACCCTACTGGTAAAACTTCTCCTGCCCACCATGAGCTCTCTCTGCTCTCTCAACCCGCTTCCTCCTGAAGCAAAACTCCTCAAGATGCCCGTCTCTCTAACAAAACTCACAGTGATAGGTAGGCTTCTTGGGATGTGGTTGAGGCTTGGGGTTCTTGGGATTGGTGGTGTTGGGTGTAGACTCTTTGGTCTGAGAGGGTCCATGTAGAGAGTCTAGAGAAGTGTGGAGATGTTTGGGCTTTGGGACATAGATGGGCTTCTTTGGTGGAGCTTTAGGTTGTTCTTGGAACACTCCATACTTGGGCTGATTAGCATGAAAAGACTCAGTGGAGTGAGTCTTGGGATATCTCTGTTCAGGACTCATCTTACTCCACTCCACTGCTCAGCTAATGGAACTCTCAAAATCAGCCTTGGTATAGGTGTAACCTAACCCAAACCCATCCTGCCTCTTGAACTGCTGGATCATCATGCTGAGTTGTGGCTCTCTGGCATTCACCCAACTCAGGATCTGACGGAGGTAAAAGTTCTCATTCTGAGAATCAGCTAGCTCCTCTCTCAAGGAAGCTAGTACCTCCACCTGAGACAAGCATATCTCACACTCTTTATCAACTTGGACAGACTTCTCAGCTTTCAGCTTGATCAACTCCAATCTAAGAGACAAGCAGTTCTCACAGATAGTGGGTGGAACTGACAGTGTCTCAAGCTCTAGCCTAGTCTGCTCCAGCTCAGCTCTGACTCTCTCCAACTCGCCCAACTGCTCATCACTCTTGGCTTTCAGCTCAGCTAAACTAGCTAGATGGGATGGGCAGTCTACACAGGGCATGACGATAGTGGCATGAGCATCTTTCAGCTCCAGCTGAGTGCTCTCAAGCTCAGTAGCCAAAGCGTCCCTCTCATCTACCCTCTTTGTGTACCTGGACTTTAGAGTCATCAGGTCACACAATAACACCTCACAGTTTGGGCACTCACTGCTACCACCCAAGCAAGGGGAAGAAGATAGACTCTCAATCCTGTCGTTGGCCATGACAAGCTCACTCTCAAGCTCATCTATCCTCTTCTTAGCCCCTCTAAGAAGTTTCTCCTGATATCTCAACTCCTAATGGTTTTCTTCAAGTAAATCAATGACTTCTTGTTCATAGGAAGATACCTTTTCATCTTCGTTGTCGTTGGAGTTGTCGGGGGAGCCCTTCTCTTCCTTATCCCCAAGAGCCATTGAGCAGAAGCTCTTGTGGGATCTTCGGCGGTGATGTAAGTGGCTCTTCGGCTTGTCCCCGAAGGCTCTAAAGCAGAGGCCCGCTGGATCGTCCTTGTCCTTCCCCTTCCTGATCACGATCTCCTCATCGCTTAAGCTTGATGAAGAGGAAGAAGATGAAGACCGCATAGAGTAGCTTCTCTCCATCTCGACAAAGAAGGCCTTGTCTTGCTTCTTGTTCTCACGCCGGTAGTCCTTTAGGACCTTTCGGAAGAATCTTGTCTTTGGCTTGCCCTTTGTGAAGGAGGAGTTTTCATGCTTGCCAGAGTCGTAGGAGCCACCATCGGTACCCTTCTTGTGACCATTGCACTTGGGGCAGTCGGTGATAAAATGACCTTGATCACCACACGCAAAGCATCCGTATTTTGTGTCGTGTCTTTTGAACATTCGCTTATCATAGACACTACGCACCCAGTTGTTAAACAGACACAGATCATCATCTCCTAGCGACTCAAGCTAGTCCTTAGTGATAGACATCAAGTAGAACCCAGCACAACTCACAGAAGAGGAGTCTGCAGAAGGAGTCGCAAGGGCTAGGGTTTTTGATCCAGAGCCAGTGAGATTTGTTCTCAACTGGATATCAACCTCTGTGGCCTTGAGCTTGCTGAACAACTCTGAAATTGTCAAGGTATCATAAGAGGTGCTCTCAATGATAGAGAATACCTTAATCTCCCGGATCTTAGGGTCCAAGGTATGAAGAACCTTGAGCACCTGCTCATGATCTGAGACCAACTGAACTCCCTCGGCCTTGTTGGCCCGAAGCTTGTTGATGATCGATTGAAAACGACCAAACAAGGCTTCAACAGATTCACCCGGCTTCTATGTGAAATTTTTATATTCACGTCGGGAGGTCTAATAGAGCCGAGCCTTGACCTAGACTGTCCCCTCATGGTGTGCCTGGAGGGTAGCCCAGATATCTCTAGCAGTGCTGAGATGGCTCACACGCTCAAACTCAATGGGACCTAAACCAGAAAACAAAATGTTCACCGCTTTGTTGTTGTTCTGATGTTGGGAGATTATCTCGAGGGATGTACGCTCAGCAACAGGTAATATGGTGAAAGTAGCATGAACACAAATGTCCCAAATGTCTGAGCTCTGGCTCATGAGATAGGATCGCATGCAAGTATTGCAATAAGTGTAGCCAAAAGCTTCCACGGACGGGACCTTTCCAGAAGAAGTCATGATCACTACCTAGGTTTCGAACTGGTTAAGGTATGGAAAAACCCTAACTAGGCTCTGATACCACTTGTAGGACCGAAAGTAGCGACTAGAGGGGGGTGAATGGGCGCCTTAAAAATTCTTTCGAATCAAATGGTCTTCTCCCAATACCCAACGCACCTCAATAGACAATCAGCAGAAGCAAAACAGATCACAGGTACTAAAAATAATCTAGCCTAAAAACAACTGGTGTCCTAATCAAAAATACACCAACGCAGTGCTTAAAGGCAGATTAATACATCATTCACGACATAAGCACTTCACGTGTTATCAAGATAATCATCACATGGAATCGGTTTAAGTACATGCAAATTGAGGAGAAAAGACACTGTTCAAATTTTCCTTTGGTTCGAAGTTTGTCGAGGTCTGTTCGAAGTGGACGCTCGAAGTCTCACTGCAGCCTTCGAAGTATGTAGACTTCGAAACCAGCCAAAGACTTACTATAGACTTCGAAGTGTGCAAACTTCAAAACCAGCCGAAGCCTGTGGAAACCGAAGTCTACGCACTGATCGTAATGGACTAGCGAAGCAATTTTCGAAGTCTACACTGTACCAAAGCTTGCTCACTAGCTTGCCTTGAAAACCAAGTCTGGCCGAAGAAGACTTTGGCAACACCTCAGTGAAGTCCTTGTGACATCTACTAAGGACGCAACTACTCTGAAGCCCTCAAAAAAATTCTAACTTCGCACATTACAACAACACTATGAAACACCGAGACACACTTTGATCCTTGGCTTCTCCGCCCACAGCCCGGTTGCCGAAGCACCTCGCCTGTAGCGCTACACTTCGCAGCAGCTTCTACCACTGGTAGTGCTGCCGCACGCTGCGCACCTATGCTAGGAGCTACTGCAGGCACTGCCGCTGCACATAGCTGCTGGCTAGCTACGCTAGTGTCGCCAGGCACACGCCGATCGCTGCTGCAGGCTAGCGCGTAGGTGTAGGTGCTGCGTTAGCAGCCTAGGCTGCTGCATGCAACTGCACAGAGCAATCTAGCCATGCAAGCAAAGCCGTGCCGAAGCTAAAAATCCTTCAGGCGCGCAACAATCGAAATAGCAGAATAATATTTTTGATGATGGCCTATGCTCAGCTGAAGAACACTTGAACAGAACACCACGAATCTCAAACGATCACGCCAAATACTGTTGTGCAAGTTACAGCTACTACAACCTACTCTTCCAAAAACAGACCTCATGCGCCTAGCACAAATCTAGTGACAGCTAGTATATAAACAACACTAAAACAGTAGACTAGTTGTGCAGAAGCTAAAAACCATACAGGATGAATAGAAAACAGGCGGTAGGAAAACATTGTCGTCAAACCAAAGCTATCGCACAAAGCTGAACAAAATAGGCACGCATAACGAGGCAACAGATAAATGAATCTGCAGCATGACATCCGATGACTGAGAAAAGAGAGAATAAAACCTGATTAAACGCTCGATGTGCCAACGATGCAGATCCTGGTGAACTCATCAAGAATAGAAAAACCACGAAAGCATCGACGCTCATAGGAAGATGAACAAGGAAAGGCAGAAAAGTGACCCAAACTTTAGTGGGATTAAAACTTGATTTTAGAATAGGTAACCCTAACCATAGGGATTGGGGCCCTTTTATAGGCAGCCCAATAGACTAGGAAAAATACCAAAAGACCCTTAGGGTTTTTACAGACACTGAAATAAAATGGAAAATACCAAAATACCCTTAGGATATTTTACAGACTCGACTGGTAGACTGTGGGCCTAAAGGCAAAATAGTAAAAACCTAAATAAAGATAACCTGTCCTGATGCGGAGCTTTCGTAGCAGCTACGGCTTCGCCTCAGAACGGTCAGATCCGAGATCATCGGTCAGTTTTGCGCCAAAACTGATAAAGCATCCACCGTCTTCGCACCAGGTACCTGGATTAGGTCGGCCCGATTCTGCATCTCCCTCAGCCCAGTAATCGCTCGCCACCCGTATACCTGAGTCAATCCTGGTCAACAGACCAGTGGATCCTCTGCTGCTCCTAGCCCATGTACTCGGATTGGGCTAGCCTGACTTCGTGGCCCCTCTGCCCGACAGTCGCTTGCTGCCCGTGTACCTAAGTCACTTGTGGCCCAAACACAACAGGTCTTCTCTTCTGTTCACTCATCACAACTGGAGCCATGAGGCCCATGTTCTTCAACATGGTTTCTCAGCCGACAGCAGTCACAGCGGCGATGAGCTCGACTCTTGTGAGGTACCTCTATCCTATGACCAGCTCTCAATTAAGGTAGATGAACTGAATGAAGTAGTTCTTGGTCAGGATAGATTACTTGTTCAAGCTGCTAGAGATAGAAAAGACCTTAGACTTAGGCTAGAATCTGTTTCTACTGATTGTGCCATGCTTAAGTCTAAAATTGATGATGCTGAATGTGAATCTTGCACTATTGTCATGGGTGAGCTTGCTTAGATGTGTTGTATGCATGCTCAAACTGTTGATGAGCTGAAGACTACACAAAAGTAGCTTGTGGTGGTGGAGTCTAGACCTATTTCTTCCGATGCTTGTTCAAACTGTTCCTTATTGATTGATAGCATTAATTTAAGAGACAAGCATGTTAGGGAGTTAGAGGCTAGATTGGAGAGTGCAGATTGTTCTAAGGATGTGCAGCCTGCTTGCCCCACCTGCATCACCCTTAAGGACCAACTCAGTTTTGCTAGAGGGCAAGCTGAAAACCTTATGAAAAAATGAATACCTTCTTTCTATGGTTAACAAATGCACTGAGGGAAAGGGTAGGATGGATTTGCTCTTGGCAAGCCCAAGATGTGTGCTGACATGGAAGGGTTAGCTCTAGGATAGGGTTTTGAGAGGATTCCTTCAGACAGGGAGAACAAAAATGTTTTTACCTCACCCACTACCTTAGAGAAAGAAAGAGCCCAGTTAGACACTCCACAGAAAGCCAAGAAACCTACCCAGCCTCACAAGAAAAATCTACCTCGTCCACTCAAGAAAAACCTTCAGCAGAAGCCCAAGGAGCCTATGAGGATTGCTCCTATGACCCATGAGAGTGCCCCTAGGAGAGTGTTTCATTGTTCTTACTGTCAGCTGGAAGGTCATTTGGTTAGGTTTTTCTTTCGTCACATCAAGGATGAACGACGCACTCAGGCATTGAGGTTCAAAGACATGCATTACCCACCTCTAGGTATGCATAAGTCTGAGTTTTACTCACGTCCTGTTTATGAGGCTCCTCGATCTTCTCAGAGAGGTTTTGTGCTAGATCACGTGTTAGTGGCTTTGTGCCTCGACAGGTTGGGAGACCTCGTCATGCATCTGGATTGCAGCATGTAGGTAGACCTCGCATTTTGCATCATTCTGTGTTTCCTATGCATAGACAATCTATTTTTACTGTTCCGACTGCTCGTATCACTCAGTGTTGGATGCCTCATCATATTTTCACTCACCCCAACACTAAGCGATCGAGGTTTTCTCATTTTTTGTAGGCGACAGACCGAGGCTTGGAGGGCACGTGGATCATGGACTCCGGTTGCTCGCGCCACATGACTGGGAATGCAGCATGGTTCTCTAGCCTCCCACAACCAAGCAAAAGGAACACATTACCTTCGGCAACAACCAAAGAAGTAGAGTGAAAGGTAAAGGTGTGGTAAGAATAAATTCTAATTTCACTCTCAAAGATGTTGCTTTGGTTGAAAAATTGGGATACAATTTGCTTTCTGTATCTCAATTGCTTAATGAGGGCTTCGAAGTGTGATTCCATCACGATACTTCGCAAGTGCTCAATTCTGATGGAGCTGTGGTCTGTAAGATCTTTAGAGTTGGGAGAGCTTTTGGAGCTGATTTTTCTGAGTCGTCTGGTTCTTCTCACTGCCTTGTTGCACATTCAACTTCTGAGCTTTGGAAGTGGCATAGGAGACTAGGGCATATGATCTTTGAGTTGCTCACTCGACTGAGTGCCCTAGGTCTGATCCGAGGATTGCCCAAGCTCAAATTTGAGAATAATTTAGTTTGCGCTCCCTATCGACATGGAAAAATGATTATCGATTCGCACTCGCCAGTCACCATGGTGATGACTGAACAACTCGGAGAACTTCTCCACATTGACACTGTAGGTCCTTCTCGGGTTAGTTCTTTAGGCGGAAAGTGGTATGTGTTAGTCATTGTCAATGATTTCTCTCGCTACTCTTGGGTTTTCTTTCTAGCTAGCTAGGATGAAGTGTTTTCACACTTTTGGAGCTTGGCTTTGAGATTTTCACTGAACTCCCTAGTGCATTAAAATTCCTTCGAAGTGATAATGGCACTGAGTTCAAGAACGATCTCTTTGTAGACTTTTGCATGGAGCATGGCATAGAACATCAATACTCTTCTCCGTGGGTTCCTCAACAGAACGGTGTTGTTGAGAGAAAGAACCGCACTTTGGTTGAGATGGCTAGGACGCACGATGCTCGATGAGCATAGGACTCCTAGAAAATTCTAGGCTGAGGCCATGAATACTGCATGTTACATCTCAAACCGAATATTCTTGCGCTCAATTTTGAACTTGACTTCTTATGAGCTGCGTTTTCGGAGACAGCCCAAAGTTACTCATCTTCGAGTTTTTGGCTATCGATGCTTTATCCTAAAACGTGGAAATTTGGACAAATTTGAGTCGCGCTCTTCTGACGGGATTTTCTTGGGTTATACTACTCACGGTCATTCTTATCGTGTTTTTAATTTGGAAACTAACACTGTCATCGAGTCATGTGATGTGACTTTTGATGAATCAACCGCATGTGTTAGCCCTTCTTTTGAACAAGCTAATGAACATGACATGGAGCATATCATCTTCAAAGATGAAGATCCTGAAGAGTTCGAGGATGAACCCCTACTACCCTCGACATCGACTCCTGAAGCCGACCCCGCTTCAATCACTTCGTCAAGAGGCCCCGAAGCTACAACCTCAACATCGGTCATCTTCGACCATTCACGACACAAGTTGAGGGGGAGACTGCATCCCACCATCAGGCTCCTCATCACATTCAAAGGATGTATCCTCCCGAGCAGATCATTGGTGAGCTTGATCAAAGGGTAACGCGTTCTCATGCTCATTTCATAGATTCTGCTTTTGTTGCTTCTTTTGAGCCCTTAGATGTGAGTCATGCTTTATCCGATTCTAGTTGGATCAATGCCATGCATGAAGAACTTGAAAATTTTGAGAGAAACCAAGT
Organism: Zizania palustris; assembly: GCA_019279435.1. Taxonomy (NCBI): domain Eukaryota; kingdom Viridiplantae; phylum Streptophyta; class Magnoliopsida; order Poales; family Poaceae; genus Zizania; species Zizania palustris. Next base: position 555,412 of record JAAALK010000283.1, on the reverse strand, counting down.
TTGGTCACTTGTAGATCCTCCTCCTAATGTTCATTTTATTGGAACTAAATGGATTTTCAAAAACAAGCAAGGGGACGATGGGTTTGTAGTTACAAACAAAGCTAGACTTGTGGCTCAGGTTATTCTCAGTTAGAAGGGATTGATTTTACTGAAACTTTTGCTCATGTTGCTCGTCTTGAGGCCATTAGAATTTTACTTGTATTTGCAGCATCTCGAGGTTTCAAACTTTATCAAATGGATGTCAAAAGTGCCTTTCTTAATGGTTTCATAGGTGAAGACGTTTATGTAAAACAACCCCCTGGATTTGAAAACCCCAAATATCCACATAAAGTCCTTAAACTTCATAAGGCTCTTTATGGACTCAAGCAGGGCCCTCGGGCTTGGTATGATAGACTTAAGTCTTTTCTGCTTGAGCGAGGGTATTTGATGGGATCTATCGATAAAACCCTGTTTACTCTCAAGCATAGCAAAGAGTTATTCCTAGTTCATATTTACGTTGATGATATCATCTTTGGTGGCTCTTCTCATGCTTTGGTTGCCGAGTTTGCAGTTACCATGAGCAGGGATTTCGAAATGTCCATGATGGGCGAACTCACATTTTTCCTTGGTTTGCAAATCAAGCCAAGCAAATAAGGTACTTTCGTTCACCGGATGAAATACACCAAGGACCTGCTCAAGAAGTTCGACATGGCTGATGTGAAGCCACTCGCCACTCCAATAGCTACATCTGTAGCATTGGATCCTGACGAGGATGGAGAAGCCATAGATCAGAAGGAGTTTCGAAGCATGATTGGATCCCTCTTGTACTTAACTGCCACGAGGCCGGACATACACTTCGTAGTGTGTCTGTGTGCTTGTTTTCAAGCTTCGCCACGTGCTTCGCACCACTAAGCCATAATGCGCATTCTCAGGTATCTCAAGCATACCCTTGAATTTGGCATTTGGTATTCTGCACCTTCTTCTTTGTGTCTTCGTGGTTATGTAGATGCGGATTTTGCTGGGTGTAGAATTGATAGGAAGATTACCTCCGGTACTAGTCCTTTTTTGGTTACTTCTCTTGTTTGCTGGTCTACCCGTAAACAGTCTAGCGTTGCGCAATCTACGGTTGAGGCCGAATATGTTGCTGCAGCTAGCTGTTGCTCATAGATTTTGTGGATGATTTCCACTTTGCGGGATTTCGGGTTAGATTATAAGGGTGTTCCACTGTTTTGTGACAACACTAGCGCTATATGCATTGCAAACAACCCGGTTCAGCATTCCAGAACCAAACACATTTATGTGAGATATCATTTTCTTAGAGATCACAATGAGAAGGGTGATATTGAACTTCAGTATGTTGATACCCAGATCCAGCTTACCGACATATGTACCAAACGACTTGATGCCTCCTGATTTGCTTATTTGCGTGGGGAATTGGGTATTTGTCATCCTTACAGCATTTTGTAAGGGGGAGCATGTGTTATATATATTGCATTGGCTTTCTTATGATGATTTGTTGAGGCATTTTGTTGCTTTTATATGCCTTCACATGGTTGTCATTATCATGATGTCTCAGTTCTGCTTAATATATCTCACTTAAACATGAGCATGATTTTAATTTACAAAATTAAACACTTGATCACTACTTAGTCTTGAGTTTAACATGTGTAGTACATAATTGTTTTAGCTATCTTTTATCTGCCTGGTAGCTAGAACCCTTTATTATGGATGCAAATTTGCAGTTTGCCAATAATATTGCTACTCATGGAATTATACAACAAACGTTACACGACCAAAATTCAAATATCCATGATTTATGTGCTAAAAATGAAAAGATCCAGGCAGGTTTGCTTGTCGCACTTCTTTATTCTAGATGGCTAACCATTGCACTTTGGTATGAACTGGGATAACTTAGTGTTTGCCAAAATCACTGTCTTAAGATTCTAATGGTCTTTCTTGGCCTAGGCTTGGCTTGGTTGGAAAGCATAAGGTAAACGAGCAAATAACCCCTGGCAAAATCAAAAGAATTGCAAAGTTTGAATCAATTGCTAATCAAGCTTGCTAAATGCACCATGGCAATTGGACATGATTTCCTGGGTAGAAATTGTTTAGCTTTTGCAATTCTCACTTTCACATGTCTAGATGACTAGTCTAAGTGGTGATGTTTTTCTTTTCAAAAATTTGAAAATCTCATGCCTCACACATTGAACTTGCAATATATTACATTGAACTGAGCATCTGAACCTGATACTATGTTTTGGCATATTTTTGCACCATATGTTTTCACACTTTTCATCATCTCGAAGCCTTGCATCGTTTCTTGCTCCTTGATTCTTGCATTGCCAAAGGGGTAGAAAAATGCTTGGTTTGCTTACCTAAGGGGGAGAACAAGTGATGTAACAAAAGGAGGAGAAAATTTTTACTGCTAAAAAGAGGAATTTTTGCAAAATAGCTTTTAATGACTCAAGTCAATTGAAATTCATTAATCAAGTGACATGTTTTGGCTCTTGTTTGAGTTTTTATGGTCACTTGTGTGCTAAATTTTTTCAAATTTTCCTGAACTTGAATTTGGTTGTCAATGCACTCATCAATGGGGAGATTGAGAAACCAAGTTAAATTGTGCCTTGGTTTCAAGTTTGTGATGAGTGATTGACAAGTTCTCTCCTGAGCGAAGGAGTCGTTCCGAAGGGTTTCAGAGGTGTTTACCGAAGGGTTCGGTGATTGCTGACTGTAGCTGTGCGGTGGAGTGTGTCTGTTGGAGGGGTCCGGAAAAGCACGATGACATGGTGGTACCAAAGGGCTTGGTACTTTGGGCGGTACACTGGATTGTGTACCGAAGGTTGTTTACCAGAGAGGTCTCCGTGGTACTAGAAACACTTGTCTACTTGTTGGTGGTGCGCAGGTGACTTCAGAGGCGACAGATGGTTCGCAACGAGTGAACCTGGGTCGAGCGTGAGGCTTGATGCCAGGCGAGCAGGGAGCTCAGTCACGAAGGCTGCGTGGGGTTGAGGTCGGTCCTCGTGTCAAGGTGCGCCAAGCGAAGGTAGAAAGTGTGGAGGGTGGCTCCGGCTGAAGGTACCCTAAGGCGAAGTCCTCTGAGACGAGGCACTTCGAAGTGTGCTCCGGACGGAGTGACTTTGAAGTATGGCGGATGAAGTCCTCAGCATTGAGGCAAGGCGTTCGAAGTGTGCTCCAGATAGAGGCACTCGAAGGAACAACTAACGAAGGCCTCAGAAGTCAAGGTGCATCGAACACATGATCCGGATAAGGGTATTCGTAGAGTGTGCTCGGGGCTAAGACACTACGAAGGGGTGCTTAGGGATATGCTTCATGTAGAGGCCTTGGACTGAAGGACTTCGAAAGGTGGCAAAGGTACTCCGAAGGTGGGGCTTCGGAGTATGTCTGACTTGAGACACTTTGGCCATTCATGGCTTCGGTACACGGACTGGCGGAGTTCGAGCTAGGAGTAGGGGTGAAGCCGTGGTGGTCCACTCCGGAGGTGATGGTGCGAAGGCTCAAGAGCTTTGACGGCTTTGGCTCAAAACCATCATTGTATCGAAGATTAACTTCGGTGAAGCGGAGGCCATATGGCTCAAAGATTCTCACTGAAGATACCGCACACCTCGCGTGCGAAGGGGGCTTCAAAAGACTCCAAAACTGCAAAGGCTGATCGTGTCTGCTCTGCAAAAGCTAATGTTGTCTCCTCTGCGAAGATGACAAAAGAAGCCTCCAAATAAAGTAGACTACCATCTGTACCCCCCTCATCTGGCTGAGACAAAAATAGTGTAAACCCTAGGGGTAAATTAGTCTATTCACAGGGCTAAATAGTGCCTATAAATAGTGAAGGGTGGCTAGGTCCAGGTAACACTTTGAGCAGCCATTTCTAGAACTCCTATGCTAGCCGCCACATCCATGTACTTTGTCCTATGAGTTCATTTTGTGTTGCCTGTTCTTGCAATGAAATTCACTTTCTGCTCAACTTCTTTCAATTCAAACCATTTTTGCACTGGTTCTTTTCTAGAGGAGTGTGTGAGTGTTCTGTGCATGCGAAGTGTATGCTTCTAAGTGTGTGTTCGCTCTATGTAAACTGAGGTATCTCCTCTGATTACTAGCAAAGACACTATTAGTGTTGTGCTCGAAGCCTGTTTCTTTTACTCAGCAAAATCAGTTTTGTTTTCTTTTAGGCTTTCGAAATATGAAGCCTAGCACCAACTGTTAGTGCGGAGTATCTGGTCGAAGTCCTCAGAGTGAAACTGCCTTCTGTGAAGGGTGTAGTGCGAAGCCTGCTCGAAGGCACCTTGTGTGTGGAGCCTGCATGAACCTAGCAGTTGTGTTTTTGGTTTTTTGGGTGTGAGTGAAGTCTTCTTGACTTCTAAAGTTTGCTCTTTGTGAAGCCTAGTTTCGGAGCTGCAAAATACCTACGAACCAGACCTTCGAAGGGTGTGTTCGAAGCCTATTCCGCAGGAAACTATTTTCAAAATAGAAGGTTATTTTAGCCTGAAATTTGAAAAGCTCCCATTCACCCCCTCTCTGGTCACCACTTTCGGTCCAACAAAATCAGTAGAAGCAAGTAAGAGGGTGAGTTAAAGTGCTTACCTCAGGTCCTACATCATCATCACCTGGGTGAAGCCATTCCCGGTAAATCGACGAGGAGCGATTGAAGATATGTTGCTTCAATTTGCCCCACCATCGGCAGAAGGCATTGGATGTCGCTCGACAAGTTGTCTAGGAAGCAAGGCGTCATGTGGAGATCCCATCGGTCATGTGGGAAGACGGTCCCACTCCATGGCACTCATGATCCTCCCGCCTGTTCAGATCTAACAAACAAAGAAGAAATGGGGTGGGAGTTGACCGAAGCCCAGCTTCCTTGAAAAGACTGATGGGTGGTAGAACTCGTAGAAGCACCGCCGAGAATGCTCATCGGTGAAATTAATTGGAAGCAGACAAGAAAAGGTGGCTGCTGAAAAGATATGAAGGGACTCCTCATCCCAAGACACATCACGAAAAACAAGCCAATGAGGGCATTCATACTCCAAATGATATCCAAAAGGAAACAAGACATTCCGGTCGGAGAATCCAAAGTAGTAACTCTTAAAGAAAATGGCCAAGGCCACATGAGTCAAAGGAAAAGGAGGAAAAATGCCGCCGCTTCACCTAAAGAAGAGCAGTAGTGATAGGTGGAAATGATTGATTCCGGAAAATTGGCAAGAAAGTCTGAGTGAGAAAGAGGGGTTCCTCCAATAAGATCGGCAGTATAAACAATGAGCCAAAGTTGGAGGAAACACCAATGACCCTTGGGTCGGCCGATGAAGTTACCGACCGATAGGTTAACTGATACAAGGTGAAGGGAGCGGTAGGTGGCCCCAAGGAGGGAACAGCCGAGGGGAATCCGCACATGGGCGGTGAGCCGTTCGGCTAAAAATTGAAACTGAAAGGTTGGGTCCAGAGCCGACATGGAGAAGACAAATTTCTCCAACCAAAGGTTGAGGAAAGCAGTGTGTTTGAGAGTGTTTGTGTGTACTCTCCTCTCTCTTCCTAAGCCTAGGGCAGTCGGCCTTAATGTGAGAAGTGTCACCACAATCAAAACACCCTCGAGAGCCACCTCTCCGCTGATCCCATCTATCATTGTAGAAACGTGTGAACTTCCTAACAATGAGAGAAAGCTCTTCATCATCCAGAGTGTCCACCTGCTCTTTTGTAACAGAGGTCGGGGAGGACAAAGTGAAGCCTCCTACAAGGACACAAGTACCAAATGTACTAGGTTCTGCATGGGTGCCACTAGCAGAGCCAAAAATTAGTGTCATGGAAGGAGGCAAAGAGTTCATGTACCCTACAGGAGATGCCTTGGCAATCTCTATGGACTTCAGCTTGCTAAACAACTCATCATAGGTTAATGTGTCGTAACCTGTGGACTCCTCAATACTAGATATCTTTACTTCCCATATGCTACGATCAAGAGCATAGAGAAGCTTGATAGCCCTCTTGTGATCAGAATAAGGCAAAGTCTTAGTGGACCGCAAATTATTGCATCAAAGCGAGAAAACATGGTGTCAATCGATTTGCCTGAGCCCTGCACAAACATCAGATACTGTTGATTGTATGTGCTTTGGCGCCTGTCCTTAATATGAGTTGAGCCCTCATGAAAATTGTGAGTGTGGACCAAAATTCCCTAGTAGTATTAAGGTGATGAACCCTATCAAACTCATTCCTACTCAAGCTAATGAACAATATATTTTTAGCTTTGAAGTTAGCAGTATACTAATCCTTCTCAGCCTGAGTAGTGTGAGTCTCAGGGATGGTATACTGAGATTCCACAATCTCCGAGACTGCACTTCCTTGGCTCACTAAATAAGCCTCTATGTGCACCTTCCAGTATACAAAGTTCATCCCATCGAATAGAGGAATTTTACTAACTCTGTTCATGTCGCCAATAGATCACAAAACCGATTAAGGTCAACTGGTGATCTTAACCTACTCTGATACCAATTGTTGGACCGAAAAGGTGACCAGAGGGGGTGAATGGGAGCTTTAAAAATTCTTCTTCTAAAAAATAGACTCCAAAAACACCATTCGGAGTGTCTGCTTCGGAGGTATTGATTATACTCCGAACACAGGCTTCGTGTAGGGAAATGTTTGAAGTTTAGAAGATTTCGCTCACACCTAGTGTTGGGGGAAAATATCTCATCTTCGGGGTTATTGCCGAAGCAGCATAAAGACAGTCAACCAGTTCGAAGATTGTCCGAAGACCATCTTCGAAGATGCCCAGAACCTCGTTCGAAGCCCGAAGACAGGCACTAGTTCGAAGTATGTCTTCGAACCAAAGCCCTTCAGGATCTTTTCCGCCAGCTAAGATGGAAGACTTATCTTCTATCCTATTAGATTAGTCTTTTACCATTTTAGCCCTATTAAGGAAACCGAATAGTTTCCTTAATGTCGGTTGTAATAGAGGGGTAAATAGGTCTTTTCCTTAATGTTTAGGCCTATAAATACCCCCCATTTCACCCTGTAATAGGGACCGATTACAAGTGATTCAATACACACTTTCGAACTATTCTAAGCTATTATCCTTTCGGAGGCTTAGAACAGTTTGCTTCGCAAACATTTCGTTTGTTAGTTTCTTTTCTACAGAAACCTGTTAGCGTAATCTTTTACGCCAACAGTTGGCGCCGTCCGTGGGGAACCTAGTCCAAAAAACTTCGTTCTCTACCAACTACTTACATTATGCCTCCTAAGCGGAGCGCACCTCGCAATCCCACTCGGAGGTCCTCTCGGATCTCCGGAGAGATACCCTTCGACACAGTCGAAGTCGGAGGGTCTTCGACTATCCCTCCACCTCAAACTCCGCAAGGGGCTTCTATCCCTCGAGGATACGAAACCTCTCCGCCAACCCCTTCCATACTTCGATCGCCCGGAGCCACTCTGCCACCCTCCATTCCGATTCAAACTGATCATACCAGCTCTCAAGACCCGGAAGGTCCTTCCGGAGGAGATGAAGATAGCCTTGGAGACATGGCCACTCAAATGGCCAATCTTCAAGCCGAGGTAGCGAGGTGGCGACAAGAGGCTGCGAACAGGCTTCGCCCTCAAGCCACCCCAGCTATCCCCGAAGTGCATGAAGACGACGATCTTGATTATCCCGAAGCCCCGGAGAACGCTTCTTACGACAATGAATCTCCGTTGCATCCCGAGCTTCAGAAGGTTCGCTTCGATCCGAAGTTCAAAGCTTCGAAGCTTTGCAAATATGCCGGAGACGAAGATCCCAGTGAGTTTGCACGTTCTTATGCCCTAGCAATTGAGGCTAGTGGCGGAGACAGAGAAACTATGGCGAAGTGCTTCCCGTTGGCCCTTCAAGGAGTGGCGTTAAGATGGTTCTGGTCTTTAAAGCCAGGATCGATCGCTTCGTGGTCACAGTTGAAGAAGAAGTTCATAAGTAACTTTCAGGGCACCTTCGTGCCCCCCATGTCGACAGGAAGCCTTTTCCAAGTGAAACAGCTCCCTGGAGAAACATTGAGGCAGTACTTCAAGCGCTTCGCTCACACGAAGTCGCAAATTCGGGGGCTGTCCACATCCTCGGTGGTTGATGCAGCTCGAGAAGGCGTCAGTCATAAAGGTCTTCTGGATAAACTGCATCGGAAGAGCATCACCACAGTATCACAGCTGATGTCGTACTTCGAGGAGTACTCGAAGTCGGAAGAAGGTTGGCTTCGGAGGACTACTGCTACTTCGACAGTGTTGACAGAAGTTAAAGCAGAGGTGAAGACTTCGGCTCAGCCGCAAGAACCAGTCTCCGAAGTGCAACATGATAGAAGAAGAGGGCAAAAGCACCCTCGCTCTGAAGTCTTAAACATTGCACCCCCGCAGAAGTTTGCACCAAGAGCTCCACAGTCTGCGGGGAACAAGTCCAGCGGTTGGAGGCCACCAGGGAAAACGGCCGGCAAGGGCCAGACCCTTTTTTGCTGTATTCATGGAGAGAATCGAAGCCATGCAACTGACACCTGCAAGGCTATTCTTACCCTTCGGGGAGAATACTTGGAGAGAACTTCGGGTCGAGGTAGTACCGACCGAAGTCCAGCAGCAGCAGTGCGCTCGGAGCCGGTCCAGGCTGTGGCGCGGATAGAAAATTTTGATGCTGCATGGCATCCTCCGGTGGCCAATGTTATGCCACCTCCGAAGCAAGAAGAAGGGCAAGATAGAGGGAAGAGAGTAGTTCTCCCTATCTCCGGAGGAGGTACCCTCGGAAGCATGTCCAAGAGACAGCGAAGAGAGTACGTTCGAGAAGTAGGCCACATTGGGACTTCGTCATCTGCAGCTGCAATGCCGGAGTGGTCTCATGTTCCAATATCTTTCTCTGCGGAGGATGCAGCTGGTATCAAGTTCCCGCATGCAGATCCATTGGTTATTACTGCTGATATTGCAGGAACAGAAGTCTGAAGGGTGCTAATTGACGGAGGTAGCTCGGCAGATATCATATTTGTGCAAGCCTTCGATCAGTTATGCATTTCCCGGAAGCATCTCCTCCCAGTGGCTCGTCCTCTGCAAGGCTTCGCAGGACCTCCGCTAGATGCACTTGGCCAGATAGGCCTGGAAGTAACCTTCGGAGAAGGTTTACTAGCCCGAACTGAAGAAGTTATCTTTGATGTGGTGGATGCCCCGTATGCTTATAATGTCATCTTCGGCCGAGGCATGTTGAATCAGTTCGGAGCTGTGGCGCATCACAACTACTTGTGCATGAAGATGCCCACACAATCAGGAGTTCTGACAATCTTCGGAGATCAAGCCATAGCTCGGAGGGCAGAATATGGTCATGGTCCTCCTCTTGATCCGAGGCAAGTAAACAGTGTCCAAGATAATGGAGAAATTTTTTCAGCCTCCTCCGAAGCTTCGAAGAAGTCATTTCCAAGACCAAGTCCCGAAGGAGAGATTGCAACGAAGGTCATTGTCAAAGATGGTAAAGAATACACTTTTCAATTTGGTAAAGATTTACCTCCCGAAGTTGCAACTTCCTTGGAAAAGGTCGTAGAAGAAAATTTGGATGTCTTCGCTTGGTCTGACGAAGATATCACCGGAGTCGATCGGGATATTATTGAGCACAGCTTGCTTGTAAACCCGAAGGCCCGGCCTGTTCGACAAGGGCTCTGGAAGATGTCCGCAGAGAGAGCTGCTCTGGCTAAGGACGAAGTTGAAAAACTGTTGAAGGCTGGGATTATCAGAGAAGTGGCCCATACAGAATGGTTAGCCAACCCAGTCTTCGTCAGGAAGAAGTCCTCCGGAAAGTGGCGCATGTGCATTGATTTCACATCTTTGAATAAAGCGTGCCCACGTGACCCCTACCCCATGCCCCGAATTGATCAACTAGTTGACTCCACTGCAGGTTCGGAGTTACTAAGCTTCCTCGACGCGTATTCCGGTTATCATCAAATATGGTTGAAGCGCGAAGATGAAATCAAGACGAGCTTTGTAACTCCTTCGGGAGTCTTTTGCTATGTAAGAATGCCCTTCGGCCTAAGAAATGCCGGGGCTACTTTTTCAGGATTAGTTGCTAAGGCTCTAGGTCATCAACTAGGTCGCAATGTGGAGGCCTATATGGATGATATTGTAATAAAGAGTGCTTTAAAGCACCAACATAGCCTAGACTTAGCAGAAACATTCAATAGCCTTCGGGCATGTGGGATCCGTCTTAACCCCGAAAAATGTATATTCGGAGCTAAGGCTGGAAAGTTGTTAGGGTACTTAGTTTCAAGCAGGGGAATTGAAGCTAGCCCTACTCAAATAACTGCGCTGCAGAAGATGGCTCCTCCGGAGAATGTAAAGCAAGTGCAAAAGCTGACCGGACGTCTGGCCGCACTTAGCAGGTTTTTATCAAGGTCTGCGGAGAGGAGCTTGCCAATCTTTAAAGCTTTGAAAGGGTCCGAAGATTTTGCATGGACACCGGAGTGTCAGAAAAGCTTCGAAGATATTAAAGATTATCTCAGCAATCTTGCTACACTTACGGTGCCTATTGCGGACGAAACCCTACTTTTGTATCTTGCAGCCACAGGCTCAGCTGTCAGCGCAGTCCTTGTCAGAGAAGCTGATATCAATGGGAAGTTGGTCCAAAATCCTGTCTATTTTGTATCCGAAGCATTGTCAGGAGCGAAGACAAGATACTCCGAACTTGAGAAGTTCGTTTATGCTCTGATAATGGCTTCGAGGAAGCTAAGACATTATTTTTTGGCTCACAATGTAATTGTACCAACTTCGTATCCTTTAGGAGATATGCTCCGAAGCAAAGATTCCACTGGAAGAATTGGAAAGTGGGCAGTAGAACTAGCACCCTTCGGCATATCTTTCCTGGCAAGGACAGCTATCAAATCTCAAGTCCTAGCAGACTTCGTAGCAGAGTGGACTCCACCTGCGAAGTTGACTCCGGAGAAATCAGATGACGGAGTTTGGACTATTTATTCCGATGGGGCTTTCCAAGCATCCGGAGCAGGCATTGGGGCAGTATTAATTTCACCATCAGGACAAAGAGCAATGTACTCCGCAAGACTCAACTTTAAGTCTACCAATAATATAGCGGAGTACGAAGGAATTTTATTGGGACTCCGGAAAGCACGTGCTCTAGGGGCTACAAGGATAATTATAAAAACAGATTCTCAGATAGTAGCAGGGCACGTAGACAAAAGTTTTCAAGTCCGACATCCACAGCTTGCAAAGTACTTGGAAGAAATTCGCAAGATCGAAGCACATTTCAAGGGTATTTCCATTCGGAGTATACCAAGAGCTAAAAACGTGCAAGCGGACATTTTAGCGAAGGCTGCTGCCGGAGCTGTGGATGTGCCTGACGAAGCTTTCTATGAGGAGCTCAATATACCTTCGGTGCCACAAGTTGCTTCTGCAGAGATTCTCTGCATTCCTAGTGCAGATTGGAAAGATTCAATCATAGAACTCTTGCAAGGAGGAACAAATTTGCCCGAAGAGCCCCAATTGTCAAGATTAAAGCTCAGAGCAAGAAACTATCAGTTAATCAACGGTATATTATACAAGGCCGGAGTATGTTCCCCTCTACTCCGATGTATATCTCAAGCCGAAGGCCAAGAAATTCTTCGAGAAATTCACGAAGGCCTTTGTGGAAGTCATTTAGCCCCTAGAGCTCTGGCAGGAAAAACACTTCGCCAGGGGCTTTATTGGCCCACAATAACAGCTGATGCGGAGAGCTTGGTCCGCACTTGTCAAGGATGCCAGTGGATGGGTCGACGGAGTCATCGCCCACCAACAGCTCTTCAAGTCATTGCTCCGGTATGGCCTATGGCCAGATGGGGTATGGATCTAATTGGTCCCTTTCCGTTAGCAAAGGGAAATCTGAAGTTCGCAGTGGTAGCTATTGAATATTTTTCTAAGTGGGTGGAAGCAGAACCCTTAACAGCTATCACTTCGAATAATGTACAGAAATTCTTCTGGAAGAACATTATTTGCCAGTTCGGAGTGCCTAGATATCTCACAGTTGATAATGGAACACAGTTCGACGCAGAACCCTTCAAGAAGTTTTGCGAAGATCTAGGCATTCAACTATGTTTTGCTGCAGTGAGACATCCTCAGTCGAATGGAGGCGTTGAGCGAGCCAATGGAAATATTTTATCAGGGCTAAATCGAAGAATAGTAGGGTTGCCAAAGGGACTGTGGACCGAAGAGCTTCCAAAGATTCTGTGGTCCATTCGGACTACGCAAACAAGGTCCACAGGTTTTACTCCGTTCAGACTACTATTCGGAGATGAAGCAATGACTCCAACAGAGCTCAAAGGGGGCTCATTTCGCAGCACCGAACCAGGCATCGAAGAAGAAAGACAAGCTTCGTTAGATTTGTCAGAAGAAACAAGACTTCGAGCTGTAGCTAATTTATCAAAGTATCATCAGCAGACGAAGACTTGGTATGACCCGAAGGTTAAGCTCAGCGAGTTAAGGCCGGGTCATCTTGTTCTACGAAGCATTATAGCACCAGGGAAGTTAGGCAATAAATGGGAAGGTCCATATCTAATTGTCCGCTCAGGGCGCCCTGGTTCATTCAAATTAGCTAATTTAGAAGGTGAAGAGTTAGCACATACGTGGCATGCGGAGCACCTAAAGCGATACTTCGCATAAGGGCTCCTTGTAATCCGCTTGTAATCACCTCTAAATTAATAAAGCATACACCCTGATGGTTGCCTTCCCCTTGACACTCCTAGTTTCCCGAGCGGACGCGCTGGGACAGAAGTCGATCAAGAGGGAAGTGTCATTAAGCTGGGCTGTATTTCCGGACTTCGTACCCATAAAGTCGAAGCCTCCGGTGTGGTGGCTGAAATCCATCCGGAGCCCAAGCTGATACCTTGTAGGCATCCGTAAAAGAGCCAATACCACATTCTACGGAGTCCAAGCTTCGGCTGGTAGACTTCCGTAAAAAGAGCCGAAGGTGGCCAAAATCTGCGGAGTCCAAGCTGCAGCTTGCAGACATCCGTAAAAAGAGCCGAAGGTGGCCAAATTCTGCGAAGTCCAAGCTCCGGCTGGTAGACTTCTGCAAAAAAGAGCCCAAGTTGGCCAAATTCTGCGAAGTCCAAGCTCCGGCTGGTAGACTTCTGCAAAAAAGAGCCCAAGTTGGCCAAACTCTGCGAAGTCCAAGCTCCGGCTGGTAGACTTCTGCAAAAATAGCCGAAGGCGGCTGCAAATTCTGCGAAGTCCAAGCTCCGGCTGGTAGACTTCTGCAAAAAAGAGCCCAAGTTGGCCAAACTCTGCGAAGTCCAAGCTCCGGCTGGTAGACTTCTGCAAAAATAGCCGAAGGTGGCTACAATTTCTGCGAAGTCCAAGCTACGGCTGGTAGACTTCTGCAAAAATAGCCAAAGATGGCTAAAGCAAAACAACATTTAAGCCATGAGCTTCGAATGTTTGTGCATATAAGTCCAAAGTGACAAAATTCTTAAGACACTAAAGTGTCCTGAAAGTTATCTCAATTGATTTCTTTCATAAAACAAAGGTACCAAGTTACCATTCTTCTGACTACAAAGGTCGAAGACATTTCATAAGATTTCAAAAGATCTTTAAATGACAGAGGGGCTCCGAACCCCCAAAAAATTGTACTCCGAAGTTTTTTCTTTGCGCATAACCATCTTTGAATACAGTTCGAAGTTGCTTATACCCAAAGAGGGGCTAGTAAATATGGAGACAATTTTAAATAGTCATTCATTATTAAAATAAATGTATTTACAGTTTACATTATGAAAAATTGGTATCTATACCAAGAAGGAATCGAAGACCTCTTCGGTCCCGAGAGCTAGGGGTGGAACGACTAGTTCCAACATCGGAAGTTCTAAGAACTTTACGTTTAACTCTCTTCCTCCCCTTCGAAGCTCTAAAATCCTTCTGCTCTTGTTGAAGCTCGGCCCAAGTTCGAAGCCGCTCGGGGCTTCTTTCCCAGCTTCTAAGATCTTCAGATCTTTTATTTTGGGCTTCACCTTCGTCTTCGGACCATTTAGTGTCTTCAGAAGACGAGGTGTTTGCGTCAATCTCTTTATCTTCCTCTTTAATATAAGACAATACGTCTTTGATTACTTCGGGCGCAATAACACCGGAGTCATCTCGAGGAATAAGAAATCGAGGACGCTTATAACTCTTTAGAAGTTCGAAGGTGTTCCACAGTGAGCGAAGTTCGCTGTTAAGCTCTAACACTTCGATATCTTCCATAAGAGGCAAAGCCTAAAAATATGATAAACAAGATTTTCATTGATAAATGTTTACAAACATGAGCTTTACATAATCAAAAAAAAAATCCTAAGTAATTCCTAAACCTGCGGGTTCGGAGGAGGCTGACTGCTCGAAGCTTGGCTCCGAACTTGCTTCTGACGTTGGCCTTCGTCAATCCAAGCCTTGATCGCAGAACGACCTTCGGCTCTCCACGAAGTTTGGAAGGCTCGCCAAGCAGCAGCCACGCCTTCGGAAGGAGTCAAAAGTCTCGCGTCGTCGAAGATGATGGAGCCCTCTGCGCTCGGAGTAATCATTCGGCCCAAATCCTCATAGTAACGAAGTAATCCAAGGGCAGACACTTGTCCGGAGAGTTCTCCATAACGCATGCCTGCCGTTTTCATTTGCTTCGCTGCTCCTTGGATCCTCTTTAACCGGCGCAGCAGAGTCACATTATCATCCGAAGGTAGTGATCCTGTAGTACCGAAGTACTCCAAGACACCTAGCATCTGCTCGATGACCTCCGAAGCCACCTTCTCAGACTTGAGTTTTTCCGCAATAAGTGCATCCTTGGCCGAAGTCGTTTCTGCTAAAACTCCGGAGATTCTAGCATTCTCCGTAGTCAAAGTATTCTTTTGAGTCCGGAGTTGGCCAGCCTCTTCCTGAAGTCTTACAAGTTCGGACCCTTTAGCAGCATCCTCCGTCCGCAGTCTTTCAATCTCCGCTCGAAGCACAATTCTTTCTGCTTCGAGCTCTTTCTTCGCAGCCTCCAAGCTTTGCCTAGCCCTTCGCTCCGCTAGTATTACATTATCCATCTGAGCTACTCGACCTTCGGAAAAGTTAAAATTTCTTTGAAGAGCTTCGTTCTCTTCCCGAAGTTGAGCAATTTCATTTTCGCTCGATAAAGCCGCAGCGCGGGCTAAGACTGCTTGCTAAGAAAAAAGAAAAATTGAAATAAGAAATTATTCATATATAATTTGCTATTTGGTTCGAAGATGCTTTATACCTGATAAGCTGCTCTTTCCACAGCAAGGTTAAGCTCCGAACCCTTCACTCTGCTTAAACGGGCTACCAGTTCTGTTTCCCCGACTTTGCGACTGGCCTTACCCAAAGGTTTAACCAAAGTCCCAAGTCCGGTTCTCTCCTCCAAAAAAGGAGTTATGAGAGGAAGCATTACTGAAGCCTTCTGATCAGCTCTGCTTAGCGAGGGTCCAGAGAGTTCTTCCGAGGCTCTTGGAACTTCTGAAGCTGGACCCCCCTCAGTTGATTCACTTTCATCTGTCGACTCAGATGAAGTTGATCCTTGAGCAGGGAGAGGCTCTATGTGTCTTTTTCCTCTTCCAGGCCCCGGTAAAGTAACCTCCGGCTGTGGCTCCGAAGTTGTCGAAGGTCTTTGAATTGTATCTTCGTGAGATACTTCGACAACAGGAGGCTCTGCAAAAACAGAAATATTATACATTGTATAATTTTGCAAAAATTGATAAAAATTATGCAAAGTTTACCTTCGACATTCTCTGGAATATCGAGTACCGGACTGATCGGAGGATCAAAAGTGTAGTCCTCATCCGAATCAGCCGTTAAATCTTGGACTGCAGGAGCATCGTCCTGGGGAGTCCTCGTTGCTTCTTCGGAAATCGAAGCCATAGTGACTTCGACCCCACGTTCATTCACAAGAACTTCGTCCTGAGTTACATCTTCTTGAACTACCGAAGTCCTTGGTTGATCAACATTATCTCCGGACTCCGGTACGTTCGCAGGTACTTCGGCTTGTGCGACCCTTTGAGTTTCATTCTCTTCCATCAGGTGCACAAGCAATCTCCCCGTCTCTTCTTGGGAGTCGGAAATCGAAGCTCTTGAGCTCGAAGGTGCTGGATCTGAAGGCGCGAGGTTCTTTGGCTTCCGAGCCACCTTTTTCACTGGAGTTTTTGCTGAACTCGAAGTTCCAGCTTCGGCTTTCCTTTTCTGGGGCCCTTTCTCCAAAGGCACCCAATCCATCAGAGGGGGTGGAGATAGCTCCAGCATTCCCCATACTCTGTTAAATCTCTCCCAACTCCCGACTAATTTAATTCGCCATTCTTTCTCGGATGGAGTTGGGGCACCCAAAATCTTCTCCGAAGCCCTTATAATTTGCTCTGAAGTAATAGGGGCTGAAGAAGCTAAAAAATAACTCAAGTTAGTTTTTCTTCGAAGTAAATATGTACAATACATGTTGGATTCGAAGTTACCTACAGGACTCGAAGTATAATTGATCTTGCGAAGACCACCTTCTGAGTCATCCTCGAAGACGATAGGCCAGTTGGCCATCAGCGGAGGAATTTGAAGTCCGATGAATTCTTCGGCCAAGTCCCGCATACTTAACCTTCGGCTGATTTTCTGAAGTAAGTTGAGGCGAGCTTCGAGCTGGCCTTCGTCAGGTTGCACTAAGGCCTCCTTCCGGAATTGGATTTCTTTGAGGGGCCCAGCCAGAGGACTGCTTGCTCCAACTTCGGCATAAAACCACCTCAGGACCCAGTCGGTGTACCATCTAGCATTGATGGCCTTAGCAGGGAATTGCAGGGCATATTCGTCTCGAAGCCTAAAATTAATGCTTCCGAAGGCAACCACCACTTTCTCACCTCCGGAGCCTGTGAACGTCTTCGGCTGACAAGTCGCTCTATGAAGTGCAGCGAAGATTTCAGCCCTCCCCTCACAACCTTCGGCTCTCAGCGCCCACTCGAAGATAGCTAATCTAGCTGCAGCATTCGGAGATAGCTGGGGGAGGGTTACATGAAACAGGTCAAGTACTTCGGCCAAGAAATCCACAGCAGGGAGGCCCAAGCCTGCTTCGAAAAAAGCTTCGAATACCACAACCTCTCCGGGTCTCGGTGATGGAATTGATTCTTTGCCCGGCTTCCGAATCATAACCCCATTGCTAATCTTACCCCCTGCTGTGATTGCCAAAGATTCTCTCTTGCAGGTAGACGGCCCTAATTCAAAGGATTGATCCAAGTACTTAGTCGATGGAGGACACAGACCTTGGTCATCGGGGATTTGGGGATTTCTCCCCCCTGCCGCCATGGGCATTGCCGCCTGCATCGAGGGTGCCGTCGCCAATGTTGCCGCCGCTGCCGCTGCGGCTACTTGCTGCCGAGCCAAGGCCGAAGGAGGCGCAGATCCCTTGGTCTTCACCATCGCGATTGCCGGATTGATCTGAGGGAATGGAGACTAGGGCTCAAGAACTCGAAGGCTGGGGTTCAAGAACTCAAAAGGCTCAAAAAGCTTTGACTGAGAGGAAGCGGTGAAAAGGTAATCGGGTAAGTTTTGGGGCTCTTTATTTATAGCCTAATCTTTCCGTTTGTTACCGTTTGGGTTCTGCCCTTTCGCATTCCCGCCTGTTATTCTCCTCCGAAAATAACGCCTCATATAACTTCCGTTAGAAACAGAAACTAACGGCTATTTTTTCTAAGTCTAAAAAGACTTTCGAACTTCCTGAGTCAGTTCTAAGATAGTTCGAAAAGTAATTACCTTACGACTAATTCGAAGTTCATATCTTCATGCATTTCGGAGATAAAATAAAAACCAATAACCCCTATGATTGGTTATCTTTTCTTTCCGTATACTGCTCTCCTAACGTTACAGGTCGAACGGAGAAGCGTATTCGAGGGGCTACTGTTGGGGGAAAATATCTCATCTTCGGGGTTATTGCCGAAGCAGCATAAAGACAGTCAACCAGTTCGAAGATTGTCCGAAGACCATCTTCGAAGATGCCCAGAACCTCGTTCGAAGCCCGAAGACAGGCACTAGTTCGAAGTATGTCTTCGAACCAAAGCCCTTCAGGATCTTTTCCGCCAGCTAAGATGGAAGACTTATCTTCTATCCTATTAGATTAGTCTTTTACCATTTTAGCCCTATTAAGGAAATTGAATAGTTTCCTTAATGTCGGTTGTAATAGAGGGGTAAATAGGTCTTTTCCTTAATGTTTAGGCCTATAAATACCCCCCATTTCACCCTGTAATAGGGACCGATTACAAGTGATTCAATACACACTTTCGAACTATTCTAAGCTATTATCCTTTCGGAGGCTTAGAACAGTTTGCTTCGCAAACATTTCGTTTGTTAGTTTCTTTTCTACAGAAACCTGTTAGCGTAATCTTTTACGCCAACACCTAGAAACCCAAAACGCTCGAAGCAGGGCTACGCAAGAGTTGGCTACGCACACGATGGTGCTTGGAGTCAAACTCCGCACAACAGCACTTTGCCTCATAAATAATCCCCTCAAAGGACTTCGTTCCAATGCTTGGCGCTAGTAACTAGTACTAGGCTATGCAAATGGAACAGACACCGAATGAGACATAGGAAAAATGGAAAAGTGAAAATCACAGGCTTCGAATGGAGAGCAATACTTCGGTAGTGCAATCCTAGTGGTATACCTCCGTACACATAGAACAAAGCTACTCCAAAGTCTCTCAAAAACTGTATTCGCACGCAAGAAACCAGTACAATGTTTGTTAGCAAAACACAGGGAAAAACTCTAGTTTGCACAAAACAAAGTGCACTACAAAAACTCAACAATAGCAAAGCAAAGAACACATATACAAGTTCTTGCAGAAATGAATTAGTGATAGAACAGAAAATCCATTGCATAAACTGGGAGCACAAAACGCTCACAAATCTGAGTATAAGTTTGTGGCGGCTGGACCTAGGATACAATGAGTAAGAAGGTTCTAAACCTAGGTAACAGTGTTACCCTAGACCTCAGCATGCCTCTCCTTTTATTGGCCAACTCAGACATGTGAATTGACTACAATACCCCTAGGGTTTACAAGTTTTCTGCCACTGGCACTCACGAGGGTACAACAGGTAGTATACTTTATTGGAAGCTCCTTTTGTGTCAGCTTTGCAGACTGGAATGTTTGGAGCCCCCTTCGCACTATGAAGTTCCTAAGTGACTTCATCAGTAGGCTTCAAAACCGAAGGTACTTCGCTAGTTCCGAAGTATGTCTAGATACAGAGTCATGGTTTTGAGCCAAAGCCGTAAAAATCCCTTGTCGCCTTCACAGCTTCACTTAGCCCGAATGCCACCCGTCTAAGAACTGGAGCCATGCATGGCCGAAGCACGTCAAGACATCCTGACTTTGAAGCCCCACCTTCGAAGTACCTCTCTCAGGAGGGTTTCGCTCACCACCTTTCGAAATCCCTCCTTCATCCAAGGTCTCCGCACGAAGTATCTCCATAAGCACATCTTTGTAATTTCTCTACCCAAATCACATTCCCGAAGTGCCTTCTCTTAACCATACCTTTGATGCACATTGACTTATGAGACCTTCGTCAGGTGTCCTTCCAAGTATCTCCATCCATAGCACACATCAGCCTTGCCTCACTCCTAAGGACTTGACTACCAACCTCCGAAGTGTCTCCTTTCGGAGCACCCCTTCGAAGTTCTTAGCCTACGAGGACTTTTCCTTGAGGTATCTTCATAGGGAGTCCCCCTCCGCACTTCTTGTCTTCAACTAGAACACCTTGACCCGAGGACCAACCTTGACATCACACAACCTTCGTGACCCTCTGGTACCAAGCTCCCTACTAGCCCGACATAAATCTCCCCGCTAAGGAAATAAAAGGGAAATCAATAGATGATTTCATAGCCCAGCACAGGAATAAAGCAGTAACCCATGTTGAGCCGACACCATGGGCTTTGTTCTTCGACGGATCGATGTGTCAGCAAGGATGTGGTATAGGGCTAGTAATTATTTCCCCTCTTGGGGAATCATTTTAGTTCGCATACACCATAAAGTCATTCTCCACCAACAAGCAAGCTGAGTATTAAGCGGTGTTAAAGGGATTGCAACTATTAGAGGAGGTTGGCGCTGACGCACTGGAAATCCTAGGAGATTCCTTGCTATTGATGAGATAGATTTCAGGTGAATACGAGTGCAAGGATGACGTGTTAAAAGAGTGTCACAGATGGTGCCAAGAAATGATGATAGGATTCAAGAATATAACCCTTACTCACAACCCAAGGGAACAAAACGTTGAAGCAAACAATCTAGCCTAATGGCGTTAGGGTACAAGTCGATGGCTAGATCGATCGAGGCGGAAATCACAAAACTAGATGCTGATGATTGGAGGTATGTTATTGTAACACCATAAATTTTCCAAGGAAAAATAAAATAGGGAAAATAAAATTTTAATAAAATAATTATTATTGAATAATAAATAAGTTGAAAATGGAAAATAAATAAAAACCATGAGAAATAATTAAAATCTTGGTTTGGCAAATTTATGTTAGGTTCCTCAAGTCAAGATAAAACTTTATGAATTTTTATAAATTTTTAGGACCTTTGCAACAAGCATAGAAAATACAAATGATTTTCAGAAATTATTTAAATTGATAAAAGAATTTAATTTCCTAGTGGGCCGCCCTCCCCCAATCTCCCTCTAGGTTGGCCCAATCCAATACCGCGGCCTCAGTGACCAGCGAGCCCCACTTTTCAGCCCCTCTCCCCTCTCCCACGCGTGCCCACACCCAACACCTCTCTCTATCATTCGGGTCCCACCTATCGGCGCTGACTGCCCGCGCCTACACCCGGTCCCGCTAGCTGACCAAAGAGCCCCACCTGTCAGCATAGTATTCCTCGGGAATCGACCCCAAATCCTCCCGGTCGAAACCCTAGCTCACCAGAATTCGCCGCCACCATGCACAATCCCATAAATTGAGGCCACCATCATGCTCCCCATAATTTGGTGATCACTTTCCCCCGAATGCAGATGTGTTTTAGTCCCGAGATCGCAGGATCCGTATACATGGAAACCTCGCTGGAGTTATTCTTAGAATTCCCTTGGGTTTTCATATGTGCATCATCCATTTACCCCACCGGTGAGCTCCTATATAATCCCCCTTCCCTCTCCGCTTCCAAGCGTCTAGAAACCAACCACCCATAGCAACCCGCACTCCCTGCCACCCCATTTTCGCGCCACCGCTCTGCTTAGCCTCTAGTA
Source organism: Zizania palustris (assembly GCA_019279435.1). NCBI lineage: Eukaryota > Viridiplantae > Streptophyta > Magnoliopsida > Poales > Poaceae > Zizania > Zizania palustris. The sequence continues at coordinate 534,268 of JAAALK010000283.1, read as the reverse complement.
GCTGTTCGCCATTGCTGAAGACCATCCCTTACGTTGTTGACCACACCACCGTGATCGCCGATGCACGCTCATCGTCGGCCACGTCTCAATTGGTGCCGCCGACCGCCGAAACACCGTTCAAATTATAGAAAATTCCTCATTTAATTATCTACAACTTTAACCAATTTAATTGAAATGTTTGTACTATTTATTTTATTTGTTTTAATTGTTTATTATTCTCATTTTGTGTGCCGACAAGATTATGCAGCCGCCGAGGAGCCAGAGTTTTATCCAGAGGTCCCTCCATCCCAGTTCACTGAACAAGGCAAGTCACAACCTTAACCCCGATCATATTGAACCCATGTTTTTAATTATATATTGGTATAACCCATAGGATATAATTGTATTAGTCCAATTAATCGCCTTACACTATATATTTATTAGATCTCATAACCTTGATGTGCAAACCCAAGGCATGCTCTTGAACCATTTTCCTTTTCGCCGTTAATATTATTTATTAGTTAGTGTCCCTAGTATCAACACAAATGCTAGTAGGCTAAAAATGATGTGTAGATTAGAATGGATATTTCTACTCTATTATTCCTTGATTTATATCTCATCTCTTGGTATTCTAAAGGATAGAAAAGGACATGGAAAATTTATAAGTTGGTTAGCGTGGTGGGTTCCGGGTGCAAGCGAGGCTATTGCTTAGTCGCACCTGGGCCACTATAAGGACCGGTATGCGGGATCTGTTGCGAAGAACTTCTGTACTACCCATAAGTCCAATGGGTAAGGCCTAACCGGAAGTATGGGTCGTTCCAACTCGATGCACCGAGCGGAGGGGTCAAGTTTCATCTGCGGATGACTTGTACCAACGAGGCACAAAAGGGGGTACGACGTTGGTCTGATGCGTTGGTGTGCCGACGAAACCTAGTACGGTTATCCTGGGGTTGGTGTGGTCCATGGTGAAAGTTTTGGCATGAGTTCCTTCGTAGTGGAGTGGTGTCATCTAGACACACTTTGGTGCGCAGGAATGAGTGCCTTGTGGCTACACTAGTACACCTCTAATCAGATTATAATGTTTTCGAAAAGTCAAGCCCACGGTCAAGGTCGGGTTGAGCGATATTCACCATAGTTAGTTTACTTTTAAGAAATTGCATTGAAAGATTGGTTACTAAGGACTGATGTGCGAGGGAGTACCGTTGTACTACTAGAGTTAGAGATTGTTTTCATACTTGGTATTTACATTCTGCATAATTAAAACTTGCTCACATTAAATGCTTAATTACAAATTGTACTTTTCTACAAATATACACCATATGCATACCTTTGTTATTACCATGCATTACTCTGTATTTTAGTGGCTTGTTGAGTACTATTTGTACTCACACTTGTTGACACACCATCAGAGGTTGCTTACTATGAAGAAAATGGTCTAGAGTAGCTATCCTAGTCAAGGCATGAGACTGGATCAAGATGTTCATCGAGAAGACCCCTTTTTATTTTATTTTAACTTTGCGTAATAAATGTATCCTACGATCTACAATTTATTGTCGTAAGACGTGGTCGATTAATGAACATCTTGTATTTATTGTTTTTCCTTGGAAATTTAATAAAGTATGGGTGTTGGGTGAAAGTATTTCATCCTACAGAGGTCAAAGAAACTTCCATATTAATACAAGCAGCAGAAACAAAGTACGAGGAGGTATCTTCGAATCTGCATACAGCGTCATGACTTCACCCGAAGGGGTACTGCCAGCAAGGGTGGAATATCTATCTTCTCACTGATTAGACTAGCCTTTTACTCTTTTAACCCTACAAAGAATATTAAACAACATCTTCTTAGTCGGTTGTAATTAGAGGGTAAAGGAGTCTTTTCCCTGTGTATTCAGTCTATAAATACCCCTCTTCACTCTGTAAAGGGTATCGAATACTCAGATATTCAATACACACTTCGAACTATCTCAAGCTATTATCCTTTTCGGAGGCTTGGAATAGTCTTCTTAAATAGACACTCTATTTGTTAAACACTCTAGTTCTTAAAACATGTTAGCTTAAGCTTTTATGCCAACAGTTGGCGCCGTACGTGGGGAACCTAGTACAAAAACTTCGTTCTCTACCAATCCTTTCCTAGAACCATGCCTCCTAAGCAGAGCCTAGGCACTATTCCCCTTCGGAGGTCTTCTCGGACCTCTGGGTTGAGATCTTCGAACACCACCAAGGTCGGAGGACCCTCCGTGGTCCCCCCACCTCAAACTCCTAAAATGAACACTCTTCCTCGAGCATACGGAGCCCCTCATGAGACTCCATCTATGCTCCAAACTGACGGAGCCTCTCCTACGACTCCGTCTGTGCTTCGAACTGACTTCTTCAGTTCTCAAGACCCAGAGGTCCCCTACAGACGAAATGAAGATCGACCTGATGGCGTGGCAACTCAGATGGCTCGTCTTCAGGCTGAAGTAGGAAGATGGAGGCAGGAAGCTGTCGATAAGCTTTGCCCTAAGGCTAGCCCTGTTATCCTGGAGGTGCCTCAAGACAACGGTCCTATCTACTATCCTGAAGCCTTTGAGATTCAAAGAAGCACCGAGAATGCTTCCTTTGATGATGAGTCTCCGCTACACCCAGACTTGCAAAGGGTATGCTTTGACCCCAAGTTTAGGACTTTGAAGTTAAGCAACTACTCCAGAGAGGAAGACCCCGGAGAATTCTCCCATTCTTATGCTCTAGCAATTGAAGCCAGCGGAGGGGTTCGAGACACAATGGCAAAGTGTATGATGAGGACATCACTTCTCGACTGGACATTCAAGGTCCGATCACTAGAGCTCGTGCACGACACTTGAATTTAAAGGTGAGCTCGTTCCTAAGCATTTCAAATTATGAATTTGAGAATAGATTGCTACCTAATGATTATATAGTGATTAGGAACCAAGGAGAGGACCATGAGATTCATGAATAAGGACTTGGAGGTGGGGAGGTAAAAAAAGGGAGTGCAAGCCAAGTTGGAGATCCGATCCAAGTCGACTTCGAGTCCAATTTGGACTCCAGGACCACCTAACAGTAAAACGGACACCCAGGATGCATACGACCTACAATTTGGACGTTCCACATATGGTTGAAAAGATGAGAAGATAACCTTTCCAATAGGACCAACCTCACATCAAGATAAAATTGGAGTCATCAGTAATCGTCAAAACAATACTGATTTCTAGAACCGGTTCGGTGCTGCGTCACTAGTTTGGGCCTTTGGCCCATGTACCAAGTTGGAGTCTCTTAAGGATGCGTTTTAGGGTTAATCCACATTCATTAGCCTATATAAACAGTAGTCGCCGCTGTCTATCATGGGTTTTTCTTAGATTATTCTGTCCAGAACAGTTTCGCCGTCATATCGGTTTGTAGAACCCCAATTTGTGAGTTTAATCATACATCTACAATTCGGTTGCATTCTTCTTGGTTCTTGCTTGTGTTCTTCGTTTCGCAGGCAAGGATTAGCCTTCTTGTCAAGGTCGGCTGGGCACCGTTCGGTCGATAACCAGAGGAGACGTTGTGCTTTGATTGAGGGTTCAAGACGTGTCGTCTAGAAGCCAGGTCGATTTGTGTAGCGACTCCACCAAATCGAGAGATATCAGAACCTTTCGGAAGATTGGGAACCCTAGTTTACATCAGTGTCTCCTCCTTGCGCTCGAAGGAGTAGCTCTACGTTGGTTCTAGTCTTTGAAACCAAGATCGATTAAATCTTGGGAGCAGTTGAGAAATAAGTTTGTGTGTAATTTCCAAGGGACCTTCGTGCCCCCTATGTCTACTAGGAGTCTTTTTCAGGTGAATCAGCAACCTAGAGAAACTTTATGGAAAATTTTCAATCGCTTCGCTCATACAAAGTCACTGATAAAAGGGTTTTCTACATCGTCCATCGTTGATGCAGCGCGCGAAGGTGTCACGAATGCAGGCATCATCGAGCAATACGGCAAATCTGAAGAAGGATGTCTTCGAAGAGCTACTTTGTCCTCATTGACCTTCCTTCAAGAAGTCAAGATTGAGCTGAAGCCCTAAAGTTCTTTACAAGTCTCTCTATTTGAGAATAATCACAGTGATAGTCGAAGAGGGCGAAGACATCATCGCTCCGAGGTTTTGAACATTAATCCTTCTGCTCTGAAATTACCTCCTAAGTATGTATAGGCTCAGGGAAGCAAGGTCAGCGGCTAGAGGCCACCAGGGAAGCCGGCTGGCCGAAGCTAGGCCTTCTTCTATTGTGTACATGGTGAGAACCGAAGCCATGCCACCGATGCATGTAAGTCTATACTATCTTTGTAGAGCGAGTATCTCGAGACGAGCTCCGGTCGAGGCACTACTGACCGAGCCCCTCCCAAGACACGTCCAGAGGCGGTGCAGACCATTGGACGTGTAGACAACTTTGAAGCCCCAATACAGCCTTCGGTGGCCAGTGTTATGCCACCTCCAAAGCAAGAAGATACACAAGACCATGGCAAATGAATAGTTCTCCCCATCTCCGAAGGAGGAACCTTGGGCGGAATGTCAAAATGGAAACAGAGAGAATATGTTCATGAAGTAGGGCATATTAAATTCCCTGAGTGGTCTCATGTGCCCATATATTTCTCCACAGCCGATGCAGCTGGTATTAAATTCCCTCATGCAGACCCCTTGTTATCATAGCTGACATTGCAGGAACGGAGGTCTGGAGAGTGCTGGTTGATGGCGGAAGCTCTGCAGATATTATCTTCGTATAGGCCATTGACCAGTTGTGCATTCCGCGGAAGCATCTACTTCCAGCAGCTCATCCGCTTCAAGGCTTCGCATGCCCTCCTCTTGATGCCCTCGGCCAAATAGGCCTCAAGATTGCTTTCGGAGAGGGGCTCCTGGCTATATCAGAGGAGGTGATTTTTGACGTTGTCGACACCACTTATGCATATAATGTTATCTTTTGAAGGGGAATGCTAAATCAATTCGGAGTTGTGGTGCATCATAATTATCTATGCCTGAAAATGCCCACACAAGGAGTGCTTACAGTCCTCGGCGATCAAGCTACGGCGCGAAGGGCGGAGTACGGCCATGGTCCACCCCTCGATCCTAGATAGATAAATAATGTACAAGATCATTCGAAGGATGCCTCTGCGTCAAGTGAGCCTTCGAAGATATCTTCCCCTAGGCCAACTCCTGAAGGTGATATTATAAGGAAGTTCATTGTCAAGGACGACAAAGACTATCCCATCCAGTTTGGCAAGGAATTGCCTCTAGAAATTGCCACTTTGCTGGAAGAAGTAGTTAAAGAAAATTTGTATGTCTTTGCCTAGTCTGATAAATATATTCCCAGAGTCGACCGAAGTATCATTGAGCACAGCCTACTCGTCAACCCAAGGGTTCGACCTGTTCACCAGGGGCTCCGCAAATTGTGGACAGAAAGAGTGGACCTTGCTAAAGTAGAGGTGGACAATTTGTTGAAGGTTGGGATCATTAGAGAGATGTCCCATATGGAGTGGTTAGCCAACCCCATTGTTGGCGTAAAAGATTACGCTAACATGTTCTCTAAGATTAAGAACTAACAAACAAAGAGTTTGTGAAGCGAACTATCTCAAGCCTCCGAATAGGATAATAGCTTGAAGTAGTTCGAAGTTGTGTATCGAATATATGAGTATTCGATGTCTATTATAGGATGAGAAGGGGGGTATTTATAGGTAAAAACTCTAAGGAAAATACCTTTTTACCCCTAAATTACAACCGACATAATGGAAACTATTCGGTACCCCGAATAGGGCTAAAATGGTAAAGTATGTCCGAAGAAGATAGATAAGGCAAACGTCCGGTCAGTCTTGCTGTTTCCCACCGTGGAGATGGAGCCTTCAGAGGGTATCTTCGAACTGGGGTTCGGATGAACCCTTCGGCTTTAAACCTTCATCAATTCGGAGACAAGTCTTTGGCTTAGAACTTTATGAGTTGTCTTTGTCTCTTAATCTTGAAGGTCCTCGGGATGAGTTATTTCACCCAAACAGTAGCTCCTCGAATACGCTTCTCCAAATAACCTGTATAGCAGGAGAGCAGTATACGCAAGAAATATTTTCATGCTTAGGGACTTAGAAAAAATTCAAGGTACTATAACCATTCGAAGTGTCTTCAGCATCGGAGGTATATCTGATGGAAGCTTCGAACTTGGATTCCCGTATGAAATCTTCACAAGGAACTGGACCATTATGGAGGTGAAGCATCGCAGAGAGACGTTAATTTTGAGTTGTTACCCCTCAAGTAGACGTTAGGCTTCCTTGAAAAAGTAACGGACACAATTTTAACTATGAGTTCACACCTTTTTTACTTTCTGGTCCCACCTGTTAGTGGCGGATGTCGGAACTGCAGTGTAAACATGTACACGAAGCATAGCAATTGAAGGCGAAGGGGCTATAAAAAGGGGATTCGAGCCACAGCGGAAATCTTTACAGAGCTTTAGTTCTAAACCTCCGCACTTCAACCTTCCCTGAGCGATTATCCCGATGGCGAGGACCAGCGAGATAGTTCTGACAGTGACGGGAGTCCTGGCGTAGAGGCAGGCTTGGGCAGTATCAGCAGTGGCAGCAATGGCGGGAGCCCCGGGGAGTTCTTGGCCCAAAAACCCGGGAGAGCTCTGCCCGCCGTCCAAGAAGTCGTTGAAGCAAAGCTTCCTCCTCGGGCAGTCGACGAGCATGGCGGAATCCATCGAGGAAGTAGTGGATTGGAAAATGGGCCCAGGGATGAGAACTCGGGTCGCCAGAATGGAAGTGACCTCGGCGCCATGGAGCGGAGAGGTGGTGGTCTTTGAGGCCTTCTTCGAAGCTAGGCTGAGGCTTCTTGCAATCAACTTCTTGGTAGAGGTACTAGAAATGTTTCACATTACCTTGCCGCAACTATCTTCCAATGCCATAGCTAGACTGGTCGTCTTCGAATGGGCCTTCGAGCAGAAGGGTGCGAAGGGAGGTCATAGGTTTTCGTAGCTATCCACGAAGCCTCCTACCAGCCGAAGCCACAAGACGGACCGGGGGATTCCAAGGTGCTGGTAGCCTTCGGAAGTGTCAACTTCTAGCTTCGGAAGGAGTACGTCAAGAGATTTTCAGCAAAGGCAATAAATGACCGGTGGTATACCAATAGGATACTCCGGTGGTTCTACGCCGAGGTCGGGGAAGCTTCCAGCCTTGCGGGGCCTCTGCAAGAAATATGGTACCGTAAGGAAGCCAAAGTCACTCCAGACACAAGCTTGCTTTCAACGCGGCTTGGGTTGCTTTTTTCGGTGGCCAGCCACATGAGTATGCGAGACATGGCGGAGTAATTCATCGCCCTCCGGATCCCTCCTCTCAGAGCTTAGTAGCCAATAGCATTTCAGAATGCTTCGGAGGGAGAGCTTCGAAGCCTGGGTAAGTCTTCGTACTTTCTGTATTAACACTGATTAGAAAACAGATAACATACCTAACAGAATGCTACCTTTTTTAGTGGCTCCTTTGGCGCTATCTCTAGAGCAAATTACCAGAGCTACAAAACGGGTGCTCGGAGCCCCTACTGTAGTAGATAAGCAGCGGAGGGTGGAGCTGGTTAGGAGCTGAGAACGTTCCAACCGAGTGTGGAGTGCTCTTGGAATGGAGCCTCCTCCCTTGCCGGAGTTTGACTCAATGGGAGCGGTCTCCCGGAAAAGAAAAGTTACTACCGAGACCTCCAAGAAGGCCGCTAAGACTCCCATCAAGAAAGGGAAAAAGACAGTGAAGCTCCCCCCACATGTGTCTTCACCATCTTCTCTTGGTATTCAGAGCTCCTCTTCGGAGGAGTCAGAAGAGAGGGAATCGAATGTCCAGATGGGAAGAGAGCTCGAAGCTTACCTGCTACAGGATGATGAGGGTGAGTCTCAGGCCGCAGCTGAAGACTCCCTTCAGGAGGTTGTGGAAACTGACGTGGTAGCCCCCTCCAAACCTGTCATGGTTTACTTAGAGCTAGAGTTAGGAAATCCTAACTCTCCCGTGAACGGAGGGGTAGCAACATAAGTCAGTGCTTTGACTTCAGCTACTTCGGCACAGACTTTGGGGATGACCTTGAAGAATACCTCCGGATGTACGAGTTTCTGGGGGACCCCTAAATTCTCCCTCAAGGTGTGGATGAAGGTATACCTCAGAACATTTCCTTTGAAATTCCTGAAACAACTTCACTGTACAACAAATATTTAATGAATACCTTGAATTTTGTAGATGCATCGAGGAGCACCGTGGCTACAACCACTGATGGGGCTTTGGTTTCATTCGGAGTTGAGGCTCCGGTTGAGGTAGTGCCTCTAACGACCAAAGTTGTTTCGGGTGAAGTGACTCCGCCCGAAGGAGCGACGATCGATGGAGGATCCACTCCAGCCGAAGCAGTAGCTCCGGTTTTTGTACTAGGGAGAAGTAAGGGAAAGACAAGTCTTGGCCCTCTTAATGGGGGAATGGTCCCGATCTTCCGCTAGGTAAGGATAACTTGGATTGGTGGAGAATCTCGACGTTGATTATACAAGGCTCCGGTCCGGCGGATCAAAACCTTGCAATCGCTACACCACTGTCTCTATTGATTATCAACCACGCAGGGCACAATTGACCTCGCCATGAAGGCTAGTTCCTACAAGCGAACCCAAGAACACAAGCAAGAACAGGAAGAACACAAGTCGAATGTCAAATCACAGATGAACTATGATGAGGAGAGGTTTCACAAACGCTGATGCAGTAGCCAATCGGTCCGGTGCAGGAGCGGGATCTAAACACACAAGTGTAGATGCAAACAAAGAAAAACCTAACCCTAATGGCAGCTGGCGTGAGTTATATAGGGCGTGGGCAGCCTGTAGGAGGCGCACACGACTCGGACTATGGGCCAACACGGCCTCCAATTCAGTACAAGGTCCAACTCGGCCCAGTTCTGTCACGCGGGACTGTTTCAGTCACACAGGACGACTTGAGACTCAAAATGAGGCGAAACCAACGCCAAACGATCCGTCTTCTCCTTAGCTTTCCAAAACGTCCAAGAACGTGCCAATCGGACTTCGTATGAGGAAGTTATGCCCATTTTGGTGCATGGTGGTTGATGTAGTCCGAACCAGCGAATTCTTGACTTCAAATCATCGGTGCGACTCTGTCTTCAACTCCAACTCTTCTATTCCATCTCCCATGTTCCTAAGCAACAAAATATCACTAGTATTCAGTAGCATCCCATCCAAACAAATATTAACATAGTTGCTAAGGAAAGAATTAACCTCATGGTTCAAGCGACGGGCGCGGGCGCGTGTGATTGGTCCCTGTAATTGAATTGTAGGTTGATGGTGCATGTGTGTATCATGCTGGTGCGTGTGTGTATCATGCTGGTGCGTGTGTGTATCATGCTGGTGTATCTGTGTATCATGCTGGTGCATGTGTGTATCGTGTGAAGTGATGTCCTCATCACCTCTCCCTTCTTTGACGATGATGCCTTCCTCGAAACCCTTCAACAAGCGCTTCGGAAGAAGACCCCGCTAAAGATGATCGACGGGCCCTGTCTTGGCTTCCTCTACTGACTCCGTTCCTGGAACAGTGGACAGGGCTCCGAACACTTTTGGAACCTTTGGCAGATAAGTGCTAAGAGGTCGGGAGCTCCGAACTAGTTTCATGCTGGTGCGTGTGTGTATCATGCTGGTGCGTGTGTGTATCATGCTGGTGCATCTGTGTATCATGCTGGTGCATCTGTGTATCATGTGTGTATTGTGTGAAGTGATGTCCTCATCATCCTCCCCCTCTTGAATTGGAGTCATCCTAGACTCAAGCTCATCGTCATCTCCCAAATAGGGCTTTAAATCTGAAATGTTAAATGTGGGACTAACCCCAAAAGCTGCAGGCAACTCAAGTTTATATGCATTATCATTTATCTTCTCAAGCACATGGAAAGGACCATCAGCACGGGGCATCAATTTATACTTTCTCAAATCAGGAAAATGATCCTTGTGCAAGTGCAACCAAACAAGATCACTTGGTTCAAATGTTATCTCTTTTCTACCCTTACTACCATAAGCACGATATTTCTCATTCATTTTCTCTATGTTTGCTTTAGTAGTTTCATGCATCTTAAGTAATAATTCAGCACGTGTAGTAGCATCAAAATTCAATTTTTCAGATGGTGGCAATCGTAGCAAATCAATAGGAGCACGCGGATTAAAGTCATAGACCACTTGAAACGGACTTACCTTAGTAGTGGAGTGTACTGACCTATTATATGCAAACTCAATATGAGGTAGACACTCTTCCCAGAGCTTCAAGTTGGTCTTCAAAACAGCCCTCAACATGGTGGACAACGTACTGTTGACGACCTCCGTTTGCCCATCCGTTTGGGGGTGACAAGTAGTAGAAAACAGCAGCTTCGTCCCCAACTTATGCCACAACGTCCGCCAAAAATGACTTAAGAATTTAGCATCACGATCTGAAACGATGGTATTGGGAACCCCATGCAAGCGTACGACCTCTCTGAAAAACAAATCAGCAACATTGGTAGCGTCGTCGCTCTTGTGACAAGGTATAAAATGCGCCATTTTAGAGAACCAATCTACCACCACAAAAATACTATCCCTCCCCCTCTTAGTTCTAGGTAATCCTAATACAAAATCCATAGAAATATCCTCCCAAGGTACACTAGGAACAGGCAGAGGCATATAAAGACCATGTGGGTTTAGACGAGACTTAGCTTTATTGCAAGTAGTGCATCGTGCCATATAGCGCTCAACATCTCGTCTCATCCTAGGCCAATAGAAGTGCGTGGACAGCACATCTTCAGTTTTCTTTGATCCAAAATGACCCATCAAACCACCACCATGTGCTTCCTGCAATAACAACAAGTGAAGAGAGCTAGCCGACACACATAACTTGTTAGCACGAAAAAGATACCCATTATTCAGCACATATTTGTTCCAAGCACGGTCATCTGTACAATTTGCAAAAGCATCTTTGAAGTCCAAATCAGTAGCATACATGTCCTTCAATGTTTCTAAACCAAAGATCTTATAATCAAGTTGAGAAAGCAATGTATAACATCTAGATAAAGCATCGGCAATCACATTATCTTTCCCTTTCTTATGCTTAATGATATATGGAAAAGTCTCAATAAATTCTACCCATTTAGCATGTCGTTTATTCAGATTTGCTTGACTACGTATATGCTTCAATGCTTCATGATCCGAATGAATAACAAACTCCTTAGGCAAAAGGTAATGTTGCCAAGTTTTAAGCACACGTACTAAAGCATATAATTCCTTATCATAGGTAGAATAATTTAACTGTGGACCATGTAATTTCTCACTAAATTAGGCCACGGGTTTACCTCCTTGTAGCAGCACACCTCCTAATCCAAAACCACTAGCATCACATTCTAACTCAAAAGTCTTACTGAAGTCGGGTAGCTGAAGTAGAGGTGCATGTGTAAGGCGATCCTTGAGTGTGGCAAAAGCTTGTTCTTGTGCTGGTTCCCAAGTAAAAGTAACTCCCTTCTTGGTCAACTCATGTAAAGGACCGGCTATGGTGCTGAAATCTTTCACAAAACGCCGGTAGAAACCTGCAAGACCAAGAAAACTACGTACCTGTGTGATAGTTTGTGGTTGCGGCCAGCTGTTGATTGCTTCTACCTTCACCGCGTCAACCTCAATGCCCTGTGAAGTGACAACATATCCAAGAAACACAACTCGATCCGTGCAAAACATGCACTTCTCAAGGTTACCAAACAATCTAGCGTCACGTAGGACAGAAAAAACAGCACGTAGGTGTTCAACATGTTCAGTGGAAGACTTGCTGTAAATCAAGATATCATCGAAGTATACTACCACAAAGCGTCCTATAAAGTGCCATAGGACTTCATTCATCAAGCGCATGAAGGTACTAGGTGCATTAGTAAGTCCAAAAGGCATGACAAGCCACTCATATAATCCAAACTTTGTTTTAAAGGCAGTTTTCCATTCATCACCTAGTTTCGTGCGAATTTGGTGGTAGCCACTACGGAGATCGATCTTAGTGAAGATAATGGCACCACTAAGCTCATCAAGCATGTCATCCAATCTAGGAATAGGGTGTCAATATCGAATGGTGATATTATTAATAGCACGACAATCAACACACATGCGCCAACTACCATCCTTCTTAGGCACCAAAAGAACGGGTACTGCACGAGGACTAAGGCTTTCACGAACGTACCCACGATCAAGAAGGTCATGTACTTGGCGCTGAATTTCTTTTGTCTCCTTTGGATTGGTACGGTACGCTGCACGATTAGGAAGAGACGCTCCCGGGATCAAATCAATTTGGTGCTCGATGTCGCGTATCGGTGGCAGCCAGGGTGGTATCTCAGCAGGGAAAACATCGTTAAACTCCTACAAAAGGTCAGTGACTGCAACAGGAATAGAAATAGGAATGTTCGCAAGTGAAAACAGCACGTTCGTGCAAATCAAGCCATATATCAAGGGAGTATCATCACAAATTTCAGCAAGATCAGTTTTAGTTGCAAGCATGGCACGTCCTTTCAAATTAATAACTTGTGATGAAGAAGGAGAAGCAACTTTATCTTTCTGTTGCCTCAAAAGCGTCTTAGCTACTTGCTGATTTTCAGAAGGTTGTGTGCTCTTTTCTGCGTCCTTAGCATGTTTTTCTTGTTCAAATTTCACAATTTCAGCAGGAGTCATAGGAAGCAATGTAACTTTCTTTCCTTTATACATAAATGTGTACTTATTTCTCCTACCATGGTGTGTAGCATCAGTATCATACTCCCAAGGTCTACCAAGTAACAAAGAACATGCTTGCATCGGTACTACATCAAAATCAGCGACTCCGAAGTAGGTACAAAAGGAAAATCTGATGTGAGCAGTTTGTGTTACCTTGACCTTACAGCTATTGTTGAACCATTGCATGTGGTAAGGGTGTGGATGTGCACGTGTGGGAAGTTGAAGCTTAGTTACCATGTCGTGGCTCACCAAATTGTTGCAACTACCGCTGTCGATGATGACACGTACACGACGGTCATTGACGATGAAGAAAGTCTGAAACAGATTATTCTGTTGTGCCCGATCATCCTGCTCCATGTGAGTGCTCAAGACACGTTGTACAATAAGTACTTCATGGTCGGCAGAGGCATCCGGTGCAAAAACAGCATCATCGTCGGAAGCATCGTAATCTCCTGCAATGTTAGCAGCAAGTGTGTATTCATCTTCAACATCACTAGCACTTACATAGTCACCGTCTTCCGTAGCAATATAAGTCCACTGACTAGGGCAGTCCTTCATAACATGGCCGAATCCTTTGCATCGGTGACACTGGATCGCTGCAGAACATGTAGTAGAGGCCGCCGAGGAGGTGGGCCTGGCTGGCGCCTTGGATGCTGCAGCCTTGGAACTCTCAGCCAGGGCTGTAGATGTAGAAGGTGCTGATGTAGCCGCCGGTCGAGCAGGTGGTGGTGGTCGTTGCTGTTGCCCACTTGAGCGTGAAGTGGCACCACCAATGTTGGTCCTCATGATGCGTTGTGGTTGTTGGCGACCCTGCAATTCTTTTTCTGCAAGTATAGAAAGGTGGAAAAGATGAGTGATAGTATTGTATTCTTTATAATCAATGATATCCTGACTTTCACGTCTTAAACCACCATAAAAACGGGCCATTTTATCCTCATTGTCCTCCTCAATTTCAGCACGCATGCAACCTATTTGCAACTCCTGATAATACTCCTCTACCGATTTATTTCCTTGGTTTAGGCGCTGCAATTTTTTTCTCAAATCACGTTTATATGAAGGAGGAACTCATCTACCACGCATTTGCCATTTTAACATATCCCAATTTTGTGGTTCATTGCCAACATGAACTATTTCAGTCCACCAAAGAAGAGCATATCCAATGAAGTCACTAGTAGCTAAGCGCACGCGGTGGATAGCAGGAACCATGTGAGCATTAAATTTTTGTTCGACTGACATCTCCCAATCTAAATATGCATCTGGATCATAGGTGCCAGCAAAATAAGGTACTGAAAATTTTACCGTAGAGTAGGGATCATTGTTCCTGCGGTTGTCATTGTTACCTCGTGGATGGCGGTTGCGGTGGCCGCCCATACCTTGACGATTGAACTGAAAGCGATGACGTGCAGCCTCATCAGGGTCAATGGCATTGTTTCCGGCATAGGATAGGTCGTCTTCCTCCTCAACATGGTCGTCTTCCTCCTCAACATGGTCGTCGTCGGCTTGTGCAGCAGGCAATCGTGTCTCCAGGGCAGTCATCCGGTCCACTAGGTCAGCCACAGTACACGCGAGACGTTCGATGGAATGTTGGGTCTGCCGCTGAGACTCTAGTAGAGCATGTCGTGAGACACAGTCATTAAAATTAGATGGAGGGGTACCGCTGTTATCTGCCATGTTAGTGAAAAGACAAAACAACAAAGAATAATCCTTATGGAAAGCAACTAGGTGGGGTGGTGGGTCTGTGGTGGAAGCAATCCGTAAAGCGCCTTACCCACGCTTGCAAGTGTTCTTACCACGCCGCAGTGAGGTCACCGGCCTACAGGTGATGAACCAAGTGGAGGGTGGTGGGCGATTGCAAGATATGAACCTATCCTGACCAAGAGAAGGTGTAGCTTGGAAGGCAAAGTAAGTAGCAATGAATAGCGATAGTAATAACAGTTAAACCAAGTTCAATAAGTGTTCCCAAGTACTCGTCAAAGTTGTTGGCCTTAGTGCTCCCAAGGTGAAAATTCAAGCAATAGAGGGAAACTATGTGCCCAAAACTCAAGTGGAGGCAGAACAAGGTAGCAAACGACAGGACCGGTTCTCTTTTGCTTCACACAACCTCGTTTCTTTTCTTTTCTTTTTTTTCTCCTTTTTTCACTATATTTTTTTTGAACAAGGATAACAAGAGATGCAACCACAAAAATTTGGCACATGCAACTAAGGTGGGATGTGGTTCACAGAAATTCAACAAGTTCTCTGAACGGCGAGCAAAAACTTTGACCAATTTTTTTCTTTATCTTCCTGATTTTTTTGGAAATTCTAATGAAGGCTCCTTTTTGGGTCAAGAAGATGCTCAAAAAATTTCAGATTTTTCGGACAAACGAGCGAAAAGTTATGCCTATTTTACTGAAGGGGGGTCATAAGGACTCGATGTGGAAGACGAGTAGGGTTGTGGAGGGGGGTTTTCGGGTGAGGAATTTTTTGAGACACAAGATCAACTACTACTCAAACGACACAAAGGGGGATTAAACCAGCAACAAGACTCGACCAAGAACACAAACTCAACAAAGTTAAAAACTGAAATTAAAATCGCAAGGCACAAAGGGGTTTTCGGTGGGAATTTTTTTTTGTGAGGGTTTTCTGGACTCTAGGTAAAAACAAACGAAGATCGAGATTACCTAACGGGAAATCTGAGCTCTGATACCAACTAATGGGGGAATGGTCCCGATCTTCCGCTAGGTAAGGATAACTTGGATTGGTGGAGAATCTCGACGTTGACGATACAAGGCTCCGGTCCGGCGGATCAAAACCTTGCAATCGCTACACCACTGTCTCCGTTGGTTATGAACCACGCAGGGCGCGATTGACCTCGCCACGAAGGCTAGTTCCTGCAAGTGAACCCAAGAACACAAGCAAGAACAGGAAGAACACAAGTCGAATGCCAAATCACAGATGAACTATGATGAGGAGAGGTTTCACAAACGCTGATGCAGCATCCAATCGGTCCGGTGCAGGAGCGGGATCTAAACACACAAGTGTAGATGCAAACAAAGCAAAACCTAACCCTAATGGTGGCTGGCGTGAGTTATATAGGGCGTGGGCAGCCTGTAGGAGGCGCACACGACTCGGACTATGGGCCAACACGGCCTCCAATTCAGTACAAGGTCCAACTCGGCCCAGTTCTGTCACGCAGGACTGTTTCAGTCACACAGGACGACTCGAGACTCCAAATGAGGTGAAACCAATGCCAAAAGATCCGTCTTCTCTTTAGCTTTCCAAAAAGTCCAAGAACACGCCAATCGGACTTCGTATGAGGAAGTTATGCCCATTTTGGTGCATGGTGGTTGATGTAGTCCGAACCAGCGAATTCTTGACTTCAAATCATCCGTGCGACTCTGTCTTCAACTCCAACTCTTCTATTCCATCTCCCATGTTCCTAAGCAACAAAATATCACTAGTATTCAGTAGCATTCCATCCAAACAAATATTAACATAGTTGCTAAGGAAAGGATTAACCTCATGGTTCAAGCGACGGGCGCGGGCGCGTGTGATTGGTCCCTGTAATTGAATTGTAGGTTGATGGTTGAGGAGCCATGCTGAATAGCGTGGGTCTCATGGCTCCAGAAGTGATGAGTCATTGTCAACTATAGTAAAAGAGGATTGAGAAGAATAAAGATCTGCTGTTTCATGGGCCGCGTGTGACTCAGGTACACGGGCAGCAAGCGACTGTCGAGCAGAGGAGGCTGCGAAGTCGGGCTGGCCCAATCCGGGTACATGGGCTAGAAGCAGTAGAAGACCCACTGGGCTGTTGACCAGGGTTGACTCAGGTACACGGGCGGTGAGTGATTGCCGGGCTGAGAGAGCTGCGGAATTGGGCCGGCCCAATCCGGGTACCTGGTGCAAAGCCGGTGGAGGCTTTGTCAGTTTCGGCGCAAAACTGACAACCGTTGATCTTGTATCCGACTGTCCAGAAGAGAAGCCGTAGTCGCTACAAAAACTTAGCTTCCGGATAAGTCATCTGTATCTCTAGGCCCACAGTCAGTCAGTCGTGTCTGTAAAAATACCTAAGGGCAGTAGAGTCTTTTCCTTTATTCCTGCGTCTGTAAAAACCCTAAGGGGCTAGTGGAATATTCTAGGCCATTGGGCAGCCTATAAATAGGGCCCCAATCCCTAGGGTTGGACTACCCTTCTAGAAATCACTTTTTCCATCATTCATTGGGTCATCTTTGTTTCCTGCGCACTCTCTTTCTTACTCCTGTTTCTGTGCACCGCCAGAGGCTTCTATTCTGCATGCATTCATTTTGTTCTTCATTAATGTAGTGAGATTTTGTTCTCTGTTGAGTGCAAGGCATGCATTTAGTTATTGTGGATCTGAATCCTTGTGTGCCGTGTGCGTTTTTGTTCACTATTTGCTACTCTGTTGGCTGTGTTATTCGCGCAGGCAGTACTAGTTCTTGCTGTTGCAAGTAGTACTACTACACTGTAGCAGCAGGACACTAGTACCAGCTTTTGGTTTTTCTGCGTAGCCTTTTTGATCGAAGTAGACTAGGCCGAGTACCTTTTCTGACTATTTTCTAGCGAAGCCACCCTCTCTGTTCGAAGCCCCTCAGCTCCGTGAGGCAGGCTTCGATCTGATATACTCGAAGGCTTTGTTTGAACTTCGAACTTCATTTTGTGTCATGAATTGCTAGCTTCGAAGTACTTTTTGAACTGTCAGCATCTCATACTTCGAACGTCTGTGCGAAGGTATTCCGACTCGAGCTCTTCGAAGTCCATACTTCGACAGGTTTCGAAGTTGGCTTCGAAGCTTGTCTTTCTGTTAGACTTCGCTCAGGGTTTGCTTCTATCTTCTTCGAAGGTCCTCGATGTGTTTGTTCGAAGGTAGAGTGTAGGCTTCGTTTTTGGTTCTCTGTCACGTGTCAGCCTTCGCTTCTCCTTCTAAGGTAGTCTTTGTGTGTGACGTGTTCGAAGGTCTGTTCGAAGGTTGTTCGTCTGTGCGTTGTGTTCGAAGCAATCTTTTCAAAGAATAGGCTTCGAAGCACTCTGTTCGAAGCTAGCTTTGATACTTCCGTATTTCGCTTCGAAGCATACTTCGCTCCCTGCCACTTCGAACTAGGCTAGACCAAAACACCTTCGGCATTTTCACAACAGCCTTCGGCAGGCTTCGCAACTAACCTCCGAAGCAGGCTTCGACCAGCGAAGCAGGCTTCGACCACTAAAGCAGACCTCGACGGGTGAAGCAGGCTTCGCCAAGTTCTGAACAGGAGACAAATCTGAACAGTAACTTTCATTGAGAAATTTGGCCTGACATGTCTAGTATACTTTGTTTATCTGCCTAGTTGCACTGCTTTGGTAGTTCTCTGTTTAACATCAGTTACTTCTAGGCTAGATACCTTTAGACTTAGGCTATCTGTTCATTTTCTGCTGCTTAGTCTTTTGAGGTGCGTTGGGTGTTGGGAACAGGCCATATATTCGAAAGAATTTTTAACGCGCACATTCACCCCCCCTCTGGTCGCTACTTTCGGTCCTACAATGGTGCATGTGTGTATCATGCTGGTGCGTGTGTGTATCATGCGTGTGCGTGTGTGTATCATGCTGGTGCATCTGTGTATCATGCTGGTGCATGTGTGTATCGTGTGAAGTGATGTCCTCATCACCTCTCCCTTCTTTGACGATGATGCCTTCCTCGAAACCCTTCAACAAGCGCTTCGGAAGAAGACCCCGCTAAAGATGATCGACGGGCCCTGTCTTGGCTTCCTCTACTGACTCCGTTCCTAGAACAGTGGACAGGGCTCCGAACACTTTTGAAACCTTTGACAGATAAGTGCAAAGAGGTCGGGAGCTCCGAACTAGTTTCTATCTTGAGTGAAGCCAGTGGATCGGAGCTCGACTTGGCCCTCGAAAGCGCCGCCCTTCAGGTATGCAACATACAACAAATATATTTAGTTAATAAAAATTTCCTTGTACTCACTTTGCTTTTTTGTAGCAATTTGTCTTCGCTAGAGCAGTAGCAACTTCCAATGAGCTCGAAACCAATCGGCTCAAGAGGAAGGTTATAACCCTCCAAAATGTCCTCAAAGGCTCCAAAGATAAGAATTTACAATTGGGGGAGGAGCTCCTTGAAGAGCGAAGGGCGAAGGCCATTGTGGATGAAGCACTCCGGTCTGAACAGCAGACCTGTGCTGCACTTAGATCTTCAATGGAAGAAATCCAAGCTGAGTGTATGGTGCTAAGGGCCAATGTTGAAAGGCTTCAAAAGGTCGAGTCGAACTCCAACGCCAAGCTAGTAGAACTTCAGAATTCAGTCAAACAAGGGATGTCTCAGAAGAACTACATGTTATCAAGGATAGCTGAAATCTCCACTTCTGCTACTGAGCTAACGAGGGCCGAGGAGGAACACATCGTGATAGCTGATCAAACTATGGACACCCTCTAGGGTGTTCTGGAATATTTTGGTACAATGTGCCCTTCGTCTTCATATCCGGCAAGTGAGGCTCTTGACCGGAAGCTAAAGATGATCCAGGCGGCGACAAGGATGATGAAGGCCTTCGGGATTCTCTACGGAGATATCTCTAGGCAAGTAGCCAGGATCGGAGTCCTTCGACACCTCGAAGCCATCGGGGTTTCTATTGCTCCAATGGGGGGTTCGACGCCTGCAGGCTTCACCGACGAAGACTTGTTGCGTCCTTCCTTGGATGTGGCTTCTACCTGGGAAGCCTTCCGGGCGACCTAGAAAATAGATCAGCAAGCTGCGGCCAAGACTTTGATTGACGAGGCTCATTGGTAGAAGCAAGCTCATACAAAGTCTCCAACTCCGACTCCACCGGCTCCACCAACTGACCCGCAGGTCTAGTTCATAGGGCGTTTAAGCATGTGCAAGAAGCCTTGTAAAGCCCTTTATCTTAATGAATGAAAAGTTTATAAATGAGAAGTCTTTATTTGGGTGTTTATTTTTAGGTTTTGTTATGTACTTCAGAGCCTGGCTTTGAAGTATTGGAGCTTAACGAAGGGCTTCACCAGTAGTGGGCTATCCTCGAAAGATTAAGGCCTTACCGGTGTTCGTGTTTTTCTGTTCCTTGAGGGGAGCAAGGGGAAATAGCACCTGATGTTCAAAGCGAAGTCCTAGCTTATATTAAAGGAGAGGATAAGGAAGTAGCATCTTCGTCCTGAGAGTATGTAGATTGGTCTGACTCGGAGTACCAAGTCGAAGACCCAATGGAGGCTAGCTCCGAAAGACTTCTGTCCTGAGCTGAACTTCAAGAAGAGCAGAAAAAGCTGCAAGCTTCAAAGAAGAAAGGCACTCGGACTAAGAGGAAATGTTTGAGAACTCTGGGTTCCGAAGACCGAAGCGGTCCTATAAGTATCTCTACAGGTTGGAGAGGTGTCCACTTTTATTTACGCTTAGACTAGAATTTTTCATAATGTAATGTAATATGATTACCTAAATAATATAATCTGTTTCAGAAGCATCACTTGATTGTTCCTTATTCCCCAGCCCCTCCTTGTGGGTGGGGGACCATACACAATGCGATAAGTTCTGTCAGACACAATGATTGATATAACAACCTGATGCTTCGCATAACACTTGGTAATCATCTTCTACTGTTTTGTAGAGTTCTTCGAACTGTACGTTCGTATTGTGATCTTTATAAATGTCGGAACTAAGTCTATACTTATAAGCTCCGATAATAGTCGCTTAGGACTTTAAGAAGTGTTTCGTTGGGCCGAAGCCTTGAAACCTTATTGCTTGGTCGTCTACGACTCTTTTACAGATGCTTCGAACCCGGAGGCCGGAAATCTGTTCTTTTAAAGTCCTTAGACTCTTCTATGGGTCCTAACAAGCCAGAGCCTAGAATCCGTAGGCTTTTGCCACCTTCGGCTCTTTTATAGATACTTCGAACCCGGAGGCCAAAAATCTGTTCTTTTAAAGTCCTTATACTCTTCTATGGATACTAACAAGCCGGAGCCTAGACTCTGTAGGCTTTGGCCACCTTCAGCTCTTTTACAGATACTTCAAACTCGGAGGCCAGAAATCTGTTCTTTTAAAGTCCTTAGACTATTCTATGGATCCTAACAAGACGGAGCCTGGAATCAGTAGGCTTTGTCCACCTTTGGCTCTTTTTATGGAATCCTTGAATCGATGGTTCAAAGGTCATTTGCCGGGATTCAATGAAAGATGCTTACCTCCGCAAGCATCTCCGTTCCCTCGATGAGTCTACCAGGGGTAAGGAATATTTGAAGAGTAAGCATAATTCGAAGCCCCATCTTTATTTAACTCAGAAAGGTACTTTACAATTGATTACAAGGAGCCCCTAAGCATAATAACATTTAAGGTGCTCCGCATGCCATTCATGCTTCAACTCTTCCCCTTCTAAATTAGCTATCTTAAATGACCCAGGGCGCCCTGAGCGTAGGATAATATATGGTACTTCCCATTTGTTTCCTAGTTTTCCCAAAGCGATTACACTTCACAACACCAAATGACCCGGTCTAAGCTCATTCACTTTTATCTTTGGGTCATACTATGTCTTCGTTTGGTCTTGGTACTTCGTCAGATTGGCGACAGCTCAAAGCCTTGTTTCTTCTAACAAGTCCAGTGAAGTGTTTCTTTCATCATCGTTCCCAGGCTCCGTTACGCGAAGGGATCCACCTTTAAGCTCCGTAGGAGTCATGGCCTCATCTCTGAATAACAACCTAAATGGGGTGAAGCCCGTGGACCTAGCTTGAGTGGTCCGAATGGACCATAAAATCTTAGGAAGCTCTTCTGTCCATAGCCCCTTATCTAACCCAACAATCCTTCGATTCAAACCGAAGAGAATATTTCCATTTACCCGCTCGACGGCTCCGTTGGATTGGGGGTGGCGAACAGCTGTGAAGCATAACTTGATACCCAGGCCTTCGCAAAACTCATTAAAGGGCTCGGCTTCAAATTGAGTGTTGTTATCAACAGTTAGCTCCCTAGGCACTCCGAACCTACAAATGATATTCTGCCAAAAGAATTTTTGTACATTTCTTGAAGTGATAGCAGTTAGGGGTTTAGCTTCGACCCATTTAGATAAATATTCGATTGCTACCACTGCAAACTTCAAGCTACCTTTTTCCATTGGAAAAGGGCCGATGAGATCCATTCCCCATCACGCCATTGGCGATACCAGAGCAATAACTTGAAAAGGTGTCGGTGGACGATGGCTCCGCCTACCCATCCACTGGCACCCTTGGTAGGTTCGAACCAATTCTTCTGCATCTCTTACAATTGTTGGCCAATAAAGCCCTTGGCGAAGTGTCTTTCCCACTAGGGCATGAGGGGCTAGATGGCTGCCGCACAGGCCTTCGTGATTCTCCTGATGTATATCTTGGCCTTCGGGTTGTGAGATGCACCGGAGTAGGGGATAACAAACTCCGACTTTATAAAGTATACCGTTGACAAGCTCATATTTTCGAGCCCATGCTTGGAGCCTTCGGAAATCTGGACCTTCTAACGAAACTGCACTATTTTGCAAAATATCTAAAATTGGAGTCCGCCAATCGACGACTGGAATGCAAAGGACTTTTGCGGAGGGTAGTTGATGCACCGTAGGCTTGATAAGTTCTTCATAAAAAGCACCCTCTAGGACATCCAATGCTCTGGCTACAGCCTTCGCTAGAATATCTGCAAGTTGAATATCCGCTTGAGGGATGTTTCGAATAGAAATTCCTTTAAACAATGCTTTGGTCTTGCGGATTTCTTCTAAATACTTTGCAAGATGCGGATTCCTTGCTTGGAAGCTCTTGTCAACGTGCCCTGCGATGACTTGGGAATCTGTTTTTATTATAATTCTTGTTGCTCCAAGTGCCCTTGCTTTTGGAGGCCTAGCAGAATCCCTTTGTATTCTGCAATATTGTTGGTGGTCTTAAAGTTGAGCCTTGCAGAATACATGGTCTTCTTCCCTGACAGCGATATTATTACAGCTCCAGCTCCGGCACCAGATGCCTGATAGGCTCCATTAGAAAAAAATTGTCCATAGACCTTCGGAGGTTTCTTCCGGAGCCCAAACTGCGGATGGAGTCCACTCGGCCATGAAGTCAGCTATGACTTGGGACTTGATAGCTGTTCTCGCCGTGAAGGAAATACCGAAGGGGGCTAGCTCGACAGCCCATTTTCTGATCCTACCCATGGAGTCTTTCCTCTGAAGCATATCACCAAGGGGATATGAGGTAGGGACAATGAGATTATGTGCTAAGAAGTAATACCTTAGCTTCCGCGAGGCCATTACCAAAGCATAAACAAAATTTTAGAGCTCGGAGTATCTTGTCTTTGCTCCGGACAAAGCTTCTGAGATGAAGTATACTGGATTATGTACTAGTTTTCCTTTAAGCTCTATTTCCCTGACCAGCATTGCACTTACTACGGAGCCCATTGCTGCAAGATAAAGAAGGAGAGTTTCTTCTAGGAGGGGCACAATAAGTGTTGATTGATTCCCGAGATAGTCTTTAATATCATCGAAGCTTTTCTAGCACTCTAGCATCCATTTGAAACTATCGGACCCCTTTAGGGCTTTAAATATTGGGAGGCTTCGTTCTGCTGATCTGGACAAGAATCTATTGAGGGCTGCGAGCCGTCCTATCAGCTTCTGGACTTGCTTCGGATTTTCTGGTGCAGCCATTCTTTGCAATGCACTTATCTGCGTCAGGCTAGCTTCGATTCCTCAACTCGAAACTAAGTACCCTAGCAATTTTCCTGCTTGCGCCCTGAATATACATTTTTCAGGGTTGAGGCGAACTCCACATGCTCGGAGGATCTCAAAAGTTTCTGCTAATTCTAGACTATGATGGTGCTTTACAGCACTCTTTCTTACAATGTCATCCATATAGGCTTCGACATTTCAACCTATCTGGTGACCTAGAGCCTTAGCAATAAGACATGAAAAAGTAGCCCCAACATTCCGCATGCCAAAAGGCATTCCAACATAATAAAATACTCCGGAAGTAGTTATGAAACTCGTCTTGGCTTCATCTTCGCGCTTTAGCCAAACTTGATGATAACCGGAGTATACATTCAGGAAGCTTAGAAGTTCAGATCCAGCCAAAGAATCTACCAGTTGATCGATACAGGGCATAGGGTAGGGGTCTCGCGGGCATGCTTTATTTAGTGACGTGAAGTCGATGCACATGCTCCACATGCGGATCCCTTTTTTGACAAAAACGGGGTTAGCCAACCACTCCGTGTGGGCTACTTCCCTGATAATTCTAGCCCTTAGCAATTTCTCCACCTCCACCTTGGCGAGGTCTGCCCTTTCAGTTGACAACTTTCGGAGACCCTAGTGAACTTGTCAAGCCTTCGGGTTGACAAGTAAACTGTCCTCGATGATGCTCCGGTCAACTCCGGGGATATCTTTGTCTGTCCACACGAAGATATCTAGGTTTTCTTTAACTACTTCCTCCAATGAAGTAGATATTTTCGAAGGTAGCCCATTGCCAAATTGGATTGGATATTCCTTGCCAACTTTTAGGATCATCTTTGCGATCACATCACCTTCTGGGCTTGGCATTAGGGAAAGGCCCTTCAAGGGGTCTGAGGACCCCGAAGCTTCCTCCGAGTGCTCCACCACACTATTCACCTGCCGAGGGTCTAGAGGTGGACCATGGCCATACTCCGCTCTCCAGGTTGTAGCTTGGTCTCCTAAAATAGTGAGAACTCCACCTTGCGTGGGCATCTTGAGACACAAATTTTTATGATGTGCTACAGCTCTGAATTTGTTTAGCATTCCCCTCCCGAAGATTGCATTATAGGCGTGCGGGGCATCGACACCATCGAAGATAACCTCATCAACCCTAGCCAGGGCCCCTCTCCGAAGGCAACCTCAAGACCTATCTAGCCGAGGGCATCGAGAGGAGGACCTGCAAAACCTTGGAGTAGGCGAGCTGCCATAAGTGTCTTTGGGGAATGCACATCTGGTCGAAGGCCTAGACGAAGAGTATATCTGCGGAGCTTCCAGCGTCCACCAATATCCTTCAGACTTCAACTCCCGCTATATCAGCTGAAATGACAAGGGGGTCAGCATGGGGGAATTTCACCCCTACAACATCATGGGCAGTAAAATAAATAGGTACATGGGACCACTCGGGCATTTCTGCAGCCGAGCTCAAGGTCCTTATATGCCCTACTTCGCGAACATAGTCCCTCCGTTGCCACTTTGACATATTACTGAGGGTCCCCCCTCTAGAGATGGGTAGGACCACCCTCTTGGCACGATCTTAGGGATCCTCCTGCTTTGGTGGTGGCATAATGTTGGCCACTGGGAGCTGCATCGGTGCTTTAGGATTGCTGGCTCGGGCTATAGCTTGTACCGGCTACAAACGTACTACTGGAGGGGCCCGATCCGAAGTACCTCGCCCTGAGCTTCGCCCTAAATACTCGCCCTGAAGGGTCAATATGGACTTACAATCTTTTGTGTCATGGCTTCCTATTCTCACCATGTACATAACAGAATAAAGTCTGGTGCCTGCCAGCCATCTGCTCTCGAGGCTTCGAGGTACTAGCCTTGTTAACTTGCACTTGTTGAAAGTTGAAAGGCATCTTTGGGGCGGAGGGTGCAATATTTAATACCTCAGAGCGGAAGTGCTTCTTTACCCTTCTATGATCATTAAAGCGATTATCAAGGGGGGATTGCGGAGGAGTCAGGACTTCTGGCTCCGTCTTCACTTCTCGAAGGACTGGTGTAGGCAACACAGCACGTCGGAGGCAGCCTTCTTCTGACTTGGCATACTGTTCGAAGTATGCCATTAGCTGTGCTACAGACGACACCGGCTTTCGGTGAAGTTTGCTGAGGAGGTCTGGATTAAACACCCCTTCACGCGCTGCGTCCACTACCGATGAGGTAGACAAGCCTTTTATCTAGGACTTGGTGTGGGCGAAGCGTGTAAAGTACTCCCGAAGGGTCTCTCCTACTTGCTGCTTCACCTGGAACAAGCTTCCCATTGACATTGGGGCTACGAACGTACCCTGGAAGTTACTCACAAACTTCCTCTTCAGCTGCTCCCATGACTTAATTGATCCTGGCTTTAGAGACCAGAACCATCAGAGAGCCACACCTTCCAACACGAGGGGGAAGCATTTCGCCATTGTATTCCGCACCTATCCACTGGCTTCTATTGCTAGGGCATAAGAACGAGAGAACTCTCCAGGGTCAGACCCACCAGAGTATTTGTGCAACTTCGAGGCATTAAATCTGGGGTCGAAGGGCACCTTTTGCAAATCCGGATGTAGCAGAGATTCATCGTCGAAGGATGCGTTCTCAACATCCTCTAGGACTTGAAGAGCTTCAAGATAATTATCAGGACCGTCGCTTTGAGGCACCTCCGAAGCAAGGGGGAAAGCTTGAGGGCGAAGCCTATCTGCAGCCTCTTTCCTCCACCTTGCTACTTCCTCCTGAAGCCACGCTACCTGGGTAGTCACATCCTTAGGAAGGTCTTCACTTCCTCCAGAGGGGACCTCCGGGTCTTGAGAACTAGGATAATCAGTTTGAAGCACCGAGGGAGCTGCCCGTTAAACTCTTGGTGCTCGAGGTTTGATGACCACTTCGGGAGTTTGTGGAATGGCTGAGGGTCCTGCACTATTGGTCTGAGGGGACCTTCAGGGACGATCGGTGTCTAGGCTCCGCTTGGGAGGCATGGCTTATGAAGTTAAGGTCTGAAGACCAAATACTTCGAATGATTTGGGAAGGCGAGAAAAGGCCTTCGAACTACACTTGGAATCCCCTTACCGAAGGGTGCGCGGAATCTTTAGACTCCGAAACTCCCTCCGCAAGTTCTCTTCGAAGTGCAGTCAGCAGCAGAGAACTAGCTTTTAGAACTAAGTTCCCCACGGACGGCACCAACTGATGGCATAAAAGAATACGCTAACAGGTTCTCTAAGATTAAGAACTAACAAACAAAGAGTTTGTGAAGCGAACTATCTCAGGCCTCCGAATAGGATAATAGCTCGAAGTACTTCGAAGTTGTGTATTGAATATCTGAGTATTCGATGCCTATTATAGGATGAGAAGGGGGTATTTATAGGTAAAAACTCTAAGGAAAAGACCTTTTTACCCCTCAATTACAACCGACATAGTGGAAACTATTCGGTACCCCAAATAGGGCTAAAATAGTAAAGTATGTCCGAAGAAGATAGATAAGGCAGACGTCCCGTCAGTCTTGCTATTTCCCACTGCGGAGATAGAGCCTTCAAAGGGTATCTTCGAACTGGGGTTGGGATGAACCCTTCGGCTTTAAACCTTCATCAATTCGGAGACAAGTCTTTGGCTTATAACTTTATGAGTTGTCTTTGTCTCTTAATCTTGAAGGTCATGGGGATGAAGCATTTCCCCCGAACACTCATCTTCATCAAGAAAATGGCCTTCGGCATGTGGCGCATGTGCATTCACTTCACATCCCTGAATAAAGAATGCCCACATGACCCCTACCCCATGCCCCACATTAATCAACTCGTCGACTCCACTGCCGGCTTCGAGCTTTTGAGCTTCCTCGACGATGCCAAGACAAGCTTTATAACTCCTTCAGAAGTCTTTTGTTATGTTAGAATGCCCTTCAGCTTAAGAAATGTTGGGGCAACTTTTTCAAGGTTGATTGCTAAGGCTCTAGGTCACCAGATAGGCTGCAATGTCGAAGCTTATATGGATGATATTGTAATAAAGAGTGCTTTAAAACACCAACATAGTATAGACTTAGCAAAAACTTTTGAGAGCCTCTGAGCATGTAGAGTTCGCCTCAACCCCGAAAAATGTATCTTCGGGGCTCAAGCTAGAAAATTGCTAGGGTATTTAGTCTCGAGCAGGGGGATCAAATCTAGCCCAACATAGATAAGTGCATTGCAAAGAATGGCTCCGCCGGAAAATTTAAAGAAAGTCCAGAAGCTTGTCGGATGCCTCGTGGCTCTTAGCAGATTTTTGGCAAGGTCCGCAGAGCTGAGCGTTCTAATATTCAAAGCCTTAAAACTGTCCGAAGATTTTTCTTGGACACCGGAATGCCAGAATAGTTTCGATAATATCAAATACTATCTCGGCAATCTTGCAACACTCACTATGCCCCTTGCACCCCATGCAAATGAAACTCTTCTTCTCTATCTTGCAGCCACAGGCTCTGTTGTCAGCCCGGTCCTTGTTCGAGAAATAGATTTCAATTGGAAGTTGGTACAGAATCCAATATATTTTGTATCAGAAGCCTTATCCAGAGAAAAAACTCAGTACTTTGAGTTGGAAAGTTTTACTTATGCTCTAGTAATGGCTTCAGGGAAATTACGACATTATTTCTTGGCACATAATATAATTGTACCAACTTATTATCATTTGGGAGATATGCTCCAAAGCAAGGACTCTACAGGAGAATTGGAAAGTGGGCCATTGAGTTAGACCCCTTTGGTATCTCCGTTGTAGCAAGAACAGCAATCAAGTCACGGGTGGTGGCTGATTTTGTAGCAGTATGGGCTCTGGAAGAATCAAATGAACGCATATGGACCATATACTCTAATGGAGCTTTTCAAGCATCCAGAGTAGGTACCGGAGCTGTCATAATTTCACCTTCATGGCAGAATGCAATGTACTCCGCAAGGATCAACTTTAAGTCCACCAATAATATTGTGGAGTATGAAGGAATTTTGCTAGGCCTTCGCAAGGCACGTGCCCTTGGTACTACAAGAGTTGTTATAAAAATAGATTCCCAAATTGTAGCAGGGCACGTTGATAAAAGTTTCCAGGTTCGGCATCCGCAACTTGCTAAATGTCTTGAAGAGATCCACAAGACTGAAGCGGCATTTAAAGGGATCTCTGTCCAAAGCATCCCACGAGCCGACAACAAACAAACAGACATCTTGGCAAAAGATACAGCCAGAGCCCTAGATATCCCGGAAAGGGATTTTTATGATGAGCTTGCCTCCCCTTCGGTGCCCCAACTTCCTCCTGTGGAGGTCCTTTGCATACCAAGCACCGATTGGCGGAGTTCAATTGTGGAGTTATTGCAAGACGAAGCTAATTTGCTTGAAGGCCCAAAGCTATCAAGACTGCCATTAAGAGTCCGGAATTATCATATTGTCAATGGTGTTTTATACAAGGCCGGAGTATGTTCTCCCCTACTCTGATATATTTCCCAAGCCGAAGGCCAAGACATACTCCGAGAAATTCATGAAGGCCTTTGTGGTACCCATCTTGCCCCTCGAGCTTTAGCAGGCAAAACACTTCGTCAGGGGCTCTATTGGCCTACAATAGTAGCTGATGCAGAGGCTTTAGTCTGCACTTGCCAAGGTTGTCAATGGATGGGAAGACGGAGTCATCGTCCACCAACACCTCTTCAAGTTATTACTCCGGTGTGGCCAATGGCTCGGTGAGGGATGGACCTTATTGGCCCCTTTCCAATGGGATGGGGCAGTCTAAAATTCGCAGTGGTAGTAATTGAATATTTGTCTAAGTGGGTCAAAGCAGAACCCCTCACCGCTATCACTTCAAAAAATGTGCAAAAATTATTCTGGCAAAATATTATTTGTAGATTCGGAGTTCCTGGACAGCTGACAATTGACAATGGCACTCAATTCGATGTCGAACCCTTCAGAGAGTTCTGTGAAGGTCTTGGTATTGAAATGTGCTTTGCATTTGTCCGTCATCCACAATCCAACGGAGCTGTCGAGTGAGCTAATGGTAATATCTTATTAGGCTTGAATTGGAGAATAGTAGGATTAGCGAAGTGGCTATGGACTAAAGAACTTCTGAAGATTTATGGTCCATTCAGACCAATCAAGCAAGGTCCACAGGGTTCACCCCTTTCAGGTTACTATTCGGAGATGAAGCCATGACACCGACGGAGCTCAAGGGGGGCTCCCTCCGCACCATCGAGCTTGAAATGGAAAATGAAAGACAGACTTCCCTAGACTTAACTGAAGAAACAAGGCTTCGAGTTGTTGCTAACCTAACGAAGTATCAGCATCAGACAAAGACATGGTATGACCCGAGAATAAAGCTTAATGAGCTTAAGCCGGGCCATTTAGTTTTGCAAAAAATTATTGCTTCAGGGAAATTAGAAAATAAATGGGAAGGACCATATATCATCCTATGCTTCGGACTCCCCGGATCTTTTAAATTAGCTAATTTAGAAGGTAAAGAATTGAAGCATGCATGGCATGCGGAGCACCTCAAGCGATACTTTGCTTAGGGGATCCTTGTAACCATTTGTAAACACTTTCTAAATGAGTAAAGTTTATGGTTCAAATAACGCATGCTTATCAAGATGATTCCTACTCCTAGTGGACGCACTAGGGGACGGAGCTGCTTGCGGACGCAAGTATTATTCATTCCAACCTAATTTACGGACTTCGAGCCATCGGTTTGAAGCATCCGTCAATGTGGGAAAGTACCATGAAAAATGGATTTCGATCCATCGGCTTGAAAGCATCCTAAAAATAGTCAAAAGAGACCAAATGATATGGATTCTGAGCAATCAGCTTGAAAGCACCCGTAAAAAGAGTCGGAGGCGACCATGAAAAACGGATTCCGAGCCACCGGTTTGAAAGCATCCATAAAAAGAGTCTGAAGCGACCATTATAATCGGATCTTAATACATCCGAAAAAGAGTCCAAAGCGACCAGAATAATCGGATTCCAATACATCCGAAAAGAGTACTAAGCTACCATTTATGAAGAGACCTACGAGGTCCATAGCGACCATCTACTTGAATTTCGAACCACTGTTTCTAAATTCTGATTCAATATAATAAGGTGCAACAAACCTCTGAAAATAAAAACTAATGAAATTATACTCTTAGCAGGCATTACAATCGTTGTGCGTAACCATCTTCGCTTGAAAATCGAAGGTGCTTACCCTCAACGAGGGGCTAGGAGGTAATGAGACAATTTCAAAGCATTTTAGAAGCATTTCAGTTTATATTACTCAGTAAATTATATTACATTACGAAAAATCAGTGTCTAAGCCAAGAAGAAAGCGAAGGCCGCTTTGATCCCTAGAGCTAGACTCGAAATTTACTTGGCTTCGAAGGCGACTTGTCCCAGAGCCTGGAGTCTTCAGAACTTTACGTTTAATCCTTTTCCCCTTCTTCGAAGCTCGAAAATCTCTTTGTTCTTACTGAAGCTCGGCCCAGGTCTGAAGTCGTTCGGGGCTACTCTTTGCTTGCTCCTCACCATACCACTCTTCTTCGGACCAATAAACATCCTCTGTGGGATCAGAATGGCGACTAGAGGGGGTGAATAGGCGCCTCGACACTTTCTCACGAATGTGACGGCCTGTTCAGATAACCCACCGCACCACAAATATTGACAAAATCAATTTTGAGCAAAGTAGTACAATAACAGTGCAAAACTTGGTTCAAAATCATAGTTCAGAGCAAATCGGAGTTTGAAACACCAAGTTGTCCAAGTCAGACTTTGAAGTGTCGACTTCCTCAGGAAGTCAGAGATTAATACTCTGACTGGTACAATTCCGTCGTTGAAACTCCGACTTTGAAAAGAATTCACAATTTAGACCTAGAAACTTCAATGGATGACTTTGAGTTTGTTCTGATTAAGTTTGCACACGTTGAAGTGTGATCAGATCTGAGAACAGTACTCAAAGCAGTATTTTTAGAATTTGACTCAAAAATTCAGATGGAACAAACATTTCTAAAAACAGCATAAGGATGAATAGTGTCAATGTTTTTCAAAACAAACCACAGAATGATTCCTTTCTATATACTTCAATTCATATTTCCTCAAACAACTTTCAGTATCAGAAAAGTGTATAAAATAGAGCTACAATTGAAACAACCTTTGTATCAGACACTAACTAGTATTTTTTAGAATACTAAAATTCAGAACTGAGCACTCAAAATACAGAATTTCAGATCAAACAAATTGTTACAATTTGCTGTAGTAATCAGTGATTCAAAAACCAGATACGCATTTCAACCACACTTGACTAATATGAAAACAGAGATGAAATTTGAAATTTATCTCAGACTAGACAGATTACAGCAAACAGTGCATTCTCAATGTGAAACAGTTAATGATCACAGAAATCAGAAGTTTTAAACTTAATACGCAGCTGCGGAAACTTAAAAGAATATTTAAATGGAGAACTGATTCAAACTAAATGTCAAATAGCAATTACTCAAGGGCTAACTCAAATTTCAGTTGAACAAACTAATCTACAAAAATCCTTGCACAAGAACAGTGAGAACACAGGTTTTGAATAAATCTTCAGGGATCAGTGAATTCAAAATCAGAACTATACTACAGTCATTTTAGAATAACATCAATTTTGAACCTGACACAAATTGGATGAAGAATAGTATAATTTTTCAAAACAGGTTCAGTTTGAGATTTTTCAGAACTGCTTCAATTCAGATAAATTTCAATAATATTTCAAACTTGAACACAGTATCTAAACTCATGTTTATGTAATTACTCAAAACAGTGCTTGTTTGATGTTTCTGATTGAAACTGAAACAGACAAGTTTCTATAATTTCCTGCTCAGCCAAACTTTTGTCAAATCAATTCATGCAACAACCTATTAAGCACTAAGTTTTAGAAAGCCAAAGACAACCACTAAAGCTTGACACAATTTTTAAGTAGCTTAGGAACATGTTTAGAAGAGCAAAAATTGGAACATCAATTGAAAACAGAATTCATATACTGTTGAAAACAGATACACATGTTTAGTTCTGTCTCCAATCTGTAAAACACAAAAACAGCATACCAACTCTAAACTGAATCAAGAGATATCTAGATCCTTGAATTCACAACTGCACAGCTATAGCAAAATAAGAAATATTGATTCAGAATCACTAAACCAAAATACATGCTGAGAAAATTTTCTACCTACAAAAACATCTTAACAGAATCAATCAACAAGTTGAGGTACCTGAATGAGATTGAAGACTTCTTCTAGCTTTTATCACAGTTGATTTCTACCTGGCAGTAATCACAGCAGCAGAACACATCAACGTTTTTGTTGAAGAACAAAATCAAACAAATTGAGGAACTGTTGCCAATCCGACATAATCTCTAAAACACAATAGCCATATGATGAATAGTATGGATTTGTGGATCAAAAGTACACAGCATAGAACACAAAATTTCCAAGATGAATACTCACAAAAGAACGATCAGAATCATCAGAAAATTACACAGAAAATAGAAAAGAACTCACTTAATCCATTGCTGAAGAACAGACCATCTTACGCGAAACAGTGCTGTGAGGATCGCCTGTATTAGATCATCCAATCTCAACCAAATGCACTGTAGCGTATCCAGAAACATCCCGAACAATGTTTTTCTCTCAATTTTAGAATCAAAATGCTATCCAAAAGTTCCAGCCATACTTAGGGGATAAGATCCCTTAAGTAGGCAGCTTCTAGAAGCCAATTTTACAAGATACCCCTTGGGCAATTTCAGAATTAAATATTCTGAAAATTACCCTAATTGTCTTAAAAGAAAAATTACAAAGAGACTCAACTTTTAATATATTTTCAGAGTAGAACCACTCTAAAAATATACCAAAAGAAAACTATAAAACTGAAATATTCAAACTAAAACTAAACTCCTATTTATTGAATTAAAAAAAAAATAATGTTTCGACTGTTTTCAGCAAAAACCGACAAAGCCTCCCCTGATCATCGACGATCGTCGTCAGTCCGCGAACTCGACTGCCAGCAAGTCTCTCCTGCTCTTGATCCCTCAAGCCACCTTGTCACTTGAACTAGCTTCCCTTTTGCTGACTTGATGGACGCTTCATCTTGATCAACCTTCAACTCATGTCCTATTCGATCTCCATGCGTACATCTGAGACCACTCTCGACTTCGATTGACACCCTCGACCATTTGGCATTATACTCCCCATCTAACCCTGATCCCGTGCCATTGACAGTTGATGAGTAACTCAAGCATGCACACACGAGACAAACACAGACACACACACCATATCCAAAACACCCAGACACAAACTCATGACTTCAACCTATCAATCACTCATCATAACCATGAATCATAGTGACAAACCTCACTATGTTCCTCATCCTCTGATTAAGACACTATATTAACAATGTCCTCTTCACCCTTCTCCTCTTTAATATAAGCTAATATTTCTTTATAAATTTTGGGTATAACCTCTCCATGGCTCCGTCGAGGAATTGAAAATCAAGGACGCATGTGAAGTCTTAAGGCTTCAAAGGTAGCCCATTGTTGACGGAGCCCTTCGTTAACCACTAATACTTCAAGTTCATCCAAAAAAGGTCAGAAAGCCTAAAAACATTTCCAAATAAGTCTTTTTATTCAAAAGTAACTCAGGAACATTAGTTTTTACATAACAGAACCCTAAGGAGAACTAGACCTTCGGGTCCTAAGAAGGCTTGCTGCTCGAAGGCTGCGTCCACGCTTGCTTTTGACGGAGGCCTTCATCGATCCATGTCTTCACGGCTGACCAGCCTTCAGCTCTCCAGGATGGCTGAAAAGCCTCCCAGGATGCGACCACTTCAGGCGAAGGGTCAATAGTCGGTCTCCACCAAAGCTAGTGGGGGCTGCTACGAGTTCCGATGAGACGGAAGGTCTAATGCCCTCGAAGTAGCGAAGTACTCCAAGAGCGGCTACTTGGCCGGAGATCTCTCCATACCGAGTACCCGAAATATTCATTGTCTTCGCTGCTGCTTGGATCATCTTCATCTTCCGCAGTAGAGAATCATTGGCCGACGACGAAGAATCGCATGAAGTTCCGAAATACTCCAAGACGCCCTAAAGGACATCCATGGTTTTGGAGGCCATGATCTACCACTTCGATTTCTCCACGGCCAATGCCTCGCTTGAGACATTCATATCGTGGAACAAAGAGGAGAGCTTGTTTGTTTCCGTCATAAGGACAGTTTTTTGTCCGAGCAACTT
The DNA here is from genome assembly GCA_019279435.1 of Zizania palustris. Classification (NCBI taxonomy): domain Eukaryota; kingdom Viridiplantae; phylum Streptophyta; class Magnoliopsida; order Poales; family Poaceae; genus Zizania; species Zizania palustris. The sequence continues at coordinate 499,711 of JAAALK010000283.1, read as the reverse complement.
CTTCACGTCTTAAACCAAGTTTTACCGCTCTTCCCGAAGTCTTACAAGCTTGCCTCTCGAAGCTGCCTGCTCCTCTCGAAACTTTTCAACTTCGGCCCAGAGCACCACTCGTTCAACCTCAAGCTCCTCTTTCGCGGCCTCTAGCCTGGCTTTGGCATTCCGCTCTGCAAGAGCCATCTCCTCCAAGCTCGAAGCCTATTTTTCAGAGTTAGCAAGGGTCCCTTGAAGAGTCGTCACCTTCTCCTTGAGCTAGTTGCATTCTCGCTCATTGGACACAGCAGCTGCTCGAGCTAGAACGACGTGCTGCAAAGGAAAAGAAGAGCAATGTAAGTGAATTATATACATGTTTAGATTAAACTGATTTTGGAGGTGCCTCATACCTAGTGTTGGACCGGAAATGGCGACCAGAGGGGGGGGTGAATGGGAGCTTTTAAAATTCCAGGCTAAAAACAACCTTCTGTTTTTAATCCAGTCAACTGCGGAACAGGCTTCGAACACAACCTTCGAAGTTCTGGTTCGGAGGTATTTAACGGCTCCGAACACATGCTTCGCAAGGAGCAAAATTTCGAAGCCAAGAAGACTTCGCTCCACTCAAACCCGAAAAACCAACTCTGCTAAGTCAGTGCAGGCTCCGCACACAGGGTGCTTCGAGCAGGCTTCGCACTTCACCCTTCGCAAGAGTGGACTACCCTCTGAGGACTTCGACCAAATACTTAGTGACAGCAACTGGTGCTGGGTCTTCGTACAACGAAGGTCTAAACACACACTTTATGGACTTTGCTAAGGGCATCGACACTAGAAGAAAAATGGGCTACGATCAGGGCTTCGCTAGTAATCAGCGAGGTCTAGCCTCCAGTTACACAGAGCGAACGCACACTGAAATGCACACTTCGCACAAAACACACTTCGCCAAGACAGGCTTCGATGCACTGCCACAAGTCACTCGAAGTGACACACAAATGATTGAAGTATGCAGCGAGGTATGTAAAACGAGCTGAAGCAAAATGCACACAGAAGCAGGGCTTCGCTGCTTGAACAAGGAACACTAAAAATGAACTCACTGGATGAATACAAAGTGTGTGGGCTAGCACAGGAGTTTACAATGAATGGTCAAAGTGTTAAATGTTACCAACCCAGCCCCCATATTTATAGCCACTATTCACCCATTGGAATTGACTACTTTACCCCTAGGGTTTACATTGGTTTTGTCTCTATAGAACAGAGGGGTACAAAAGGTAGTCAACTTTATTCTGGAGGCTTCTCTGTCAGCTTTGCAGAGGGGACAGCGTCAGCTTTTTGCAGAGCAGACATTGTCAGCCTTTACAGTCTTTGACTTTTCTCAAGCCCCCCTTCGCACGCGAGGGGTGCGGTAGCTTCGGTGAGAAGCCTTGAGCCTGACGGCCTTCGCTTCACCGAAGTTAGCCTCCGATACAGTGACGGTTTTGAGCCGAAGCCGTCAAAGCCCTTGGGCCTTCGCACCAACACTCTTCGGAGTGGACCACCACGGCTTCGCATCTTCTCCCAGCTCGAACTCCATCAGTCCGTGTACCGAAGCCATGCATGGCCGAAGTACCACAAGTCCACCTCACTCCGGAGCTAGCCTCGCTCCGAAGCCTGCTTCACTCCGAAGCCCCACCTTCGGAGTACCACCCTTCCAAGTCCCTCCGTCCAAGGCCTCCGCATGAAGCATTCCATGAGCCCTTCGTCGCAGTGTCTCTCCCCGAGCACACTCCTCGACGAGCCTCACCCGGACCATGCCTTCGATGCACCTCGACTTCTTAGACCTTCATCGGGTACCTTCGAGTGTCTCCCTCCGGAGCACACATCGAACACCTTGCCTCTGCTGAGGACTTGATCCACCATACTCCGAAGTCACTCCATTCGGAGTACCCTTCGAAGTGCCTCGCCTCTAAGGACTTTGTCTCGGAGTACCTTCTCCCGGAGCCACGCTCCGCACTTACTGCCTTCTCTTGGTGCACCTCGACCCGAGGTCCGACCTAGACCCCTTCGCAGCCTTCGTGATGGAGCTCCCCGCTCCACTGGCATCAAGCCTCCCGCTTGACCCAGGTTCACTTGCTACGACCCATCCGTCGCCTCCGAAGTCCCCTGCGCACCACAGACAAGCAGACAAGTGTATCCAGTACCCCGGAGACCTCTCTGGGTAAACAACCTTCGGCACACACTCCGGTGTACCACCCAAAGTACCGAGACCTTCGGTACAAACCCAGACATCGTGTACTATCGGACCCCTCCGACAGGCACACTCCGCTGCAACAGCTGCAGCAACCAAACCCACCGAACCCTTCGGTGAAACAGCCTCCGAACACCTTCGGAGGTCCAACCTCCAAACCCCCTCGGAGGTACCCCTTCGAAACAGAGGTTAAACATAGTCAATAACTCATCACTGACTCCGAAACCAACCCTTGGTTTCTCAATCTCCCCCTTGATGAGTGCATTGACACCCAAATTCAAGTTCAAGAAAATTTAAAGAATTTCAGCACACAAGTGACCATAAAAACTCAGAAACGAGCCAAATCATGTCACTTGATAAAATAATTTTCCTCCCCCTTTTCAAAAGAGTAAAAACCCCTTCGGAAAATCTCCCATTGCAAGATAAAAACTCCCCCTGAGTTAATTTTCCCCCTTTGCAACAGAGAACTCAAATTTCTCCCCCTTTGGCAATGCAAGCATCAAGGAGCATTCAAAAGATGCATAGCGTCGAAAAGGGCAGAATTGCAAAGACATATAAAGCAAAAATATGCCAATATTAATACCAATTATCATGTGCTCAGCTCAATTTAACATTTTCTAAAAACATGATGACAGCATGTGATTTTGTCATTTTGAAATAAAAGCATCACCACTCAATCAAGGTAACTAGACAAGTAAAAGTAGGGACTGCACAAAGCTAGTCAATTTCTACTCTAGACAGACAAGTCCAGTTCAAGTGGAGCATTAAAAGCAAACTTGATGATCAATGAATTTTGTTGTTCTTTTCATAATGTCAGGGGTTATTTGTTTGTCTACCTTATACTTTCCAATCAAGCCAAGCCTAGGCATGAAAGCCATCAGAAGCTTAAGGCGGTGATTTTGGCATACACTACACCATCCTAGTTCAGACCAATGTGCAATGGTAAGCAGTCTAGAATAGGGTAGTGCGACAAACAAACCCACCTGGATCTTTTACTTTGAAGCATGCAAATCATGGATTTTTGGAAATTTGATTAAGTGAACAAACTGTTTAGCACTTTATGAATATCCATGAATATGTAGAGCATTTTTCAAGTTGCATTGATTAGCATCCAGAGAAAAGGTGTCTTGCTATCAAGTAGATAAAAGATAGCTAAAGCAGTCCTGCCTACACATGCTAGATACAAGATTAAGCAGTGAGCATGATTTGAGTTTGAAAAGAAAACATCATGCACATTAATGTTTCAGATATATTAAATAGAGATGAGCTGACATGATTTCATGAATTACATTCAGGCATATAAGTGCGAAAGATATAAATGCAATTCCACACATAGCTAGCAGATGTACACTAATTCAACACTGCTCCCCCTCACAAAATGCCGTAAGGGTGACAAATACCAAGTTCCCCACGCAAGTAGGCAAATCGAGAAGCATCGAGGGGTTTCGTGAAAATATCAGCTAGCTGGTGTTGGGTATCAACATATTAAAGTTCAATATCACCCTTCTCATTGTGATATCTGAGAAAATGATATCGCACATCAATGTGTTTGGTTCTGGAGTGCTGAACCGGGTTGTTTGCAATACAAATAGCACTAGTGTTATCACAGAAAAGTGGAACACTCTCATAATCTAACCCGAAATCCCGCAAAGTGGAAACCATCCACAAAATCTGAGAGCAACAGCTAGCTGCAGCAACATATTCGGCCTCAGCCGTCGATTGTGCAACACTAGACTGTTTGCGGGAAGACCAACAAACCAGAGAAGTACCCAGAAAATGACAAGAACCAAATGTACTCTTCCTATCAATCCTACACCCAGCAAAATCCGCATCGGAATAACCTCGAAGACACAAAGAAGAAGACGTTGAATACCATATGCCGAACTCAAGGGTATGTTTGAGATACCTGAGAATGCGCTTTACTGCTTGGCGGTGCGAAGCTCGTGGTGAAGCCTGAAAACGAGCGCATAGACACACTGCGAAGTGTATGTCCGGCCTCGTAGCAGTCAAGTAGAGGAGGGAGCCGATCATGCTTCGGAACTCCTTCTGATCTACGGCTTCTCCATATTCGTCAGGATCCAATGCTACAAATGTAGCCATTGGAGTGGCGAGAGGCTTCGCATCGGCCATGTCGAATTTCTTGAGCAGGTCCTTGGTGTACTTCGTCTGGTGGACAAAAGTACCTTGTTTGCCTTGCTTGATTTGCAACCCAAGGAAAAAGGTGAGTTCACCCATCATGGACATTTCAAATTCCCTGCTCATGGCATCTGCAAACTCGGCAACCAAAGCATGAGAAGAGCCACCAAAGATGATATCATCCACATAAATCTGCACTAGAAGGAAATCTTTGCCATGCTTGAGAGTGAACAGGGTTTTATCAATAGAGCCCATCAAATACCCCCGCTCAAGCAGAAAAGACTTAAGTCTGTCATACCATGCCCGAGGTGCCTGCTTGAGTCCATAAAGAGCCTTATGAAGTTTAAGGACTTTATGTGGGTATTTGGGGTTTTCAAAACCAGGGGGTTGTTTACATAAACATCTTCGCCTATGAAGCCATTAAGAAAAGCACTTTTGGCATCCATTTAATAGAGTTTGAATCCCCGGGATGTCGCAAATGCAAGATAAATCCTAATGGCCTCAAGACGAGCAACAGGTGCAAAAGTTTCAGTAAAATCAATCCCTTCTAATTGAGAATAACCCTGAGCTACAAGTCTAGCCTTGTTTCTAATTATAGTCCCATCCTCCCCTTGTTTATTTTTGAAAATCCATTTTGTTCCAATGAAATGAACATTTGGAGGAGGATCAACTAAAGTCTAGACTTGGTTTCTCTCAAAATTTTCAAGTTCCTCATGCATGGCATTGATCCAACTAGAATCAGAAAGTGCATGACTTACATCTAAGGGCTCGAAAGAAGCAATAAAAGCAGAATTAGTGAAATGAGCATGTGAACGTGTTACCCTTTGATCAAGCTCACCAATGATCTGCTCGGGAGGGTGCATCCTTTGAACATGGTGTGGAGCCTCACGGCGAGATGCAGTCTCCCCCTCAACTTGTGCATTGGAGTGGTCCAAGATGACCGATGTCGAGATAGTTGCTTCGGGACCTTGTGCCGAAGTGGTCGAAGCGGGGTCGGCTTTGGGGGTTGATGTCGAGGGTAGTAGTGGTTCATCCTCGAAATCTCTGGGATCTTCTTCTTCGAAGATGGTCTGTTCCATGTCGTGTTCATTTGCCTGTTCAAGTGCAGAACTAACAGAGGGGGTTGATTCATCAAAAGTTACATCACATGACTCGATGACAGTGTTAGTCTCCAAATTATAAACACGATAAGAATGACCATGTGTAGTATAACCCAAAAAGATCCCGTCAGAAGAACGCGACTCAAATTTATCCAAATTACCACGTTTTAGGATAAAGCAACGACAGCCAAAAACTCGAAGATGAGTAACCTTGGGATGTCATGTCAAATTCAAAATTGAGCGCAAGAAGATTCGGTTTGAGATGTAACATGCAGTGTTCATGGCCTTAGCCCAGAATTTTCTAGGAGTCCTGTGCTCATCGAGCATCGTCCTAGCCATCTCAACCAAAGTGCGGTTCTTTCTCTCAACAACACTGTTTTGTTGTGGGACCCGCGGAGCAGAGAATTGATGTTCTATGCCATGCTCCATGCAAAAGTCAACAAAGAGACTGTTTTTGAACTCGGTGCCATTATCACTTCGAATGAATTTTAATGCACCAGGGAGTTCAGTGAAAAGTCTCAAAGCCAAGCTCCGAAAGTGTGAAAACACTTCATCCTTGCTGGCAAGAAAGAAGACCCAAGAGTAGCGAGATAAATCATCGACTATAACAAGCACATACCACTTGCCGCCTAAAGAACTAACCTGAGAAGGACCTACAGTGTCCATGTGGAGAAGTTTTCCGGGTTGTTCAGTCATCACAGTGGTGACTGGCGAATGCGAAGCTGCGATCATTTTTCCATGTCGACAAGGAGCGCAAACTAAATTCTTCTCAAACTTGAGCTTGGGCAATCCTCGGATCAGACCTAGGGCACTCAGACGAGCGAGCAACTCAAAGCTCATATGCCCTAGTCTCCTATGCCACTTCCAAAGCTCAGAGGTAGAATGTGCAACAAGACAATGAGAAGAACCAGATGATTCAGAAAAATCAGCTCCAAAAACTCTCCCAACTCTAAAGATCTTACAAACAACAACGCCATCAGAATTGAGTACTTGCGAAGTATGGTGATGGAATCGCACTTCGAAGCCCTCATCAAGCAGCTGAGATACAAAAAGCAAATTGTATCCCAGGTTTTCAACCAAAGCAACATCTTTGAGAGTGAAATTCGAGTTAATTCTTACCACACCTTTACCTTTCACTCTACTCCTTCGATTGTTGCCGAAAGTGATATGTTCCCTTTGCTTGGTTGTGGTGAGGCTGGAGAACCATGTTGCATCTCCGGTCATGTGGCGTGAACAACCGGAGTCCATGATCCACGTGCCCTCCAAGCCTCGATCTGCCGCCTACACATGATAAGAGAATCTCGATCGCTCAGTGCTGGGATGAGTGAAAATATGACGAGGCATCCAGCACTGAGTGACACAAGTAGTAGGCACAAAAAATAGACTATCTACGCACATGATAATCGGAATGATGCAAAGTGCGAGATCTACCTACATGCTGTGATCGAACAACATGACGAGGTCTCCTACTCTGACGAGGTACAAATCTACTCGCCCGGGGTCTACCACCATATGGAACATGGTGAACACCTCGAGGAGCAAAACCTCTCCGAGAAGCACGAGGAGCCTCAAAGACAGGACGATAGTACAACTCAGACTCATGCATACCTAAAGATGGGTAATGCACGTCCTGGTAACTCATCGCCTGAGAGCGTCGGTCATCCTTGATGCGACGAAAATAGAACCCAACCAAATGACCCGCCCGCTGACAGTAGGAACAATGAAAAATTCTCCTAGGGGTACTCTCATGGGTCTTAGGAGCAACTCTCACAGGCTCCTTGAGCTTCTGCTGAGTGGTTTTCTTGGGAGGGATTTTCTTGACAGGAGGAGTGGGTTTCTTTTGAGCTCGGGTAGGTTTCTTGGCTGATGGGGTGTCTAACAGAGCTCTCTCTTTCTCTAAGGTAGTGGGTGAGGTGAAAACAGTTTTGTTCTTACTGTCTGAAGAAATCCTCTCAAAACCCAAACCTAGAGCTACCCCTGCTCTGTCAGCACACATCTTGGTCTTGGCCAAGAGCAAATCCATCCTACCCTTTCCCTCAGTGCATTTGTTAACCACAGAAAGAAGGTATTCATTTTCAGTCATTAGGTTTTCAGCTCGCTCTCTAACAGTGCCTAGCTGATCCTTAAGGGTAATGCACGTGTCACAAACAGGTTGCACATCCTTAGAACTACCGGCCCTCTCCAATCTAGCCTCTAAATCATGAACATGCTTATCACGTAAATCAATCCTCTCACGTAATAAAGGGCAGTTCATACATTCAGTTTTATCAAGACTAGAATCCACCATCAAAAGCTGCTTCTTTGCAGTCTCAAGCTCAGAAAGAGTTTGAGCATGAACAGAACGCAACTGAGCAAGCTCACCCATGACAACAGTACAAGATTCACATTCAGCATCATTTACTTTAGACATAAGCATGGCATACTCAGTAGAAACATATTCTAGTCTAAGTCTAAGGTCTTTTCTTTCTCTAGCGGCTTGCACAAGTAATCTATCCTGACCAAGAACTACTTCATTTAGTTCATCTAGTTTAATCAAAAGCTGGTCAGAAGATAGTGGTACCTCAGATGAGTCAAGCTCATCGCCGCTGTGATCACTGTCGGCCATGAAGCAAAGGCCGGTGAAGTCTCGTCCCTTGTTGTCCTTCTTGTCCTCCTTCCTTGGGAACTCCTCCTCCTCAGAGCTCGACTCCTCAGTTGAGGAAGTGTCGATGTCGTTGAGAGCAGCGACGAATGCTCTGGAAGCGACTTTGGCTACTCTTTTAGCCACCTTGCCGCGCTTGCCCTTCACAAAGGGTTTCCTCTCCTTCTTGTGGTATTTGGGGCGCTCACTCTCATCTCTCTTTTTGAGCTTAGGGCAATTGGCCTTGATATGAGAAGTGTCGCCACATTCAAAGCAACCACTAAAACCACTTCTCCTCTGATCCCGTCTCTCATGGTGAAAACGGGTGAACCTTCTGGCAATGAGAGCAAGCTCATCATCATCCAGAGTATCCACCTGCTCCTTTGTGATGGAGACCAGGGAGGACAAAGCAAAACCATCTGCCAGAACACAAGTACCAGATGTGCTTGGTTCTGTAGTGGCGCCACGGCTAGTGCTCGAAACCAATGCCAATGGTTGTGGCAAGGAGTTTCTGTGCACTGCAAGAGATGCCTTGGCAATCTCTGTGGACTTCAGCTTGCTGAAGAGCTCATCACAGGTTAATGTGTCATAACCTACGGACTCCTCAATGCTGTATATCTTCACTTCCCATATGCTACGGTCAAGAGCATAGAGAAGCTTGATAGCCCTATCATGATCATTGTAAGCAAGCGTCCCGTTGGACCGCAAGTTACTCACTATCGCATCAAAGCGAGAAAACATGGCATCTATAGATTCACTAGGTGCCTGCACAAACAGCTGATACTGTTGATTGTATGTGCTTTGGCACCTGGCCTTGATCTGAGTAGAACCCTCATGAAAAATAGTGAGTGTTGTCCAAATCTCCCTAGCAGTCCTAAGGTGCTGCACCCTATCAAAGTCACTTCTAATCAACCCAATGAACAGTATATTTCTTGTCTTGGAGTTGGCATTATACTGATCCTTTTCTGTTTGAGAGGTGCGAGTATCAGGGATGGAGTATTGTATTTCCACAATCTCCCAAATTGCATTTCCTTGGCTTAGCAAATAAGCCTCCATGCGCACCTTCCAGTATGAAAAGTCAGTCCCATCGAACAGAGGAATTTTACTAGCTCTGTCCATGTCGCCAACAGATCACAAAACCGGTTAAGGTCAACTGGTGATCTTAACCCGCTCTGGTACCAAATGTTGGACCGGAAACGGCGACCAGAGGGGGGGGGGGGGGTGAATGGGAGCTTTTAAAATTTCAGGCTAAAAACAGCCTTCTGTTTTTAATCCAGTCAACTGCGGAACAGGCTTCGAACACAACCTTCGAAGTTCTGGTTCGGAGGTATTTAACGGCTCCGAACACAGGCTTCGCAAGGAGCAAAAGTTCGAAGCCAAGAAGACTTCGCTCCACTCAAACCCGAAAAAACCAACTCTGCTAAGTCAGTGCAGGCTCCGCACACAGGGTGCTTCGAGCAGGCTTCGCACTTCACCCTTCGCAAGAGTGGACTACCCTCTGAGGACTTCGACCAAATACTTAGTGACAGCAACTCGTGCTGGGGCTTCGTACAACGAAGGTCTAAACGCACACTTTACGGACTTTGCTAAGGGCTTCGACACAAGAAGAAAAACGGGCTACGAGCAGGGCTTTGCTAGTAATCAGCGAGGACTAGCCTCCAGTTACACAGAGCGAACGCACACTAAAATGCACACTTCGCACAAAACACACTTCGCCAAGATAGGCTTCTATGCACTGCCACAAGTCACTCGAAGTGACACACAAATGATCAAAGTATGCAGCGAGGTATGTAAAACGAGCTCAAGCAAAATGCACACAGAAGCAGGGCTTCGCTGCTTGAACAAGGAACACTAAAAATGAACTCACTGGATGAATACAAAGTGTGTGGGCTAGCACAGGAGTTTACAATGAATGCTCAAAGTGTTAAATGTTACCTACCCAGCCCCCATATTTATAGCCACTATTCACCCATTAGAATTGACTACTTTACCCCTAGGGTTTACATTGGTTTTGTCTCTACAGAACAGAGGGGTACAAAAGGTAGTCAACTTTATTCTGGAGGCTTCTCTGTCAGCTTTGCAGAGGGGACAGCGTCAGCTTTTTGCAGAGCAGACATTGTCAGCCTTTACAGTCTTTGACTTTTCTGAAGCCCCCCTTTGCACGCGAGGGGTGCAGTAGCTTCGGTGAGAAGCCTTGAGCCTGATGGCCTTCGCTTCACCGAAGTTAGCCTCCGATACAGTGACGGTTTTGAGCTGAAGCCGTCAAAGCCCTTGGGCCTTCGCACCAACACCTTCGGAGTGGACCACCACGGCTTCGCAGCTTCTCCCAGCTCGAACTCCGTGAGTCCGTATACTGAAGCCATGCATGGACGAAGTACCACAAGTCCACCTCACTCCGGAGATAGCCTCGCTCCGAAGCCTGCTTCACTTCGAAGCCCCACCTTCGGAGTACCACCCTTCGAAGTCCCTCCGTCCAAGGCCTCCGCATGAAGCATTCCATGAGCCCTTCGTCGCAGTGTCTCTCCCCGAGCACACTTCTCGACGAGCCTCACCCGGACCATGCCTTCGATGCACCTCGACTTCTGAGACCTTCGTCGGGTACCTTCGAGTGTCTCCCTCCGGAGCACACATCGAACACCTTGCCTCTGCTGAGGACTTGATCCACCATACTCCGAAGTCACTCCATTCGGAGTACCCTTCAAAGTGCCTCGCCTCCGAGGACTTTGTCTCGGAGTACCTTCACCCGGAGCCACGCTCCGCACTTACTGCCTTCTCCTGGTGCACCTCGACCCGAGGTCCGACCTAGACCCCTTCGTAGCCTTCGTGATGGAGCTCCCCGCTCCACTGGCATCAAGCCTCCCGCTTGACCCAGGTTCACTTGCTACGACTCGTCCGTCGCCTCCGAATGTAGGAGCGAAAGTAGCGACCAGAGGGGGGGTGAATGGGCGCCTAAATTTTTTTGCTAAACTAAAAATTAAACCAAACACCCAAAAAGACTAAACCAGACAAACAATATTAGCAAGGCAAATTACTGGTACTATAGTTGTCTAGCCTAAAAATGACCAGTGTCCTAATTAAAATGATATTAGAAATAAACTAAATAAAGATACTGCATCAAATAAAAACACCTAGATAAATTACTAATTATTTATATTGCAGTCTAGAAATAAACTACTAATCAAATAAATAAAGCAGTGATCATTCAAAAAATAATTCTGATATAAACCTAAATATTTCACGTGAAAACTAGAATAAAAATTTATTGCGACTAATAAATTTTTCTTTTCCTTTTATACGAGCAGATTAAATAGATATATTTAAATTAATAATACAAGATAACTAATAAGCAGATTAATGAATAATATCTAGTAGATAAATCGTAGGCTATTGCTGCTTCCAAGAAATGTGGGTCCCACGCCCAAGAACACAGCTCACCGTGAGAGGCATAAAAACTGATGCTGCTGTACTACAGGAACTATCCACACATAAGAAAAAAAACCGTGAACACACAACCAAGAGAATCTAGAGACGTCAGGAGGCTAGGGAAAAAATCTGTGCATCCTAGCCTTTGTCAGCCATTCAATGACCCTAAAAATCCTAGCTAGGCTGTAGAACTACTACCCCTAGGAAATAATTCACTAGCTGCATGCATGCGCCAGGCTAAAACAAGTCTATAGGCTATGAAATAGACTGCTGCTGCTCTATGGAAAGTAGAACTCCAGAACTCAACAGGAAAACGAAATAGACATTTAAAGCAGAGAGCAGATTAAAACCACTTAAATAAAATATGCTAACACGAATAAATTCTAGTAGATAAAATTAGCTAATTTATTAATAGATGATTATCTAAAAATTTGATCTCCCTAAAAATAGTAATTAAAACTACCTAAAAAGAAGTTTACCTGCATTGAAAATTTATGTCGTCGTCTTCCCACAGAAGATCCGGGCGCTGCCACAGCGACGGGCCGATCCCACGCCTGGGACCTTGCGCAAAGCTGCTCCGCACGGCAAGCCTCCTGTGCTGCTCTTGCAGACGTGAAGACAAAAGCCAGTGGAGTCACGTCACGCGCCAGGGGAAAGAGAAACCGAGTAAAAAAACCAGTGCGCTAAAAATTTTCAGTGGATATTGGCTTGGCCGCCGTGGAGCACAGTGCAGGAAAAATCTATTGATGGCCGGCGCGATGCAGTTGATTCTGGCCGACGGCGAAAACTGAAGATTCAGAGAAAAAACTCGGGAAACGTAGATTGATCTTCAGAAAACCAATAGTCGTCTATCCCCAAAGGGATAGGGGCCTATTTATAGGCAAATCCTAATACATGAAAAGACTACTTTACCCTCGGGTAAAATAAACTGACTCTAAAATAAATTCCGAAAATTACTAAAATATTCTTAAAAAAACAACTGACTTGAATAAAAATATTCTAAACTTAAAGACTCAATATTAATATCCTAAAAATGAATTAAACATAGATCGTCAGTTTTACGCCGAAACTGACAAAGCGTCCACCGTCTTCGCACCGGTTACCCGGATTGGGCCGACCCAACCCCACAGCTTCCTCAGCCCGGCAATCGCTCGCCGCCCGTGTACCTGAGTCAAACCCAGTCAACAGACCGGTGGATCATTTGTTGCTCCTAGCCATGTACCCGGATTGGGCCAGCCCGACTCCACGGCTCCTCTGCCCGGCCGTCGCTCACTGCCCGTGTACCTGAGTCACATGCGCCTCAGACTCAGCAGGTCTTCATCTCTCCCTTCCATTGACTTCCGTTGACAATCACTCATCACATCTGGAATATCAAAACCATATTCTTCAACATGGTTTCTCAATCTCCCCCTTGATGAGTGCATTGTCAACACCCTTTTCAGCTCATCTCCAGAACCTGCAAAACACGTGGAAAACAGAAAAACAAAGACAAAAGAAAATAGAAGAAAGAAAATAAAAGTTTAACCCTAATGACCAAAAACCAAACAGAAGCAAGAAAAGTGGTCATTATGGTTAATTTAACCAAAAAATAAAGCCTCAAAAACAAGTGCAATCTCAAAATTACCAACAAGAATAAACTCCCCCTGAAATAAATCCCAGAGAAAGCCAAAAATATTCTCCCCCTTGTTGACAATTGGACTCATCAAGTGAGACTAAATGCACTTAAAGAGACATAAACACAAACTCCCCCTGAAATGCAGCTCCCCCTCAAAGTATGCTATGAATGCAGATGAGGTGCAGGTGGAGTGTGAAAAGAATGCTTCTTAGATATGATTGACTGCTATTACAACATCTAACATATATAGCAAAAGATATACTGTCTAAGATACATGACATGATCAGTGCAACAGATGATATCTAAAGAGAGTCATTAGCACACATTTTTTGATTTTTGCAAACAAAAGCATCACCACATTTTCTAGTTGACAAGCAAAGTAAAGCATGATATGCAAAAGCTAACTGATATCTACCAAGATAAGCATTGTCCAAATCAAAGTGCTTCAGCAAACTTGTCATCTTTTTAAATTTTTCATATTATTTCTTTTTCATTTCTGCTAGGGGTTATTTGCATATCAAACCTTATGCTAACCGACCAAGTCAAGCCTAGGCCAGAACTGGACCATAAGAAGCTTAAGACATTGGTCTTGGCATACATTACACTGTCCTAGTTCATACCAAAGTGCTATGGTAAGCAGTTTAGAACAATGCAATGCGACAAAGCAAACCCACCCGGATCTTTTCTGATAAACATAAAAATGCATAAATTTTTCATTTTTCTGAATTTTTATCATTTTTATAGCACAATTTTCATATTTAAAGCATATGGATGTCCAAGTTGTGTATCTGCATCTAAGTAAGGATCTAGCTACAAGGCATGTAAAAGATAGCGAAAGCATTCAGCCTACACATGCTAGTTACCAGAAGCAATGGTGATCATTTTTCAATTTTAAAGCATAAAAGCCATGCATATAACAAATATCAGATATATCATGTGAACTGAAACAAAAACACGATCATCGACAAGTAATCAAAAACATATACTAGCTAGATAAGGTAAAGCAGATTAATCATATAACATAAGCAAGCTCAAAATGTGATTGATGATTATGCATGATATGAACGCACACAAAAAGACTCAATAAAAAATAAAGAAGAAAAGAAAAACTGAATCAAAATATCCTAAAAACGGATACACAACTCCCAAATCAAGATCAATAATCATGAGAGGGACCAAACGGTCCAATGCCAGGTTTAGTAAAAGTGTTGAACCAGTGTCGAGCCATCTGCACGTATGTAGGAAAGCAAAAGGAATCATATGAGTCTGGACTGAAACGCGGATTAAAGCGCGGTTCTCTATTCTTCCTAAAATCACGGTCACGAGGTCCAACACCGTATCCATAACGACCTGGAACTCTGCCAGAACGGAAACCACCCTCCGGAGCACGATCATAAAAATCGTCTCCTCTACCACCACCTACACGATGTGGCCTGGCCTCTAGCCTCTCTCTACGTCGAGGGACTCTCTGTCTACCACCCTGCTGGTAGAACTGCTCCTGCCCACCTCGAGCTCTCTCTGCTCGCTCAACCCGCTTCCTCTTGAAGCAAAACTCCTCAAGATGCCCGTCTCTCTAACAAAACTCACAGTGATAGGTAGGCTTCTTGGGATGTTGTTGTGGCTTGGGGTTCTTAGGCTTGGTGGTGTTGGGTGAAGCATCTTTGGTGTGAGAGGGTCTAGGTAAAGAATCAAGAGAAGTGTGAAGTGTTTTAGGTTTTGGAACCCATATTTGCTTCTTAGGTGGAGCTTTAGGTTGTTCTTGGATCACTCCATCCTTGGGCTGACTATCCTTATAGGACTCAGTGGAGTGAGTCTTGGGATATCTCTGTTCAGGAGTCATCTTACTCCACTCCACTGCTCGGCTAATGGCACTCTCAAAATTAGCCTTGGTATAGGTGTAACCTACCCCAAACCCATCCTGTCTCTTGAACTGCTGGATCATCATCCTGAGTTGTGGCTCTTTAGCACTGATCCAACTCAGGATTGAACGGAGGTAAAAGTTCTCGTTCTGAACATCAGCTAGCTCCTCTCTCAAAGAAGCTAACACCTCCACCTAAGACAAGCAGATCTCACACTCTTTATCAACTTCGACAGACTTCTCAGCTTTTAGCTTAATCAAGTCCATTCTAATGGATAAGCAGTTGTCACAAACAGTGGTTGGAATCAACAAGGTCTCAAGCTCTAGCTTAGTCTGCTCCAACTGAGCTCTCACTCCAGCTAACTCGCTCAACTGCTCATCACTATTGGCTCTCAGCTCGGCTATACTAGCTAAATGAGATGGGCAGTCTACACAAGGTGCGACGACAGTGGCATGAGCATCTTTCAGCTCCCGCTGAGCACTCTTAAGCTCAGTGGCCAATGCGTCTCTCTCATCTACTCTCTCTATGTACCTGGACTTAAGAGTCATCAGGTCACACAACAGGACCTCACAGTTAGGGCACTCTCCACTATCACCCAAGCAAGGGGAAGAAGAGAGACTCTCAATCTTGCCATTTGTCGTGGCAAGCTCACTCTCAAGCTCATCTATCCTCTTCTTAGCCCCTCTAAGCAGTTTCTCCCTATACTTCAACTCCTGACTGTTCTGTTCTAGTAAATTGACAACTTCTTGTTCATAGGAAGATGCATTCTCATCGTCGTCGTCATTGGAGTTGTCGGAGGAGTCCTTCTCTTTCTTCTCCCCAAGAGCCATTGAGCAGAAGCTCCTGTGGGGTCTTCGGCTGTGACATGAGCGACTCTTCGGCTTGTCCCTGAAGCCCATGAAACAGAGGCCCGTCGGATTGTCCCTGTCCTTCCCCTTCCTGATCATGATATCTTCATCACTTGAACTTGAAGACGATGAGGAAGACGAGGATCTCTTGGAGTACCTTTTCTCCATCTCGGCGAAGAAAGTCTTGTCTCGCTTCTTGTTCTCACGCCTGTAATCTTTCAGAGCCTTTCGAAAGAATCTTGTCTTGGGCTTGCCCTTCGTGGAGTTGTCATACTTGCCGGAGTTGTAGGAGTTGCCGCCTGTTCCCTTCTTGTAATTCTTTCGCTTAGGGCAGTCAGCGATGAAATGACCTGGGTCACCACACTCAAAGCATCCGGATTTTGTGCCGTGTCTCGTGAACATTCGCTTATCATAGACACGTCGCACCCGGTTGTTAAACAAGCACAGATCATCATCTCATAGAGTATCCAGTTGTTCCTCGGAGATAGACATCAAGGAAAAAGCAGTACAACTCATGGCATTAGGATCTGCAGACGGTGTCGCAAGCGCCAGAGTCTTGGAGCCAGCATCAGTGAGATTTGATCTCAACTGAATATCGACATCTGAGGCCTTGAGCTTACTAAAAAGCTCTGCGACGGTCAAGGTATCATAAGATGTGCTCTCAACAATAGAAGAGACCTTGATCTCCCAGATCTTAGGGTCCAAGGTATGAAGTACCTTAAGCGCCTGTTCATGATCCGAGACCAGCTGATCACGCTCGGCCTTGTTAACGCGAAGCTTGTTAATGATCGATTGAAAACGACCAAACAAAGCCTCAACAGTCTCACCCAGCTTCTGTGAAAAATTTTCATACTCACGCCGGTAGGTCTGATATAGTCTAGCCTTGACCTGAGCTGTCCCCTCATGGTGTGCCTGGAGGGTAGCCCAGATCTCACGAGCAGTGGTGAGATGACTAACACGCTCAAACTCACTAGGACCTAGACCAGAAAATAAAATGTTCACCGCCTTACTATTATTTTGATGCTGGGTAATTACATTTTCAGTAGTATTCGCAGCAATAGTCGTTATGGTGAAACTAGGATGAACACATATCTTCCATATGTCCGAGCTCTGGCTCATAAGGTATGCTCGCATGCGAGTCTTCCAATAAGTGTAGCCAAAAGCTTCTAGGGATGGGATTTTACCAGAAGACGTCATGGTCACTACCTAGGTTTTAGAATCGATTAAGATATTAGAAAAACCTAACCTTGCTCTGATACCACTTGTAGGACCGAAAGTAGCGACCAGAGGGGGGGTGAATGGGCGCCTAAAATTTTTTGCTAAACTAAAAATTAAACCCAACACCCAAAAGGACTAAACCAGACAAACAATATTAGCAAGGCAAATTACTGGTACTATAGTTGTCTAGCCTAAAAATGACCAGTGTCCTAATTAAAATGATATTAGAAATAAACTAAATAAAGATACTGCAGCAAATAAAAACACCTAGATAAATTACTAATTATTTATATTGCAGTCTAGAAATAAACTACTAATCAAATAAATAAAGTAGTGATCATTCAAAAAATAATTCTGATATAAACCTAAAATATTTCACGGGAAAACTAGAATAAAAATTTATTGCGACTAATAAATTTTTCTTTTCCTTTTATATGAGCAGATTAAATAGATATATTTAAATTAATAATACGAGATAACTAATAATCATATTAATGAATAATATCTAGTAGATAAATCGTAGGCTATTGTTGCTTCCAAGAAATGTTGGTCCCACGCCCAAGAACACAACTTACCGTGAGAGGCATAAAAATTGATGCTGCTGTACTGCAGGAACTATCCACACATAAGAAAAAAAACCGTGAACACACAACCAAGAGAAACCAGAGACGTCAGGAGGCTAGGGGAAAACTCTGTGCATCCTAACCTTTGTCAGCCATTCAATGACCCTAAAAATCCTAGCTAGGCTGTAGAACTACTACCCCTAGGAAATAATTCACTAGCTGCATGCATGCGCCAGGCTAAAACAAGTCTATAGGCTATGAAATAGACAGCTGCTGCTCTATGGAAAGTAGAACTCCAGAACTCAACAAGAAAACGAAATAGACATTTAAAGCAGAGAGCAGATTAAAACCACTTAAATAAAATATGCTAACACGAATAAATTCTAGTAGATAAAATTAGCTAATTTATTAATAGATGATTATGTAAAAATTTGATCTCCCTAAAAATAGTAGATTAAAACTACCTAAAAAGAAGTTTACCTGCAATGAAAATTTATGCCGTCGTCTTCCCGCAGAAGATCCGAGCACTGCCACAGCGACGGGCCGATCCCACGCCTGGGACCTTGCGCAAAGCTGCTCCGCACGGCAAGCCTCCTGTGCTGCTCTTGCAGACGTGAAGACAAAAGCCGGTGGGGCCCGCCGGTGGAGTCACGTCACGCGCCAGGGGAAAGAGAAACCGAGTAAAAAAAACCAGCGCGCTGTGCTAAAAATTTTCAGTGGATATTGGCTTGGCCACCGTGGAGCACAGTGCAGGAAAACTCTATTGATGGTCGGCGCGATGCAGTTGATTCTGGCCGACGGCGAAAACTGAAGATTCAGAGAAAAAAAACTCGGGAAACGTAGATTGATCTTCAGAAAACCAATAGTCGTCTATCCCCAAAGGGATAGGGGCCTATTTATAGGCAAATCCTAATACATGAAAAGACTACTTTACCCTCGGGTAAAATAAACTGACTCTAAAATAAATTCCGAAAATTACTAAAATATTCTTAAAAAATAACTGACTTGAATAAAAATATTCTAAACTTAAAGACTCAATATTAATATCCTAAAAATGAATTAAACATAGATCGTCAGTTTTACGCCGAAACTGACAAAGCGTCCACCGTCTTCGCACCGGTTACCCGGATTGGGCCGACCCAACCCCACAGCTTCCTCAGCCCGGCAATCGCTCGCCGCCCGTGTACCTGAGTCAAACCCAGTCAACAGACCGGTGGATCATTTGTTGCTCCTAGCCATGTACCCGGATTGGGCCAGCCCGACTCCACGGCTCCTCTGCCCGGCCGTCGCTCACTGCCCGTGTACCTGAGTCACATGCGCCTCAGACTCAGCAGGTCTTCATCTCTCCCTTCCATTGACTTCCGTTGACAATCACTCATCACATCTGGAATATCAAAACCATATTCTTCAACATGGTTTCTCATCGAAGTCCCCTGCGCGCCACAGACAAGCAGACAAGTGTATCCAGTACCCCGGAGACCTCTCCGGGTAAATAACCTTCGGCACACACTCCGGTGTACCGCCCAAAGTACCGAGTCCTTCGGTACAAACCCAGTCATCGTGTACTGTCGGACCCCTCCGACAGGCACACTCTGCTGCAACAGCTGCAGCAACCAAACCCACCGAACCTTTCGGTGAAACAGCCTCCGAACACCTTCAGAGGTCCATCCTCCGAACCCCTTCGGAGGTACCCCTTCGAAACAGAGGTTAAACACAGTCAATCACTCATCACAGACTCCGAAACCAACCCTTGGTTTCTCACCTGGTAAGCCACTCGTTCGAGTGCAGCATCGAGCTCTGACCCTTCGGCCTCGCCAAGGATGGGGACCAGTTTAGTCTCCCCAACTACGTGACTAGCTCGAGCCAAAGGCTCTAGCAAAGTCCGAAGCCCTGACCTCCTTTCAAGAAAGGGGGGCAGGAGTGGGAGTCTTGACAAGGCACTCCAATTGTCGTCACTAGGAGAAGGGCCAGAGCACAATGAAGTATCCTCGGAGGCCTCTATCGACCAGCCTCCGTCTGTGGACTCAGATGGAGTCCATGCTAGAGCGGGAGTAGGCATCGACCAACCTTTGCCTTTACCCTTTCTAGGACCCGTCGTTTGCTTCGGAGCTACCTCCAAAGCCGAAGCCACTTCCTGTCGCACAAACAATGGCACTGAATGATGTAGACTAGGGTTCTCAATCTTCCGAAAGGTTCTGATAACTCTCGATTTGGTGGAGTCTCTACACAAATCCATCTGACTTCTAGACAGCACGACCTAAGCCTGCAATCGCAGCACAACTACTCCTCTCGTTATCGACCGAACGGTGCTCGGTCGACCTCACCAAGTAGGCTAATCATTTCCCGCCAATCAAAGAACACAAGCAAGAACCAACAAGAATGCAACCGAATTGCAGATGAATGATTAAACTCACATGTTGGGGTTCTACAAACTGATATGATAGCGAAATTGTTCTTGACAGAATAATCTAACCAAAACCCTCGAAAGACAGTGTCGGCTGCTATTTATATAGGCTAAGGAATGTGGTTTAACCCTAAGATGCGTCCTTCAGGGACTCCAACATGGTACATGGCCCAAAGGCCCAAACTGGTGATGCGACACTAGAACGGTTCTAGAAATAGGTACTGCTTTGACAATTTCTGATGACTCCAATTTTAGTTGGGTGTGAGGTTGGTCCCATTGGCAAGTATCTTATCATATTTCGAACCATATGTGGAACATCCAAATCAGAGGTCGTATGCATCTTGGGCATCCGTTTTACTGTCAGGTTGTCCTAGAGTCCGAATTAGACTCGAAGTCGACTTGGATCAGATCTCCAACTTGGCTTGCACTCCGTTTCTGTACCTCCACACCTCCAAGTCCTTATTCATGAATCTCCTGGTCATCTCCTTGGTTACTAATAACAATATAATAATTAGGTAGCAATCTATTCTCAAAATCATAATTTGAAGTCATTAGGAACGATCTCACCTCTAAATCCAAGTGTCGTGCACGAGCTCTAGTGATCGGACCATGAATGTCCAGTGGAGGAGTGTCTCGTGCATCCAAAGGAGTGATGTCCTCATAATCTCATGGTAGAGTGAACTCGGTGGGCAGCATGACGATGTTGATGTCCATCGCCTAAGGTGTGGGCCCCTCGGAGACAGGCGTGTAGTCGTCGTCGAGCATGTCATCATCGTCACCGCTCAGAATGGGAGCCAGGTTCTTTGTCTCCATTGTCTTATGCTTCCATACTTGTTTAACAATTGGCCGAGGGTGGATTTCTTCAAAGGTGGTGTCTCGCTCATCCTCGGCCTTCTTTTCGCACATATCCTATGATCGTAGATGTTGCAGGCGCCTCTTTTGTGATTTGGACATGCCCGGAGGTGCCTAGGATGGTTGTGGCTTGGTACCAGGTGCCAGCCACTTGTTTATGTGATTTCTAGCCAAAGGGGCACCACCCAAGGCAGCTGCGCATGTTTTATACTAGGCAGGAACCTCGCTGCAGACCCTGTCGGTCGGACCGGCCTCGTTTGGCCGATCGGACCGGTCTTCAGCGCTGGCCTCGGCCGGACTAGGGGACTTACCTACGTTGGGCTTTGGCGAAGGGGCCTTCAGGATTGGGACTTCCTGAGACCCTACCCTGACTGTGATGGCTTCGTACTACCTCTCTTTTGCCTCCTCGCGTCCATCTCCCTTGGCTCCGTCTTGTGCGAGTTGATTCGAAGGTACTACGGACAACGTGTGGAAGACGTCTCCCTTCGTCGTGTCTATTTGTCCCTGCCAATTGTAATACTATGAAGGAAAACAAGGGGCAATGTTATACTATGAAGGGTACTCCGGGGGCGAGGTGTGGTTCGGCACCCACAGGCTTCCTGCCCAATTGTATGGTTGAGGAGCCATGCTGAATAGCGTGAGCCTCATGGCTCCAGATGTGATGAGTCATTGTCAACGATAGTCAAAGAGGACTGTAGAAGAGAGGAGATCTGCTGTTTCATGGGCAACGTGTGACTCAGGTACACGGGCAGCGAGCGACGGTCGGGCTGAGAGAGCTGCGAAGTCGGGCTGGCCCAATCCGGGTACATGAGCCAGAAGCAGCAGAAGACCCACTAGGCTGTTGACCAGGATTGACTCAGGTACACGGGCGGTGAGTGATTGCGGAATCGGGCCGACCCAATCCGGGTACCTGGTGCAAATTCGGTGGAGGCTTTGTCAGTTTCGGCGCAAAACTGACAACCGTTGATCTTGTATCAGACTGTCCAGAAGAGAAGCCGTAGTTGCTACGAAAGCTTAGCCTCCAGATAAGTCATCTGTATCTCTAGGACCACAGTCAGTCAGTCGAGTCTGTAAAAAATCATAAGGGCAGTTGAGTCTTTTCCTTTATTTCAGCGTCTGTAAAAAACCCTAAGGGGCTGGTGGAATATTCCTAGTGTTGGGCAGCCTATAAATAGTGCCCCAATCCCTAGGGTTAGGTCACCCTTTTGCTGAAATCACTTTTCAATCAATTCCTTGGGTCATTCCTCTTGTTCCCTGCGTTTTCTCTCTCCTGTGTGTGCGCCGCCAGGCTCTGCTCACGGCATTTCCTTCTCTGCTTCCCTGCGGTTCTTCATGATGCTGTGATGAGTTATTCTCTGTTCAAAACATTCGGTGTGCAGTGATTGTTGTTGTTTTAATGCTTCGAACAACATGCGGCTGGTTTTTATTCCGGGTGTTTTTGTGCTTCTGTTGCTTCTGTTCTTCACGTGAGGAGTACTAGTTCTTGCCTGTAGCAAGTAGTACCTACTCCTTGTAGCAACAGTACACTAGTACTCTAGGCTTGCTTTTTCCTGCGTAGCTTTTTGATCGAGTTGACAGGGCCAAAGTCCCTTTTCTCGTTGTTTATGGCGAAGCCCCTTATCTCTGTTCGAAGTCCCTCAGCTCCGTGAGGCAGGCTTCGATATGACATCCTCGAGGGCTTCGCTTGAACTTCGACTTCACTTTGTGTACTGTGTTGCAAGCTTCGAAGTATGTTTTTGTGCGGTCAGCTTGACATGCTTCGACCATCTGTGCGAAGGTATGCTCCGACAGGCTTCAAAGTTGACTTCGAAGCTAGTCTCTCTGATATACTTCGCTCGACGTATAGTCTCTGAGATCTTTCTGCTGCCGTCATTTTCGAGGGTCATAGCTTGTGAGTTCGAAGCTTGTCATTCGAAGTGTGTTTGTGATCTTCGACTTCTTGTGTGTCAACACCTGCAGACTTCGTTTCGAAGTTGGCCTGTGGTTCGAAGGTCATACCTCGATATTGCTAGCTTCGAAGGTAGTCGTGTAGGCTTCGAGTTGATCTTGCTGCTGCGTGTCTGGCTTCGCTTCTCTTCCGGAGGTTGATTTTCTGTGAGCTTGTTCGAACCTTTCGAATCGAAGTCTAGGCTTCGAAGTACTCTGTTCGAAGCAAGCTTTGATACTCTCATACTTCGCTTCGAAGCATACTTCGCTCTTTGCCACACTCGAACTAGGCTAGACCAAACAAACCTTCGGCACGTCAACGATAACCTTCGCTCGACTTCGACAAGCAACTCCGAAGCAGGCTTCGACCAAGCGAAGCAGGCTTCGACCAGCGAAGCAGGTTTCGTTAAGTTTCGAACAGGAGACAAATTTGGAACAGTAACTTCTCTTCCCACTCTTTGTGCACTTAGATTGTTGTATTAAGAATTTTGTCTTGCCATGTCTTGTGTATTCTGTTTATCTGTCTATTAGCACTGTATTGGTGTTTCTCTATTTAACATCAGTTGCTTCTAGGCTAGATATCTTTAGACTTAGGCAATCTGTTCATACTTTGTTGCTTAGTCTTTTGAGGTGCGTTGGGTATTGGGAGCAGGCCATTGATTCGAAAGAATTTTTAGGCGCCCATTCACCCCCCTCTGGTCGCTACTTTCGGTCCCACAAGTGGTATCAGAGCCTGGTTAGGTTTTTTCCATACCTTAACTGGTTCTAAACCCCAGTAGTGATCATGACGTCTCCTGGCAAGGTCCCATCCTTGGAAGCCTATGGCTATAACTATTGGAAGATTCGCATGCGAGCCTATCTTATGAGCCAAGGCTCGGACATCTGGGACATTTGTGTTCACGATACGTTTGTTATTTTTCCACTTGCTGAGCATGGTACTCCTGATATCATTGCCCAGCATCTGAGCAATAGTAAAGCTGTGAACATTCTGTTTTCTGGTCTAGGTCCCACTGAGTTTGAGCGTGTGAGCCATCTCTCCACTGCGAGAGAGATCTGGGCTACCCTCAAAGCACACCATGAGGGAACAGCCCAGGTCAAGGCTCGACTCTATCATACCTACCGGCGTGAATATGAAAACTTCACACAAAAGCCAGGTGAATCTGTTGAAGCTTTGTTTGGTCGTTTTCAATCGATCATAAAAAAGCTTCGGGACAACAAGGCTAAGGGTGCTCAGTTAGTCTCAGATCACGAACAAGCGCTCAAGGTTCTCCATACCTTGGACCCAAAGATCTGGGAGATCAAGGTATCCTCTATCGTTGAGAGCACTTCTTATGATACCTTGACCATTTCTGAGTTGTTTAGCAAGCTGAAGGCCACTGAGGTTGATATCCAGCTGAGATCAAATCTCACTGGTTCTGGATCAAAGTCCCTGGCCCTTCCTACACCTTCTGTTGATCCCACTTCTGTGAGCTGTGCTGGGTTCTCTTTGATGTCTATCACTGTTGGACCGGAAACGACGACCAGAGGGGGGGTGAATGGGAGCTTTTAAAATTTCGGGCTAAAAACTAGACTTCGGTTTTAGTTCTGTCTTCTGCGGAACAGGCTTCGAACACTACCTTCGGAGGTCTGGTTCGGAGGTGTTTTGACAGCTCTGAACACAGGCTTCGCTGGAGCAAAAGTTCAAAGCCAAGAAGACTTCGCTCCACTTACAACCCTTGAAAATCTACTCTGCTAAGTCAGTGCAGGCTCCGCACACAGGGTGCTTCGAGCAGGCTTCGCACTTCACCCTTCGCAAGAGTGGACACCCCACTGATGACTTCGACCAAGTACTTGGCAGTAGCAACAGGTGCTGAGCTTCGTACACAAAGGTCTAAACACACACTGACAGACTTCACTAGAGTCACAGACACGATAAAAGCACGGGCTTCGATCAAGGCTTTGCTAGTAAGCAGCGAGGTCTCACCTCCTGTTACGCAGAGCGACAGCACGCTGAAAAACACACTTCACACAAAAACAACCTTTGCCTAGACAGGCTTCGGTGCACTACAACTAGCGAGGCATGTAAAACGAGCTCAAGCAAAAAGCACACAGAAGCAGGGCTTCGCCGCTTGAACAAGGAACACAATAAAATTGAACTCTGGATGAATACAGCGAGGTGTGTAGCTAGTACAGGAGCTCAACAGTAAATGCTCAAAGTGTTAAATGTTACCTACCGAGCCCCCATATTTATAGCCCACAGTTCACCCAAAGGAATTGACTACATTACCCCTAGGGTATACATTGGTTTTGTCTCTACAGAACTGAGGGGTACAAAAGGTAGTCAACTTTATTGGAGGCTTCTCTGTCAGCCTTTGCAGAGGGGACAGCGCCAGCTTTCTGCAGAGCAGACACTGTCAGACTTGCAGCCTTTGACCTTTCCGAAGCCCCCCTTCGCACGCGAGGGTGCGGTAGCTTCGGCGAGAAGCCTTGAGCCTGGTGGCCTTCGCTTCGCCGAAGATAGCCTCCGATACACTAACGGTTTTTAGCCGAAGCCGTCAAAGCCCTTGGGCCTTCTCACCAACACCTCCGGAGTGGACCACCATGGCTTCGCAGCTTCTGCCCAGCTCGAACTCCGTCAGTCCGTGTACCGAAGCCATGCAGGCCGAAGTACCACAAGACAACCACACTCCGAAGCCCCACCTTCGGAGTACCACCCTTCGAAGTCCCTCCTTCGTCCAAGGCCTCCGCATGAAGCATTCCATGAGCACTTCGTCGCAGTGTCTCTTCCCGAGCACACTCCTCGACGAGCCTCACCCGGACCATGCCTTCGATGCGCCTCGACTTCTGAGACCTTCGTCGGGCACCTTCGAATGTCTCCCTCCGGAGCACACTTCGAACTCCTTGCCTCCGCAGAGGACTTGATCCACCATACTCCGAAGTCACTCCATCCGGAGTACCTTCGAAGTGCCTCACCTCCGAGGACTTTGTCTCGGAGTACCTTCACCCGGAGCCACGCTCCGCACTCTCTGCCTTCACCTGGCACGCCTCGACCCGAGGACCGACCCAGACCCCTTCACAGCCACCGTGACGGAGCTCTCCGCTCCCCTGGCATCAAGCCTCCCGCTTGACCCAGGTTCACCTGCTACGAACCTTGTCCGTTGCCTCCGAAGTCCCTGCGCACCACCGACAAACAGACAAGTGTTTCCAGTACTCCGGAGACCTCTTCGGGTTAGCAACCTCCGGTACACACTCTAGTGTACCGTCCAAAGTACCGAAGCCTTCGATACAAACCCAGTCATCGTGTACTGTCGGACCCCTCCGACACGCACACTCCGCTGCAACAGCTGCAGCAACCAAACACCGAACACCCTTCGGTGAAACCACCTCCGAACACCCTTCGGAGGTACCACCTCCGAACACCCTTTTCGGAGGTACCCCTTCGAACCTTGGGGTAAAAGCCTGTCAATCACTCAACACTAGCACCGAAACCAACACTTGGTTTCTCAATCTCCCCCTTGATGAGTGCATTGACAACCCAATTCAAGTTCAAGAAAATATGAAAAATTTCAGCACACAAGTGACCATAAAAACTCAGAAAAGAGCCAAATCATGTCACTTGACAGAAGAATTTTCCTCCCCCTTTCTCAAAAGAGTTAAAACCCCCTTCGGCAAATAAAAACTCCCCTTTCTCAAGATAAAAACTTCCCTTGAGTTAAGTTTTTCCCCCTTTGGCAACAAAGAACCTTCTCCCCCTTTATGTCAAGTTTTCTCCCCTTGTGAAATTATACCCCCTTGCGGCAGAGAACGTAGCAAGTCTCTCCCCCTTGAGGAATTTCTCCCCCTTTGGCAATGCAAGCATCAAGGAGCATGTAAAAGATGCAAAGCTTCGAAATGAGTAGAATTGCAAAGACATATGAAGCAAAAATATGCCAACATTAATACCAATGATCATGTGCTCAGCTCAAATTAATATGCTCTAAAAAACATGATGACATGTGATTTGATCATTTTTGAAATAAAAGCATCACCACTTAGTCAAGGAAACTAGACAAGTAAAAGTAGGGACTGCGAACAGCTAGTCAATTTCTACTCTAGACAGACAAGTCCAGTTCAAATGGAGCAATGAAAGCAAACTTGATGATCAAAGAATTTTGTTGTTCTTTTCTTAATGCCAGGGGTTATTTGTTTGTCCACCTTATACTGTCCAATCAGGCCAAGCCTAGGCATGAAAACCATAAGAAGCTTAAGGCAATGATTTTGGCATACACTACACTATTCCAGTTCAGACCAATGTGCAATGGTAAGCAGTCTAGAATAGGGTAGTGCGACAAACAAACCCACCTGGATCTTTTCACTTGAGGCATGCAAATCATGGAATTTTTTATTTTAACTTAAGTGAACCAATTGTTTGGCATTTTATGAATATCCATGAAGATGTAGAACAATTTTTCAAGTTGCAATTTTTAGCATCCAAGGAAATGTGTCTTGCTATCAAGCAGATAAAAGATAGCTAAAGCAGTCCTGCCTAAATATGCTAGATTCAAGACTAAGCAGTGAGCACGATTTGATTTTGAAAAGAAAACATCATGCACATGAATGTTTCAGATAAATTAAAAAGAGTTGAGCTGTCATGATGTCATGGATTATAATCAGGCATATAAATGCAAAAGATGTAAATGCAATTTTAACACAATTAGTAAATGCACATCCATCTAAAACTGCTCCCCCTCACAAAATGCCGTAAGGGTGACAAATACCAAGTTCCCCACGCAAGTAAGCAAATCGAGAAGCATCGAGGGGTTTTGTGAAAATGTCGGCAAGCTGGTGTTGGGTATCAACATATTGAAGTTCAATATCACCCTTCTCATTGCGATCTCTGAGAAAATGATATCGTACATAAATGTGTTTGGTTCTGGAGTGCTGAACCGGGTTGTTTGCAATACAAATAGCGCTAGTGTTATCACAGAAAAGTGGAACACTCTTATAATCTAACCCGAAATCCCGCAAAGTGGAAACCATCCACAAAATCTGAGAGCAACAGCTAGCTGCAGCAACATATTCGGCCTCAGCCGTTGATTGTGCAACACTAGACTGTTTGCGGGAAGACCAGCAAACCAAAGAAGTACCCAGAAAATGACAAGTACCAGAGGTACTCTTCCTATCAATTCTACACCCAGCAAAATCCGCATCGGAATAACCTCGAAGACATAAAGATGAAGATGCTGAATACCATATGCCAAATTCGAGTGTATGTTTGAGATACCTGAGTATGCGTTTTACCGCTTGGCGGTGCGAAGCTCGTGGTGAATCCTGAAAACGAGCGCACAGACACACTGCGAAGTGTATGTCCGGCCTCGTGGCAGTCAAGTAGAGGAGGGAGCCGATCATGCTTCGGAACTCCTTCTGATCTACGGCTTCTCCATCTTCGTCTAGATCCAATGCTACAGATGTAGCCATTGGAGTGGCGAGGGGCTTCGCATCGGACATGTCGAACTTCTTGAGCAGGTCCTTGGTGTACTTCGTCTGGTGGACGAAAGTACCTTGTTTGCTTTGCTTGCTTTGCTTGATTTGCAAACCAAGGAAAAATATAAGCTCGCCCATCATTGACATTTCAAATTCCCTGCTCATGGTATCTACAAACTCGGCAACCAAAGCATGAGAAGAGCCACCGAAGATGATATCATCCACATAAATCTGCACTAGGAGGAAATCTTTTCCATGCTTGAGAGTAAACAGGGTTTTATCAACAGAGCCCATCAAATACCCTCGCTCAAGCAGAAAAGACTTAAGTCTATCATACCAAGCCCGAGGTGCCTGCTTGAGTCCATAACGAGCCTTATGAAGTTTAAGGACTTTATGTGGGTACTTGGGGTTTTCAAAACCAGGGGGTTGTTTTACATAAACATCTTCACCTATGAAGCCATTAAGAAAAGCACTTTTGACATCCATTTGATAGAGTTTGAATCCCCTGGATGTCGCAAAGGCAAGCAAAATCCTAATGGCCTCAAGGCGAGCAACAGGTGCAAAAGTTTCAGTAAAATCAATCCCTTCTAGTTGAGAAAAACCCTGAGCTACAAGCCTAGCCTTGTTTCTAACTATAGTCCCATCCTCCCCTTGTTTATTTTTGAAAATCCATTTTGTTCCAATGAAACTAACATTTGGTGG
Source organism: Zizania palustris (assembly GCA_019279435.1). Taxonomy (NCBI): domain Eukaryota; kingdom Viridiplantae; phylum Streptophyta; class Magnoliopsida; order Poales; family Poaceae; genus Zizania; species Zizania palustris. The sequence continues at coordinate 470,812 of JAAALK010000283.1, read as the reverse complement.
AGGATCAACTAAAGACCAGACTTGGTTTCTCTCAAAATTTTCAAGCTCTTCATGCATGGCATTGATCCAACTAGAATCAAAAAGTGCATGACTAACATCTAAGGGCTCGAAAGAAGCAACAAAAGTGGAATCAATAAAATGAGCATGAGAACGTGTTACCCTTTGATCAAGCTCACCAATGATCTGCTCGGGAGGGTGCATCCTTTGAACATGATGTGGAGCCTCACGGCGGGATGCAGTCTCCCCCTCAACTTGTGCGTTGGAGTGGTCCAAGATGACGAATGTTGAGGTAGTTGCTTCGGGACTTCGTGCCGAAGTAGTAGAAGCGGGGTCAGCTTCGGGGGTTGATGTCGAGGGAAGTAGGGGTTCATCCTCGAATTCTCCGGGATCTTCTTCTTCGAAGATGGTCTATTCCATGTCGTGTTCATTTGCCTGTTCAAATGCAGAACTAACAGAGGGGGTTGATTCATCAAAAGTCACATCACATGACTCGATGACAGTGTTAGTTTCCAAGTTATAAACACGATAAGAATGACCATGTGTAGTGTAACCCAAAAAGATCCCGTCAGAAGATCGCGACTCTAATTTATCCAAATTACCACGTTTTAGGATAAAGCAGCGACAGCCAAAAACTCGAAGATGAGTAACCTTGGGCTGTCTCCCAAAACGTAGCTCATAAGATGTCAAGTTTAAAATTGAGCGCAAGAAGATTCGGTTTGAGATGTAACATGCTGTGTTCATGGCCTCAGCCCAGAATTTTCTAGGAGTCCTATGCTCATCAAGCATCGTCCTAGCCATCTCAACCAAAGTGCGGTTCTTCCTCTCAACAACACCGTTCTGTTGAGGAACCCGTGGAGCAGAGAATTGATGTTCTATGCCATGCTCCATGCAAAAGTCAACAAAGAGACTGTTTTTGAACTCGGTGCCATTATCACTTCGAATGAATTTTAATGCACCAGGGAGTTCAGTAAAAAGTCTCAAAGCCAAGCTCCGAAAGTGTGAAAACACTTCATCCTTGCTGGCAAGAAAGAAGACCCAAGAGTAGCGAGAGAAATCGTCGACAATAACTAATACATATCACTTGCCGCCTAAAGAACTAACCCGAGAAGGACCTATAGTGTCCATGTGGAGAAGTTCTCTGGGTTGTTCAGTCATCACTGTGGTGACTGGCGAATGCGAAGCGGCAATCATTTTTCCATGTCGACAAGGAGCGCAAACTAAATTCTTCTCAAACTTGAGCTTGGGCAATCCTCGGATCAGACCTAGGGCGCTCAGACGAGCGAGCAACTCAAAGCTCATATGCCCTAGTCTCCTATGCCACTTCCAAAGCTCAGACGTTGAATGTGCAACAAGACAGTGAGAAGAACCAGATGACTCTGAAAAATCAGCTCCAAAAACACTCCCAACTCTAAAGATCTTACACACCACAACGCCATCAGAATTGAGCACTTGCGAAGTATCGCGATGGAATCGCACTTCGAAGCCCTCATCAAGCAACTGAGATACAGACAGCAAATTGTATCCCAGGTTTTCAACCAAAGCAACATCTTTGAGAGTGAAATTTGAGTTAATTCTTACCACTCCTTTACCTTTCACTCTACTCCTTCGATTGTTTCCGAAGGTGATATGTTCCCTTTGCTTGGTTGTGGTGAGGCTGGAGAACCATGCTGCATCTCCGGTCATGTGGCGCGAACAACCGGAGTCCATGATCCACGTGCCCTCCAAGCCTCGATCTGTCGCCTACACATGATAAGAATATCTCGATCGCTCAGTGCTGGGGTGAGTGAAAAAATGACGAGGCATCCAGCACTGAGTGACACGAGTAGTAGGCACAGTAAAAGTAGATGGTCTACGCACATGATAATCTGAATGATGCAAAGTGCGAGGTCTACCTACATGCAGTGATCGAAAAGCATGACGAGGTCTCCTACTCTGACGAGGTACAAAGCTACTCGCCCGAGGTCTAACACCATATGGAACAAGGTGAACACCTCGAGGAGCAAAACCTCTCCGAGAAGCACGAGGAGCCTCGAAAACAGGACGAGAGTAGAACTCAGACTCATGCATACCTAAAGATGGGTAATGCATGTCCTGGTAACTCATTGCCTGAGCGTGTCGCTCATCCTTGATGCGATGAAAACAGAACCCAACCAAATGACCCGCCCGCTGACAGTAAGAACAGTGAAAAACTCTCCTAGGGGCACTCTCATGGGTCACAGGAGCAACTCTCACAGGCTCCTTGGGTTTTCTCTGAGTGGTTTTCTTGGGAGGATTTTTCTTGGCAGGAGGTGTGGTTTTCTTTGGTGGTTGGGTAGGCTTTTTGGCTGATGGAGTGTCTAACAGAGCTCTTTCTTTCTCTAAGGTAGTGGGAGAGGTAAAAACAGTTTTGGTTTTACTGTCTGAAGGAATCCTCTCAAAACCCAAACCTAGAGCTACCCCTGCTCTATCAGCACACAACTTGGTCTTGGCCAAGAGCAAATCCATCCTACCCTTTCAATTCCCTCAGTGCATTTATTCACCACAGAAAGAAGGTATTCATTTTTAGACATGAGGTTTTTAGCCCGCTCTCTAACAGTGCCTAGCTGGTCCTTAAGGGTAATGCATGTGTCACAAACAGGCTGCACATCCTTAGAACTACCGGCCCTCTCCAATCTAGCCTCCAAATCATGAACATGTTTATCACGTAAATTAATGCTCTCGCGTAATAAAGAACAGTTCATGCATTCAATAATATCATGAGGTCTAGAATCCACCTCCAAGAGCTGCTTCTGTGCAGTCTCAAGCTCTGAAAGAGTTTGAGCATGTACAGAACGCAACTGAGCAAGCTCACTCATGACAACAGAACATGATTCACATTCAGCATCATTAAACTTAGACTTAAGCTTGGCATATTCAGTAGAAATAGTTTCTAGCCTAAGTCTAAGGTCTTTTCTTTCTCTAGTGGCTTGCACAAGTAATCTATCATGACCAAGAACTACTTCATTCATCTCATCTAATTTAATTAATAGCTGGTCAGATGATAGAGGTACCTCAGATGAGTCAAGCTCATCGCCGCTGTGATCACTGTCGGCCATGAAGCAAAGGCCGGTGAAATCTCGTCCCTTCTTGTCCTTCTTGTCCTCCTTCCTTGGGGACTCCTCCTCCTCAGAGCTCGACTCCTCAGTTGAGGAAGTGTCGATGTCGCTGAGAGCAGCAACAAATGCTCTGGAAGCGGCCTTGGCTACTTTCTTAGCCATCTTGCCGCGCTTGCCCTTCACAAAGGGTTTCCTCTCCTTCTTGTGGTATTTAGGGCGCTCACTCTCATCTCTCTTCTTGAGCTTGGGACAATTGGCCTTAATGTGAGAGGTGTCGCCACATTCAAAACAACCACTAAAACCACTTCTCCTCTGATCCCGTCTCTCATGATGAAAACGGGTGAACCTTCTGGCAATGAGAGCAAGCTCATCATCATCCAGAGTGTCCACCTGCTCCTTTGTGACGGAGACCAGGGAGGACAAAGCAAAACCATCTGCGAGAACACAAGTGCCAGATGTGCTTGGTTCTGTAGTGGTGCCACGGCTAGTGCTAGAAACCAATGCCAATGGCTGTGGCAAAGAGCTTCTGTGCATTGCAAGAGATGCCTTGGCAATCTCTGTGGACTTCAGCTTGCTGAAGAGCTCATCACAGGTCAATGTGTCATAACCTGCAGACTCCTCAATGCTGGATATCTTCACTTCCCATATGCTACGGTCAAGAGCATAGAGAAGCTTGATAGCCCTATCGTGATCACTGTAGGCAAGCGTCCCGTTGGACCGCAAGTTACTCACTATCGCATCAAAGCGAGAAAACATGGCATCTATAGATTCACCAGGTGCCTGCACAAACAACTGATACTATTGATTGTATGTGCTTTGGCGCCTGGCCTTAATCTGTGTAGAGCCCTCATGAAAGACAGTGAGAGTTGTCCAAATCTCCCTAGCAGTCCTAAGGTGTTGCACCCTATCGAACTCACTCCGGCTCAAACCAATGAACAGTGTGTTTCTTGCCTTCGAGTTGGCATTATACTGATCTTTTTCTGTTTGAGTGGTGCGAGTATCAGGGATGGAGTATTGTGAGTCCACAATCTCCCAAATTGCATTTCCTTGGCTTAACAAGTAAGCCTCCATGCGCACCTTCCAGTATGCAAAATCTGTCCCATCGAACAGAGGAATTTTACTGCCTCTATCCATGTCGCCAACAGATCACAAAACCGGTTAAGGTCAACTGGTGATCTTAACCCGCTCTGATACCAATTGTTGGACCGGAAACGGCGACCAGAGGGGGGGGGTGAATGGGAGCTTTTAAAATTTCGGGCTAAAAACTAGCCTTCGGTTTTAGTTTTGTCTTCTGCGGAACAGGCTTCGAACACTACCTTCGGAGGTCTGGTTCGGAGGTGTTTTGACAGCTCCGAACACAGGCTTCGCTGGAGCAAAAGTTCGAAGCCAAGAAGACTTCGCTCCACTTACAACCCTTGAAAATCTACTCTGCTAAGTCAGTGCAGGCTCCGCACACAGGGTGCTTCGAGCAGGCTTCGCACTTCACCCTTCGCAAGAGTGGACACCCAACTGAGGACTTCGACCAAGTACTTGGCAGCAGCAACAGGTGCTGAGCTTCGTACACGAAGGTCTAAACACACACTGACAGACTTCACTAGAGTCACAGACACGATAAAAGCACGAGCTTCGATCAGGGCTTCGCTAGTAAGCAGCGAGGTCTCACCTCCTATTACACAGAGCGACAGCACGCTGAAAAACATACTTCGCACAAAAACAACCTGATGAGGACATCACTTCACATGATACACACATGGAGCCTCCACCTACAATTCAGTTACTAGGACGAATCACATTCACCCGTGCCCGTCGCTTGAACCATGAGGTTAATTCGTTCCTTAGCAACTTTGATTATATTTGTTTGGATGGGATGCTACTGAATACTAGTGATATTTTGTTGCTTAGGAACATGGGAGATGGAATAGGAGAGTTGGAGTTGAAGACGGAGCCGCACGGACGATTTGAAGTCAAGAATTCGCTGGTTCGGACTACATCGACCACCATTCACCAAAATGGTCATAACTTCCTCATACGAAGTCCGATTGGCGCGTTCCTGGACTTTTTGGAAAGCTAAGGAGAAGACGGATCGTTTGCCGTTGGTTTAACCTCATTTGGAGTCTCGAGTCGTCCTGTGTATTTAAAACAGTCCTGCGTGACAGAACTGGGCCATGTTGGCCATAATCTGAGTCTGTACGTCTTCTAGCCCACAGCCCATGTCTGTTCACCTTCCACAGGCCGCCGCCCTATATTTTCTCACGCCAGCCACCTCTAGGGTTAGGTTTTGCTTTGTTGCATCTACACTGTTGTGTTTAGATCCCGCCTCTTGCACCGGACCGATTGGCTGCTGCATTGGCGTTTGTGAAACCTCACCTTATCTTCGTTTGTCTGTGATTTGGCATTCGATTTGTATCCTTCCTGTTCTTGCTTGTGTTCTTGGGTTCGCTTGCAGGAATTAGCCTTCGTGGCGAGGTCAATCGCGTCCTGCGTGGTTGATAACCAACGGAGACAGTGGTGTAACGATTGCAAGGTTTTGATCCACCGGACCGGAGCCTTGGATCGCCAACGTCGAGATTCTCCACCAACCCAAGTTTATCCTTTACCTAGCGGAAGATCGGGACCACTCCCCCATCACAACCTTCGCCTAGATAGGCTTCAGTGCACTACAACTAGCGAGGCATGTAAAACGAGCTCAAGAAAAAAGCACATAGAAGCAGGGCTTCGCCGCTTGAACAAGGAACACAATAAAATTGAACTCTGGATGAATACAGCGAGGTGTGTAGCTAGTACATGAGCTCAACAGTAAATGCTCAAAGTGTTAAATGTTACCTACCGAGCCCCCATATTTATAGCCCACAGTTCACCCAAAGGAATTGACTACATTACCCCTAGGGTTTACATTGGTTTTGTCTCTACAGAACTGAGGGGTACAAAAGGTAGTCAACTTTATTGGAGGCTTCTCTGTCAGCCTTTGCAGAGGGGACAGCGCCAGCTTTCTGCAGAGCAGACACTATCAGACTTGCAGCCTTTGACCTTTCCGAAGCCCCTCTTCGCACGCGAGGGTGCGGTAGCTTCGGCGAGAAGCCTTGGGCCTGGTGGCCTTCGCTTCGCCGAAGATAGCCTCCGATACACTGACGGTTTTGAGCCGAAGCCGTCAAAGCCCTTGGGCCTTCGCACCAACACCTCCGGAGTGGACCACCACGGCTTCGCAGCTTCCGCCCAGCTCGAACTCCGTCAGTCCGTGTACCGAAGCCATGCAGGCCGAAGTACCACAAGACAACCACACTCCGAAGCCCCACCTTCGGAGTACCACCCTTCGAAGTCCCTCCTTCGTCCAAGGCCTCCGCATGAAGCATTCCATGAGCACTTCGTCGCAGTGTCTCTTCCCGAGCACACTCCTCGACGAGCCTCACCCGGACCATGCCTTCGATGCGCCTCGACTTCTGAGACCTTCGTCGGGCACCTTCGAATGTCTCCCTCCGGAGCACACTTAGTTCCTGACTTAGATGCAAACATGCAACTTGGACATCTTTCTGCTTTAAAACATGGAAATGTGCTATAAAAATGATGAAAAATCAATAAAATGAAAATTCCATGCCTCTTTATGCATAACTTGCAAAGATCCAGGTGGGTTTGTTTTGTCGCATTGCATTGTTCTGGACTGCGTACCATAGTACTTTGGTATGAACTAGGACAATGTAGTGTATGCCAAGACCAATGTCTTAAGCTTCTGATGGTCCAGATCTGGCCTAGGCTTGACTTGGTTGGTCAGCATAAGGTTTGACATGCAAATAACCCCTGGCATAAATGAAAAAGAAAAAAAGGCATGAAAATTGAAATGATAACGAGTTTGCTGAAGCACTTTTGTTTTAGACAATGCTTATCTTGGTAGATATCAGTTAGCTTTTACATCTCATGCTTTACATTGCTTGTCAACTGGAAAATGTGGTGATGCTTTTGTTTGCGAAAAACTGAAAAATGTGTGCTAATGACTTTCTTTAGATATCATCTGTTGCACTGATCATGCCATGAGTCTCCGACCGTATGTCTTTCGCTATACTTGTTAGATGTTTGTAATTGTAGTCAATCATATCTGAGAAGCATGCTCTCTACACTCCACATGCACCCCAGTTGCATTCATTGCATATTTTGAGGGGTAGCTGCATTTAAGAGGGAGTTCGTGTCTCTTTTGAGTGCTTGATGAGTTCACTTGTCAACAAGGGGGAGAAATCTTGGAATGTAAGTTTAAGGGGGAGTTTTTGTCTCGTTTGTTCTTACTCTTTTGATATCCTTGTTGATGTTTCTGAGATCGCACTCATTCTGAGCTTTTACCTTTGGTTAACCATAATGACCGCCTCTTGCTTTTGTTCGGCTTTTGGTCATTAGGGTTAAACTTTTACCTTATTTTCTTCTTCTTTGTTTTCTTGTGCTTTGTTTTCGTGTTTCCACAGTTGTTCGCAGGTTCTCAAGAGCTAGAAGTGAAGTGTTGACAATGCACTCATCAAGGGGGAGATTGAGGAGCCATGCTGAATAGCATGGGCCTCATGGCTCCAGATGTGATGAGTCATTGTCAACGGTAGTCAAAGAGGACTGTAGAAGAGAGGAGATCTGTTGTTTCATGGGCCGCGTGTGACTCAAGTACACGGGCAGCGAGCGACGGTCGGGCTGAGAGAGCTGCGAAGTCGGGTTGGCCCAATCCGGGTACATGGGCCAGAAGCAGCAAAACACCCACTGGGCTGTTGACCAGGATTGACTCAGGTCCACAGGCGGTGAGTGATTGCCGGGCTGAGAGAGCTGCGGAATCGGGCCGGCCCAATCCGGGTACCTGGTGCAAAGTCGGTGGAGGCTTTGTCAGTTTCGGCACAAAACTAACAACCGTTGATCTTGTATCGGACTGTCCAGAAGAGAAGCCGTAGTTGCTACGAAAGCTTAGATTCTGGATAAGTCATCTGTATCTCTAGGCCCACAGTTAGTCAGTCGAGTCTGTAAAAAATCCTAAGGGCAATTGAGTCTTTTCCTTTATTTCAGCGTCTATAAAAAACCCAAAGGGGCTGGTGGAATATTCCTAGTGTTGGGCAGACTATAAATAGGGCCCCAATCCCTAGGGTTAGGTCACCCTTTTGCTGAAATCACTTTTCAATCAATTCCTTGGGTCATTCCTCTTGTTCCCTGCGTTTTCTCTATCCTGTGTGTGCGCCGCCAGGCTCTGCTCACGGCATTTCCTTCTCTGCTTCCCTGCTGTTCTTCATGATGCTGTGATGAGTTATTCTCTGTTCAAAACATTCAGTGTGCAGTGATTGTTGTTGTTTTAATGCTTCGAACAACGTACGGCTGGTTTTTATTCCGAGTGTTTTTGTGCTTTTGTTGCTTCTGTTCTTCACGTGAGGAGTACTAGTTCTTGCCTGTAGCAAGTAGTACCTACTCCTTGTAGCAACAGTACACTAGTACTCTAGGCTTGCTTTTTCCTGCGTAGCTCTTTGATCGAGTTGATAGGGCCAAAGTCCCTTTTCTGGTTGTTTCTGGCGAAGCCCCTTCTCTCAGTTCGAAGTCCCTCAGCTCTGTGAGGCAGGCTTCGATCTGACATCCTCGAGGACTTCGCTTGAACTTCGACTTCACTTTGTGTACTGTGTTGCAAGCTTCGAATTACGTTTTTCTGCGGTTAGCTTGACATGCTTCGACCATCTGTGCGAAGGTATACTCCGACAGGCTTCAAAGTTGACTTCGAAGCTAGTCTCTCTGATATACTTCGCTCGACGTATATTCTCTGAGATCTTTCTGCTGCCGTCATTTTTGAGGGTCACAACTTGTGAGTTCGAAGCTTGTCATTCGAAGTGTGTTTGTGATCTTCAACTTCTTGTGTGTCAACACCTGCAGACTTCGTTTCGAAGCTGGCCTGTGGTTCGAAGGTCATACCTCGATATTGTTAGCTTCGAAGGTCATACCTGCGTGTCTGGCTTCGCTTCTCTTCCAGAGGTTGATTTTCTATGAGCTTGTTCGAACCTTTCTGATCGAAGTCTAGGCTTCGAAGTACTCTGTTCGACTTCCATAACCTTCGCTCGACTTCGACAAGCAACTCCGAAGCAGGCTTCGACCAAGCGAAGCAGGCTTCGACCAGCTTCGACCAAGCGAAGCAGGCTTCGACCAGCGAAGCAGGCTTTGTCAAGTTTCGAACAGGAGACAAATTTGGAACAGTAACTTCTCTTCCCACTCTTTGTGCACTTAGATTGATGTACTAAGAAGTTTGTCTTGCCATGTCTTGTGTATTCTATTTATCTGTCTATTAGCACTGTATTGGTGTTTCTCTGTTTAACATCAGTTGCTTCTACGCTAGATATCTTTAGACTTAGGCAATCTGTTCATACTTTGTTGCTTAGTCTTTTGAGATGCGTTGGGTATTGGGAGGAGGCCATTGATTCGAAAGAATTTTTAGGCGCCCATTCACCCCCCTCTGGTCGCTACTTTCGGTCCTACAATGGTGGAGGCATTGGTGGCTCCAGCGGCTTCACCCACTGCGAGCTGAACCCATTGCCCGGAGGGGGGTTTGGCCATGTCGAAGGTATTTCAGACCATATTAGCGAAGGGTACTGCCAGGGCGGAGGTATGTTTGGCCATTGTGGGCCAAAGCCTCACACCGGGGGGTTTGCCCAGAGCAGAGCTGAGTTCGGTCATTGGGGTCCAAGCTCGTTGTGCAAAGGGTTCGGCCATTGGGGGCCGAACTCATTATGCGGAGGGTTCGGCCATTGAGGTTTGAACCCACTGTGTGAAGGTTTCAGCCACTGGGGTCCGAACTCACCCTTCGGGAGGTTCGTCTACCGGGGTCCGAACTCGCTGTGCGGGGGGTTCGGCCACTGGAGTCCGAAGCCACCCTCCGACTGCCTTGGCCCCTTTGGTTGCCTTAGCCTTTTTGGACGGGGGCCTGTTTCCTTGCCTTTTCTAGTGTTTGCTCAACAACATCTAGAATGTCACCTTTGGTTTCATGCGAGCCCTATCCGAAGGAGACATGTTGACATTCCTTTTCCACACTCCTACTTGAGGATTCTTTGGTATGAGTGTGCATGTGCGCAATTCTCCAATAATGACCGCTTTCCCCTTAGTTGACTCGGCCTGTTCTGGCCGAATCACTACCTTCTTCTCATCGAGGTCGATGGTGTTCATGGGAAAGGGGTCTTTGTCTAGCTTCATCTTTGGGCTGGGGTCTATTTTTAATCGTCCTTCTTCTATGGCCGATTACACCTACCGACGAAAAATATTGCAGTCGTTAGTATAATGTGAATGCAGATCATTCCACTTACAGTAGGGGCGTTTCTTTAGCTCGTCGGTGGTTGGAACGACTTGGCCCTTAGGCAACCTAAGAAGTTGGTTCTTCAAGAGATAATCAAATATTTTATCGCACTTAGTTATATCAAATGAGTATTTGACTTCGCTAGGCCGACTCTTGGTGGGAGACGGGTGTAACTCAGAACAAGTGATGGGTTTGCTCTTAGCATTCCAAACTCATTCGGTCGCGTACATGTCAGCCAAATCCTCTTCTTCCTCCAACTCTTCCTCATCGGAGTGTTCCATGATGTGGACTTCAGCCCTAGGCTTGTTGAATGTTTTAATAAACTTTTTATCTTTGGCTCGGCCTTCTTGGACCAGAGCCTGCTATAAGACTTGACTGACTTCTAAAAAGTTTTAGTTGTCTAGCCTCTCTTTGATCTCACAACGCAACCCGTTGAAAGCTAGATCCACCAAATTCCTCTCTAAAATATTGAGACTAAAACATCGGTTTCCGGTATCTCTAAAGTGCTTGATGTACTCGGAGACACTCTCGCTAGATTTCTGTTTGACCGATGTCAAGTGTGAAAGCCTGAGTTCTATTTTGCCAATATAAAAATAGAAATGGAACTTTTGTTCCAATTCGGCCCATGTTTGGATAGAGTTCGGCGGGAGCGCCGAAAACCAAGTGAAAGGGTGCCAGATAATGATAGAGAAAATAGTCTAAGTTTTAAAGCATCTGACCCACTAACTTCTCCACATAGTGCTAAGAACTAGCTGACATACTTTATTGTGGTTTTGTTACCCTCACCATCGAACTTGGTGAATTCAGCGACTCTATAGCCACGAGGGTATGGTATAGTGTCGAAATGGTCGAGGTATGGCTTCTGGTAAACCCTAGCCCAACCCCTAGATACGAAGCCAGTGCACTCCCTAAACAGAGCGCGGATCCGCTCCTCAATGTCATCTTGGCCTCCTGCCTACGCGCGTCTCTCATGCGGGGCGCGACACACGGCGGTATGTCGGCATGTCGGTCACATGGGTCTTCCTCGTGTGCTAGCTCGGGATGTATAACGTGTTCAGGCCTATGCGTTTGTGTGGGAGCATGCGGCGCGGGAAATTCGGGAAACACTGGTGCAGGTGTAGGTTGTGCGCAATAAACAAAGTTATCTTGGCCATGTGCATAGTGGCTTGTCTCAGTCATATATGTTGAGGCCGGAGAGGTGATGGTCTTGCCAGTACTACCGTCAGTTCTGCTATAGATATGATTCACCGGAACTACACTAGCGATTGGAGTTGGAGGAATGGCCTCTGAGGAGCCATGCTGAATAGCATGGGCTTCATGGCTCCAGATGTGATGAGTCATTGTCAACGATAGTCAAAGAGGACAGAAGAAAAGAGGAGATCTGCTGCGTCATGGGCCGCGTGTGACTCAGGTACACGGGCAGCGAGTGACTGTCGGGCAGAGGGGCCGCGAAGTTGGGCTGGCCCAATCCGGGTACATGGGCTAGGAGCAGCAGAAGACCCACTGGGATGTTGACCAGGATTGACTCAAGTACACGGGCGGTGAGCGATTGATGGGCTGAGAGAGCTGCGTAGTCGGGCCGCCCCAATCCGGGTACCTGGTGCAAAGTCGGTGGAGGCTTTGTCAGTTTCGGCGCAAAACTGACGACCGCTGATCTTGTATCGGACTGTCCAGAAGAGAAGCCGTAGTCGCTACGAAAGCTTAGCTTACGGATAAGTCATCTGTAAATAGGAATTTACTATTTTGTCCCTAGGCCCACAGTCAGTCAGTCGAGTCTGTAAAAATATCCTAAGGGCAGTTTAATCTTTTCCTTTTATTCCAGCGTCTGTAAAAAACCCTAAGGGGCTGGTGGAATATTCCTAGCTATTGGTTAGCCTATAAATAGGGCCTCAATCCCTAGGGTTAGGTTACCCTTCCAGAATTCACTTTTAATTATTTGGGTCATTTTTTATTCCCTGCTCTCGTTCCTGTTTGTGCGCCTCCAGGCTCTTGCGAAAGCCATTTTTATTCCTGCATGCACTGCTGTGAGTTCTTGTTCTTCATGAATCTGTGAGATTCTATTCTCTTCTGTTGTCTCTTCGAGTTGCAGCGTTTCAGCAGTTGTTTTTACTGCTTTGATTCACGTGTGTAGCTATTTTTCTTGAGCAAATGTGTCTCTGTTGCTTCTGTTCTTCACGTGAGGAGTACTAGTTCTTGCTTGTAGCAAGTAGTACCTAGTCCCTGTAGCAACAGTACACTAGTACTCTAGCCTTGATTTTTCATGCTTAGCTTTTTGATCGAGTAGACAAGACTTAGCCTTTCTCTGGCTTTTTCTGGCGAAGCCCTCTTCTCTGTTCGAAGTCTCTCAGCTCTGTGAGGCAGGCTTCGACCTGACATCTTCTAAGGCTTCGCTAGAACTTTTGACTCCGAACTCGAGCTATGAATCTTGCTTCGAAGTGTGCTCAGTTCTAAGGTTTTTTTCTGACATACTTCGGCTCTTTTGCGAAGCATACTTCGACAGGCTTCGAAGATAGCTTCGAAGTATGTCTCTCTGGTAGACTTCGCTCGAAGTGTGTTTTCTGAGATCTTTCTGCTGCTGTCTTCTTCGAGGGTCATTGCTTGTTGGTTCGGAGCTTGTTATTCGAAGTAAGTCTTCGGTTCGAAGGTTACCACTTCGGTGGTCATACCTCGATCAAGCTAACTTTGAAGGTAGAGTGTAGGCTTCGATTTTGTTTTGCTGCTGTATGTTTAGCTTCGCTACTCTTTTGGAGGTTGCTTTTTTGCGAGCTTTGTTCGAAGCTTTCTGATCGAAGTTTAGGCTTCGAAGTACACTGTTCGAAGCAAGCCTCGATACTTTCATACTTCACTTCGAAGCAGGCTTCGCTCTCTGCCACACTCGAACTAGGATAGACTCAACAAACCTTCGGCACTTCATTGACAACCTTCGCTAGACTTTGGGACTCTGAAGCAAGCTTTGACACACCGAAGCAGGCTTCGCCAAGTTTTGAACAGGAGACAAATTTGAACAGTAACTTCTCATCTCTTCTCATGTACACTTAGATCATCTGCTGAGAAGTTTGATCTGCCATGTTTTGAATATTTTGCTTATCTGCCTAATTAGCACTGTTTTGGTGTTTCTCTGTCTAGAACACCAAACTCTTCTAGGCTAGATACTTTTAGACTTAGGCAATCTATTCATGCTTTGTTGCTTAGTCTTTTGAGGAGCATTGGGTGTTGGGAGCAGGCCATTGATTCAAAATAATTTTTAAGGCGCCCATTCACCCTCCCCTCTGGTCGCTACTTTCGGTCCTACAGCCTCGGTAAAGCCAAACCTTCTAAGTGTCGCCACTACTTGATAGCTAACTACCGAATCTAAATTGTTGGCTAGCGAAGCGCTAATAGCTTGATCTACTAATGCGGCTATTTATTGCTCAATCTCTAAAGAAGATAAAGGAGGCGATACTGGTGTTACCGTTGATAGCAAAAAATGGCAGCAATGGCTAAATTATCAAAATATCAATTTTTGGTGATTTGGGCCGAAAGTACACATGTCCAGGGTCTGTCCGAAGCCCTACAGGGCTGAAGCCATGCTTTGATCGTACCTTTACTTTTACCTTTACTTTTCTGTACCTCTTCGTGGGTTTGCCTGGAAGCCCTCCGTCCGCCTCTACGGAACAGTGGTAAGCCTTGGTACTTCGCCTGTGAAGTCCACGTTAATCTACGTAACAGATTGCTATCGCCTTGTGAAGTATCCGCTAATCTGCGTAATAGATTGCTACCTTCGCCACCCGTGCAACACCTCGCAAAATTCGGTCCTAAGGCCGAATTGGTACTTCGCATTATCTCTGTTACAGGTTCGCACATTCGGAGCCCCTTCGCCGGAGGTGTCCGGAGCTGAGAGATCGGTTCCGGATGTCCCTAGGACACCCTTCGATAGGACCACAGGCTTCGACAATAGGCTCCGCTAGCATACTTCATCATGACAGACTTCGCCACGAACATACTCCGCACCAGACGAAGTTGCACCCACGTGTGGCCTTCGCGTCACTACTCTATAATCCGCTGCATCGGAGATCGCACGCCGAACCCCGTTGTTCGGAGGTGATCACCGTGTTTAGATCCGTTCGGAGTCTACCTTCGGCCGGATCAGTCCGGACGCCGAAGCACCCTTCGGCGGGGCGCTTCGCACCAGGCGCCGAAGGTACCCTTCGGCGCACCCTTCGCATCAGACTTCGAACCAGGAGGACTCCGACTTGTTTGCTGATTTTAACCTATTTAACCTATTTCTTTCGGCTAATTGGATTATTTTGTGTAATCTGGTTGTCTGGCGACTCCACCCCCCTTATCACTATTAAGGGTAGTCGGAACGTTGCATCGGTGTTATGTCATGCTTAGGCCTGTCCCTAAGTATCCGAGCACTTTTGGATTGCCGGACTGGCCCAAGTGCGGGGGCACGTTCTCGCGTCAACACACTTTTTGGCGACTCCGCCGGGGATGAGCTACGCGAACATGATGAGTACGTCTACATCGGCCACCGGTACATCTACTTCGACTACTACGTCTACACCACTGATGGACGCAATAGGAGACGCGGATATCGACAACCGCAACATATTGTCACCTACACTCGAAGATATCCCCGCAGAAGACCGAGCAGAGATCGAGGCAAAGTTAAAGGCGCTCCAAGACATGATGCTTGGGGGCTACATCAAGACACGCACAGGCTTCGTCAAGCGCGACATCGTCACACCCGACCTTGCTCAGGTCCAGGTAACACCGGTATCGCCTCATTTATCTTCTTTTGAAATTGAGCAAAAAATAGCTGCATCAGTCGATCAGGCCGTTAGCGCTTCCCTAGCCAACCGTTTAGATTTGGCAGTCAGCTCCCAAGTAGAGGCAACTCTTAGAAGGTTCGACTTCACTGAGGCCGTACCCCCAGTTCCTATAGCTAGTGCTCCTCCGAACAACATGTCTCCGACCTCATCACTTATGGCTGAGACCAATCATTATACCTATGGTCAAACTAATACTGCCTACCACACAACACCTACGCCAATACCCGCGCTACCCGCACCACACGCGCAGGCGCCTGGACACGAGCACGTTGTACAATTTGCATGTAGGGAAGAAGCACATGGCCGACACGACGATATCCCACCACGTGTCGTGCCCCCACATGAGAGGCGCATGCAAACAACCTACCAAGATGATATAGATGAGCGGGTCCGCGCACTGTTTAGGGAGTGTGCCGGCTTCGTGCCCAAGGGACGGGTTAGGGTTTATCGCAAACCATACCCCGATCATCTTGATACAGTACCCTACCCCCGCAGCTATAGGATCCCTGAGTTCACTAAATTTGATGGCGAGGGTAGCAGGACCACACTAGAGCATGTTAGTCAATTTTTGGCGTAGTGTGGAGAGGTTAGCAGGATAGATGCCCTAAAAGTTAGACTATTTTCTCTCTCGCTATCCGGCACATCTTTCCCTTGGTTTTCGGCGCTACCGCCGAACTCTATCTACACGTGGGACGATTTAGAGCGGAAATTCCATGATTATTTCTACACGGGTGAAACAGAACTTAGGCTTTCACATTTGACATCAGTTAAGCAAAAATCTAGTGAGAGCACCTCTGAGTATATCAAGCGTTTCAGGGATACTAGAAACCGATGCTTTAGTCTTAATATTTTAGAAAGAGACTTGGCGGAATTAGCTTTTAACGGGTTGTGTTCCGAACTTAAAGAAAGGTTAGATAACCAAAACTTTTTAGAAGTTAGCCAAGTTCTACAACAGGCTCTGGTCCAAGAAGGACGAGCCAAAGATAAGAAATTTATTAAGACGTTTAGCAAGCCTAGGGCCGAAATCCACATCATGGAACGCTCTGATGAGGAGGAGTCAGAGGAGGAGGATTCGGCCAACATGTACGCGGCCGAATGGGTTACCAACAATAAAAACAAACATGTCACTTGATCCGAACTACGACCATCCCCCACAAAGAATAGACTTAATGAGGTCAAGTACTCGTTCGATGTGACTAAATGTGATAAAATATTCGATTTCCTCTTAAAGAGTCAGCTTCTCAGGTTACCTAAGGGTCAAGTTATCCCACCTGCCGACGAGTTAAAGAAGCATCCATACTGTAAGTGGCATGATTCACATTCTCATAATACTAATGATTGCAATGTTTTTCGACGGCAGATACAATCGGCCATAGAAGAAGGACGATTGAAGATAGACCATGATCCAAAAATGAAGCTGGATAAAGATCCTTTTCTAGTCAACACCGTTGACCTCGGTGAGAAGAAGGTGTTGATTCAGCCAGAACAGGCCGAGTCTGCTAAGGGAAAAGATGTTATTGTTGGAGAACCGCGCATTCACACACTCATACCAAAGAACCCCGAGGTAGGAGTGTGGAAACAGAACATCAATACCCCTTCGGCTAAGGCTCTCAAGAGGCCGAAGGTAACATATAACATGCTTATAAACAAGCATCAGAGGAGGGCCAAAGAAGCAGGTCCACATGCTAAGCTAAAATAGCTGAAGGGTCCAAGACTTTCGAAGGGTGGCTTCATTCCGAAGCCAGCGAAACCTCCGCACGAGGGCTTCGGGCCACAATGGCCTGATGCTCCGCACGGTGGTTCCGAGCCACAGTGGTAAAACCCCCCGTACAACATCTTCGAGCCCCAGTGGTCGGGTCCCCTATACAACAACTTCAGCCCCCAATGGCCGAGCCCCGCACCGCACTAGACTTCTCCGATGAGAGGCTTCGGCCCACACTGGCCGAACGTACCTCTGGCCTGGTAGGATCCTTCGCTAGTGTGGTCGGAGACACCTTCGACTTGGCCAAACCACCCTCCGGGTGACGGGTTCGACTCGCAGTGGCCGAGGCCTCTAGAGCCTCTGATGCCTCCGCCGTATGACTAGGCGGGGACCCCATGGGCCCCGTACGTATCCGGGTCAGGGTACCCTCCACAGACTAACCCTATGACTTATTTTCCTTCGGAGTATTATGGATGGCAGGGCAAACAGACACAGCGGAGGGGGCATCATCCACAGACTGTGTGTGGTACCTCCGAATAGGACCCTTCAGAGCGAAGCCGAAGGGGCGAGCACGTGGAGGCCGAAGTCAGGGGGTCCGAAGCCATAACTATCAGAGTTGGGTCTCAGGAAGTCCCAATCACGAAGACTTTGTCGCCGAAGGCTGACGGAGGTAAACCGCATGCTTCGGCCGGGCTCCGCGCCGAAGCTTGGTTTGATCGGCCGAACGAGGCCGATCCGTTCGACGGGGTTCGCAGCGAAGCCCCCTTCGAACACAGGGCACCCGAGGCCGAAGGTCACACTTTGGCCAGAGTTAACAGGAGTCGAACAGTAGCTCTAGGCACTAAGCCGCAGCCATCTTGGGCAACTCCGGGCATGTCCAAATCATAGAAGAGACACCTACAAAGGTTGCGGGCACAGGAGATACGCGAGAAGGTAGCTGAGGCCGAGCGCGATGCTATCTTCGAAGAGATCCGCCCTCGGCTAGCTACCAAACAGGTATGGAGGGAGAAGCCGGTTGAGATAACCAACCTGGCTCCTAGTCCGAGCGACGACGACGATGACCTGCTCGACGACGATTACTCACCCATTTTTGAGGGGCCCGCGCGTCAAGCGATGGACATCAACATCGTCACATTACCCGCCGAGTTTGCACCACTACGGGGCGAGGCCGAGGTCGCTCAATTGAACCTCGGTGTGTGCAACGCCATCTTCAAGAAGCCCGAGGACTCGGCACGCCATCTAAAGCCCCTCTATGTCAGGGGTCACATCGATGGGAAGCCGATTTCCCGGATGCTCGTCGACGGCGGCGCCACTGTTAACCTAATGCCTTATTCATTGGTGAAGAAACTTGGCAGGGACGAAGATGACCTGAAGAAGACTAACTTGATGCTCAACGGCTTCAACGGCGAGAGCTCCGAGGCCAAGTGAGTACTCTCTATGGAGTTAACGGTGGGCAACAAGACTTTGCCAACATCGTTCTTCATCGTCGACGTACAAGGTAACTATAGCGTGTTACTCGAGCACGACTGGATTCACGCAAACTGTTGCATCCCTTCTACTCTACACCAGTGCCTGATACAATGGGATGGCGATGAGATAGAAGTCATCCCCGTGGATACTTCGGCCCAAGTAGCATTGGTCGATGTATCAATCGATGTCGTCCATAACAAAGTAGAGTGTCTATCAAGTAGAGATCTTTTGGATTATGACTTTGTTAGTGTATCAGAAGGACGGTTTGTACCAGTGTATGTAAAGCCGGCTGGAGTAGCACGACTATTTTTGTATTAGTAGTCATGTCTAGCAAGAATAATCTAGATTGGCTAAAGTCTCGCGTGGAGCAATATCGGTCTAATAAAGACGGTATTACCGAAGCCATCGAGGACTTTAACGAAGTAGAAAAATTAGGACAAGGTTTTGCGTCAGCTGATCCCTTGGAGGAAGCTGATATAGGTAATGGTAGCATCCCCAGGCCAACTTTTGTAAACCAACATTTGTAGCCCGATGAAAAGGCTGAAGTAATAAAGTTACTTCGGTCGTACGTCGATTGTTTTGCATGAGAGTATAGCGAAATGCCAGGGCTAAGCCGCGAGCTCGTGGAGCATCGGATGCCCATCAAGCCCAGATTTAGGCCTTATAAACAGCCACCCCGTCGCTTTAATTCGGCCATCTATGACCGAGTTAAAGAAGAAGTGGAATGACTACTCAAGGCTGAATTTATTAGGACATGCAGGTACGCAGAATGGGTTGCTAACATTGTGCCTGTAGAGAAGAAAGGGAGCGGCAAGATACGAGTATGCATTGATTTCCGAGATCTAAATAGAGCCACTCCGAAAGACGAGTATTCAATGCCAATAGCCGACATGTTGATCAACGATGCTTCAGGACACAAGGTACTAAGTTTTCTTGATGGCAATGCCGGTTACAATCAAATCTTTATGGCTAAAGAGGACGTCTATAAGACTGCATATCGATGCCCTGGTTTTGTCGGTTTATTCGAATGGTTCGTCATGACTTTTGGGTTGAAAAATGCCGGTGCCACGTATCAGCGCGCTATGAACTTGATCTTTCATGACTTGTTAGGATTCATGTTAGAAGTTTACATCGACGATGTCGTGGTCAAATTGGACGCTATGGGAAACCATTTAGCCGATTTGAAAGTTGCTTTCGATAGGATGCGATAGTACGGGTTGAAGATGAACCCACTCAAGTGTGCTTTTGGTGTGTCGGCGAGTAAGTTCTTAGGTTTAATGATTGATGAGAGAGGCATAGAAATTGATCCTAAGAGACTTGAGAAGATTAGAAACGTTACAGTGCCGTCATGTAAGAAGGATGTGCAAAATTTGCTAGGAAAGTTGAACTATTTGCGTTGCTTTATATCCAACTTGTCCGACAAGATTGATGCCTTTGTCCCCATACTCCGGCTAAAAATGAAGCCGAGTTCACTTGGGGGGCAATCCAGCAAAGTGCTTTTGAGAAGATCAAGGAGTGCTTGTCATCACCACCCGCGGTGAGAGCACCCAAGGCCGGGATTCCGTTTCAGCTATACATCGCCGCTGAAGACAGCGTGATTGGAGTCGTGCTAACACAGGAGGTGGAGGGGAAGGAGTAAATCATCACATTCTTGAGCCGCCGCCTGCTGGACGCCGAAACCAGGTACGCGTTTGTGGAATGATTATGTTTATCACTTTATTACGCGTGCACCAAGTTACGCCATTATCTTCTCCCCACCACATGTGTTGTCGTTTGCCAAACCGATGTTATAAAGCACATGTTACAGAAACCGATTCTAAGTGGAAGAATCGAAAAGTGGGCTTACGCGTTGATTGAGTACGATTTGGCCTACGATCCTCTAAGAGCGATGAAAGGCCAAGTTGTAGCCAACTTTATAGTTGATCATCACATAGATGCTAGCTGGAGTGATGCTATTGCTCTAGTTGAGGTAGTGCCATGGAAAATCTATTTTGATGGTTTGGCTTGCAAGAGTGGCCAAGGTATTGGAGTGGTTCTCATATCACCTAATGGTATGCGCTTTGAAACCTCGGCCCGACTAGAGTTTTCTTCCACTAATAACCAAGCCGAATACGAAGCTTTGTTGTTAGGTCTTGAACTACTATAGTCTGTAGGTGCAAAACATGTTCACGCGTATGGTGATTCATTATTAGTAGTACAACAAGTATCCAAGAATGCTCAATGTTTTAATGGCTTGTTGAATAGCTACTTGGACAAATGCCTAGACATAGTTGCTACTTTTGATGATTTCAAAATATCTCACGTGTCAAGAGAAGCCAATTCAATTGCCAATGATTTGGCTCAGCAGGCATCTGGCTACCAGGTCAAGAGAGGGAAATTTTCTGTATCAGAAAAGCCGATGTCTGGTCGCATTGCCGAAGTGAGTGATGCCAGATGGGCGCACCCTTCTGGTCGAACCCCTCGGGTCGCCGAAGGCCACCACATGCCGAAGCCTCTGGATCGGAGTGCTCTGCCCACCAAGGGATCCGACACCCCGGAGTCCATAGTCCAAAGCCTCTCGAACGGAGAAGGCTCCCCAGGGCCCGAACCCTCCAAAGGGCTTCGGCCCAGCACACTTTGAACGGCCACCTCGGCCAGGCTTCGGTAGGAGCTGGAATGGCTCGGGGGGCACCCCGAATTCAGTATTGTAGGAGTTTCTTCAGAGGGTGAACCAGCGAAGCCCTCTGCAACCTGTAAGGGTGATTCGAGAATCCCAATCGTCCAATATTTGAGAGACCCTAGCCAAAGGGTCGATCGGAGGGTTCGACGACAAGCGTTCAAATTCGCGTTGTTGGACGACACGTTGTATCACCGAACCATCGACGGGGTGCTATTAAAGTGTTTAGACCATGAGTAGTCCCAAGTGGCTACAGGAGAAGTCCATGAAGGGCTTTGCGAAACTCATCAGTCGGCCCAAAAAATGAGTTGGATGCTCAAAAGAGCAGGGTTTTATTGGCTGACTATGACCGAAGACTGTTTCAAGTACTATAGAGGATGTGAAGCATGCCAAAAGTTTGGCAATATTCAGTTGGCTCCTGCCCCATTACTCAATCCTATTGTCAAGCCATGGCCGTTTCGAGGTTGGGGTCTAGACTTCATCGGCTAGATCCACCCTCCTTCCTCAAAAGGGCATCGGTTCATGTTGATGGCAACGGATTACTTCACTAAGTGGACCGAGGCCGTACCTCTCAAGAACATGACTCACAATGAGGTACGTGATTTTATTTTGAAGCACATCATACATAGATTCGGCATTCCCCAAACTCTTACTACGGATTAGGGTAGTTCATTTGTTTCTGGACAAGTAAGGGACTTCGCCGAATATTATGGTATTAAGTTGATAAACTCTTCACCTTACTATGCTCAGGCCAATGGCCAGGCCGAGTATAGTAATAAAACCATGATTAAGCTCATTAAGAAGAAAATTGAGGAGTTTCCTAAAAGGTGGCATGAAGTGCTTTCCGAGGCATTATGGGCTTGTAGGATTGCAAAGCACGGTGCCCCACCAAGGTCAGTCCATATGAGCTGGTGTTGGCGTAAAAGATTACACTAACAGGTTTCTGAAGATTAGAAACTAACAAACGAAGTGTTTACGAAGTAAACTATTCTAAGCCTCCGAAAGGATAATAACTTAGAATAGTTCGAATGTGTGTATTGAATAACTTGTATTTGGTCCTCATTACAGGGTAAAACGGGGGGTATTTATAGGCCCAAACATTAAGGAAAAGACCTTTTTACCCCTCTATTACAATCGACATAGTGGAAACTATTCGGTACCCTTAATAGGGCTAAAATGGTAAAAGACTAATCTAATGAGAAAGAAGATAAGCCTTCCATTTTAGCTGGCAAAGAAGCTCTCGTAAGAGTCCAAGTTCGAAGATATACTCCGAACTATAGTCTGTCATCATACTTCGAACTTGATTCAATGCATCCCCGGAGTCATATGCTGAAAATCTTGGACTTAATCATCAACCTTTGTCCTGTTATTGCAATAACCCTGAAGATGGAATATTTTCCCCCAACAGTAGCCCCTCGAATACGCTTCTCCGCTAAATCTGTAAAGTTAGGAGAGTAGTATACGCAAGAAAAATAATCATGCGTAGGGGTTATCATATTTTAATCCATCTCCGAAATGCATGGACATACAAAACTTCGAATCAGTTTCTAAGACAATTACATTCGAACCATCTTAGAACTAACTCGAGAAGCCCGAAAGCCTTTTTAGACTTGGAAGAAATAGTCGTTGGCTTCTTTCTTCTAACGGAAGTTACGTGACACGTTAATTCCGCAACAAGGTAACGGTTAAGAATGTGAAACGGCATAGGCAAACGGTAAAAAATCGGGGTCTGGGCTATAAATAGAGGGCTCTGACCCTTCTCGAGTACCTTTCCACCACTTTCATGCAAGCAAACCATCAATCAAGCCCTAGCCTCCATTTTTCTTCTGAAGCAATCCGTGAGATCCAATGGCGAAAACCAGTTTCAAGGGTCTTGGAGCAGCTTCAACCCTGGCCTGGTAGCAGGCTGCGGCAGCAGCGGCGGCTGCAACCTTGGTGGTGGCGGGGAGAAATCCCCAAAATGCTGGCCCTCAAGACCTTTTTCCGGCATCAACGAAGTACACGGATCAGTCATTTCAATTGGGGCCTTCAACCTGCAAAAGAGAATCACTCGCGGTTGCAATAGAAGGCAAAATTAGTTCGGGAGTCATGATTCGCAAACCCGGGAAAGAGATCATTCCGTCGCCAAGGCCCGGAGAAGTGGTTGTTTTTGAAGCCTTCTTCGAAGCTGGCTTAGGGCTTCCGACAGTTGATTTCTTGGCCGAGGCATTGGATTTGTTCCACGTCACTCTCCCCTAACTCTCTCCGAATGCTGTAGCATGTCTCGCCATCTTCGAATGGGCGTTGCGAGCCGAGGGTTGTGAGGGAAGGGCGGAGATCTTCGCAGCACTGCACAGAGCTTCGTGCCAACCGAAGACCTTCGTAGGCCCCGGAGGTGAAAAGATGGTAGTGGCCTTCGGAAGCATCAACTTCAGGCTTCAGGATGAGTATGCTCTCCGATTTCCCGCCAAGGCTATCAATGCCAGATGGTATACAGACTGGATCCTGAAATGGTTTTATGCCGAAGTTGGGGCGAGCAGTCGCCTAGCTGGACCCTTACAAGATATCAACTTCCGAAAGGAAGCCCTTGTGCACCCGGATCCAGGCCAGCTCGAAGCTCGCCTC
>JAAALK010000283.1:337584-447116 GCA_019279435.1 Zizania palustris | reverse complement strand
AGGGCGATCCGGTGGCCGGCGGCGAGAAACAGAAAGCGATCGCCGGGGAAGGGAAGGGGAGCGATCCCTTCCATCGAGACTAAGGTCCTGACAGGTGGGCTCCACCTGTCAGTGGGCGAACGGGAAAGGAAAGGGGCCGACAGGCGGGGCCGAGCGGTCAGTGGGCGAAGCGAGCGCATGGAGGCTGACACGTGGGGCCAGTGGGGCGCGGGCGGGAGGAGAGAGGGGAGGCGAGCGCCGACAGGTTGGTCCCACCTGTTAGTGTCTCAGGCTTGGGCTGGCTGGGCTCGGTCACTTTGAAGGTTGCGGCCCATTAGCATTTTAATTCTTTTCCGATTTAAAATAATTCCAGTAATTCATTTATTTTATTAAGGGTTGAATCACTGTTGATAAAAATTTGTAAAAATTCCTAAAATTATATTTTGGTCTCTAGTTCATCTCATAAAATTTTCAAGTCCAGATTTGAGTATTTCTCCCTGTTTGGCTTTGTTTGGGTTCTTTTATGAATTTTCCTTAAATAATAAATCCAGAAATGATTTAAATAATATTTTTCTTTTATTCTAATCCTTTTTAATTTCTGGGGTGTTACAATCCTATCCCCCTTACAGAGAATCTCGTCCTCGAGATTCGGATCAATCCTCGAATAGCTCAGGATGCTGTGCCTTGAGTTCATCTTCTTTCTCCCAGGCAGCTTCTTCTACAGGATGATTGCTCCACTGCACTTTACAGAAGCGGATGACTCGACTCCTGGTGGTCCTTTCTTTTACATCCAATATCTTGACAGGTTTTTCCACATAGGTCAAATCCTCTTGAACATCCAACTGCTGAAGATCCACTTGCTCTGTGGGGACGCGGAGACACTTCTTGAGTTGAGATACGTGAAATACATCATGTACTCCAGCTAATGAGGGTGGTAATTCCAACTGATACACAACTTCACCTTGACGTCGAACAATGGGAAATGGTCCAACATATCGAGGGGCCAACTTTCCTCTCATGTTAAACCGTTGAGTACCCCAGAGAGGCGTAACTCGAAGGTAGACATGATCTCCTTCTTCAAAGGCTAGGTCTCGGCGACGATTGTCTGCGTAGTTCTTCTGTCGTGATTGGGCTGTCTTGAGTCGGTCTCTGATGATCCGTACCTTCTCTTCAGCTTCACGAAGAATGTCTATTCCGAATACTTGGGATTCACCGGTTTGGTCCCAAAGTAGAGGCGTTCTGCACTTACGTCCATATAGTGCTTCAAAAGGAGACATCTGAAGGCTGGCTTGATAGCTGTTGTTGTACGAAAACTCAGCGTACGGCAAGCTCTTGTCCCAAGTGGCTCCAAAATCCAAAACACATGCTCTAAGCATATCCTCCAATATCTGATGTACCCTTTCTGTTTGTCCATCTGTCTGAGGGTGGTAGGCGGTACTGAAATTCAATCTCGTGCCCATCTCCTCTTGAAGGTTCTTCCAGAAACAAGAGGTAAACTGACTTCCTCTGTCAGACACTATCTTTTGGGTACTCCGTGAAGACATACGATCCGGGCCATGTATAGCTCTGCCAGCTTAGGGCCACTAAAGGTCGTCTTGACGGCTATGAAATGAGCTACTTTCGTAAGCCGATCGATGATCACCCAAATAGAATCATACCCAAGTTGGGTCTTTGGTAATCCGGTGATGAAATCCATACCGATCTCTTCCCACTTCCATTCAGGCACTTTAAGTGGCTGTAATAATCCTGCAGGCCTCTGATGTTCAGCCTTTACTCTTCTGCAGGTGTCACACTCGGCGACGAACTGGGCAATCTCTCTTTTCATGCTAACCCACCAATAACGTTCCTTCAGGTCCTGGTACATCTTGGTACTACCGGGATGAATGGAGTACAATGTCTCGTGGGCTTCTCTCAGGATAAGGGTCTTTATCTCCGGCTTATCCGGTACACATATCCGGGTTCCAAACCATATGGTGCCGTTTTCGTCCTCTGAAAATCCGGGGGCTTTTCCTTGCCTCATGTTCTTCCTAATGGCAGCTATATCCGGGTCTTCCAGTTGAGCTTCGCGGATTTGTTCGAACAAGACAGGTTGAGTCTCCAAGGTGGCTAGATATGCTCTTGTGGTTAATCCAAGATTTAACTTTTCCATCTCTCTACATAACAAGGGTGCATGATCCTGGATCATCACAGCGGTGCAATATCCCTTGCGACTTAATGCATCAGCTACCACATTTGCTTTTCCGGGGTGGTAGTGAATACCTAAGTCATAGTCCTTTATGAGTTCCAACCATCGTCTTTGCCTCAGATTGAGGTCAGGCTGTGTGAAGATGTACTTCAAACTCTTGTGATCCGTAAAGATCTCACAGCGATTTCCAACCAAATAGTGCCTCCAAATCTTAAGGGCGTGCACTATGGCGGCTAATTCCAAATCATGGGTCGGGTAATTCAACTCATGAGGTCTCAACTAACGGGAGGCATAAGAGATAACTTTCCCATCTTGCATAAGAACACATCCCAATCCTTGGCGAGATGCGTCACAGTAGACATGGAAGTCTTTACGGATGTCGGGTAGGGTCAGTATGGGTGCTGACACTAGGCGGGTCTTGAGGGTGCGGAAACTTTCCTCGCATTCAGGAGTCCATTCAAACTTTTCTCCCTTCTGCAACAACTTGGTCATTGGCTTGGCTATCTTAGAAAAATTCTCAATGAATCTCCGATAATATCCGGCCAAACCCAGAAAACTTCGTATCTCAGATACGTTCGTGGGCAGCAGCCAATCCGTAACTGCTTCTACGGTGGCGGGGTCTACTGCGATTCCTTGCGCAGAGATGATGTGTCCAAGGAACTTTACTTCTGTCGTCCAAAACTTGCATTTGCTGTACTTGGCATACAATTGGTGTTCCCTTAGCTTCCCTAAGGTTAACCGGAGATGAGCCTCGTGCTCTTTCTGGTCCTTGGAATATATGAGGATGTCGTCTATGAAGACTACGATGAATTTGTCCAAATACTCCATGAACACCTTATTCATCATATTCATGAAGAATGCAGGGGCGTTGGTCAATCCAAAGGACATAACCGTGCACTCATATAATCCATAACGGGTGGTGAAAGCAGTCTTGGGTATATCTTCTTCTTGAATCCTTAACTGATGATAACCAGAACGCAAGTCGATCTTCGAGAATACTGTAGCTCCTTTTAGCTGGTCGAAGAGATCGTCGATCCGAGGCAACGGATATTTATTCTTGATGGTTACCTCATTCAAAGCGCGATACGCTTTGCCTTGTCTTCTTTCTTCTCGACGAAGATGACGGGAGCACCCCACGGCGATGTGCTAGGTCTGATGTAGCCTTTCTTCTCGAGATCCTCCAACTGCTGCTTCATCTCAGCTAACTCATTGGCGGCCATCCGGTAGGGTCGCTTATAAATAGGGGTGGTTCCGGGCACCAAGTCAATCCTGAACTCGATGTCCCTCTTGGGTGGCATCCCTGGTAGATCCTCTGGGAATACGTCCGGGTATTCACTGACTACTGGTATCTCCTCCAAGGTAATCTGATGTAGTCTTGTCCTTCCGGCCTTCATGCTTGGCATCTGGAAGGTGACGATAGTCCCTTCTTCATTAGTCACAGTCACTTTTCTCTGGGCACATTCTATCACCCCTTGATGTTTATTTAGCCAATCCATCCCTAGAATGAGATCCAAGCCTTGACATTCTATTAGAATGGGGTCAGCCCAAAATATCGTGCCTTGGATATCTACCCATACCCTTGGACTAAAAGAACAGGCGAGGGTTTGCTTGCCCGGGGTAGCTATCAATACTGGCCTGGGTAGTTCACTTATGTCCAGGGCATTATTTTCCACAAAAGCAGTTGATATAAAGGAGTGGGTAGCTCCGGTGTCAAATAATACCACTGCAAGCGATGAATGAACCATGAACTTACCCATGACAATCTCCTGGGCGGCCTGGGCTTCTTCTGCGGTGACGTGGTTGACCTTGGCGCGGACGACGGGGTTTGAAGCTACGCCTTAAGCACGCTTGGGATGAGGGCACTGATGGGAGTAGTGTCCCTCCTAGCGGCAGTTGAAGCATACCACAGGCTTGCCATGCCTGTCTCTCAGAATTTCCGGCTTCTTGGCCGGGGCAGCTGGGGCGGTTGGTGCGGCGGGAGCGGGGCGAGGTTGACTGGCTCCAGCATTGGCGGCTGGTGGTGCCGGACGATATACTGGGCGGGGGTGGTACTGCGGTGCTGATGGAGGTGGAGTAAAGCGGGGTCTCTGGGCCATGCCCTGGTTTTGCTGGAAGGCAATCATCTGCTTCTTCTTCAGGTCGACCTTATTCTGCTGGGTCTCCTGCATAATAGCTTTGTTCACCAACTTTTGAAGTTGGCGAAGTCTCCGGAGATAAGTTGTAGGGACAACTCATCCTTCAGTCCCCGGAGGAACTTGGCCTATCTGGCTGCATCAGTACGGACCTCCTCAGGTGCGTACCTGGCCAAACGGTTGAACTCGTGCATGTATTCTGTAACAGACCTGCTCCCCTGCTGTAGGTCTCTGAACTCCTGTTGTTTCTGGGCGATAATGCCGTCGGGGATGTGAGCGGCACGAAAGGCGGCCGAGAACTCTGCCCAAGTATGGGCGTGGCCCTCTGGCAGAGTCTCGCGATGATTGTCCCACCACTCTGCGGCGGGACCATGAAGCTGGTGGGTGGCGAAGGCCACCCTTTCCTGCTCAGTGCAGGTCAGCAGATCGAGCTTCTTCTCGATAGCTCGCAACCAATCCCCAGCCTCCATGGGGTTGGTGGTGCTCGAGAAGGTCGGCGGGCGGACTCGGAGGAACTCCGAGAGCTGGGATGCGGGAGCGGGAGCTGGTGTGGCAGGTCGGGGCAGCTCGGGCTGTTGGTGGAGGCGGAAGAGATGAGCCTGCTGCTCTTGCATCTGCTGCTATTGCTGCTGCATCTGGTTCAGAAGGGCTGAGACCAGCTGGTTTTGCGTGGCCATCATCTCGGCTAGCGTGGGGTGGTTGGCGACCGGGGCTTGCCTTTGCCCGGTGGCTCCCCATTGTGGCAAGTTGCCACTCTCTCCTCCGTTCTACGGAGCGTCGAAACCCTGAGTGTTGGTCATCCTGGAGTTTTCAATGTAGACATATTTATTTTAGCGAACTTCTTTATATTTTATTTCAAAAGGTACCGTTCTTGCGGTTACATTTATTTATTTCTTCATTCATGCCTTATGTTTTGACATGAATGCTAATACAATCAAGCAAAAATGAAAAAACAATCAATCGTAAACTACGTCTATGGTAGCTCGGGGGACGGCTCAATCTCGAGCTCGTGGGAGACGGTCGGGGTCGAGGAGCTGGATGGTCCGACGGGTGGTGCACTGCGGGAGATCCTCTTGGGCCTCACAGTGGGGATCCGAAGGGGTTTCTTCCTTCGAGGCGGAAGAGGCGCGATCTCCTCAAGGTCCTTCTTTAACTCCTCGATCTGGTAGCGGAGCTGTGGGTTGGTGGCGACATGCTGCCGAAGGAGCTCATTTTGGCGCCGTAGCTCCTCTGCATCGGCAGCCAAACGATGTCCCTGATGGATGCGGCGACGAAGATCTCTGTTCTCGCGGTTCAGATCCTCAGAAGAGTGTCGATAAAAGCTGATTGTGTCGCGCTGTCCATTGGCGTCCTGCAGTGCCTCGTAATGAAGATCATCCATGGCCTCCAACAAGCGCATGGTATGACCAATCGCAGAATGGCGCTGGGAGAGTGTGCTGACGAAGACACTGTGGGGACTCCCTGGGGTGCGAAGAGGCACAAAGCGAAAGTCCGTGTCGTAGAGCTCGCTGTCGTAGATCATCCGGAGCTCTGTGAGTGCCTGGAGGGCGGTGCGCTGGCTGGCAACCAGGAAGGTAGGTCCTCCTCCGCGGTAAGTGTGAGCTGTCTGAGGGGAGGGCTGGACGACGACGGTGACCTCGTAGAAGCTCTCTTCCTCGTCGAGGAAGACTCCATGGTACATCGGCTCATGCTCAAATCCGAGGAAGCTGACGAGCATGCGTAGCTCGCGAATGAATCCGGCCTCGTCACGAAGGTTCCCACTCATGGTACGGACCGGCATCTACAAAAGAGAGAAAATTTTTGGTGAAAACCTCGGAAGATGAGAGGATAAGCAGTGTTTGTAAGAAAATATAGTAAGTATAAGTCCTAGGGTTAGGTCTGTTTGGCTTCCTACAGTCAAGTCGGCTCTGATACCATCTTGTCGCGCCCCGATTTAATAAATCAGGACTTTATTGAAATTCCATAGAAAATCAATAAAACAAGACGTTCATCATGCGACCTCGTACAATACGGGCAATCATTCACGGTTCGTAGACCGCATTAATACAAAAGTGAATAAAGGTGAAGAGAAACTAATAAAATAAGGGTCCTAGATGAACGCCTCCTTCCAGTCTCGCCTTGACTGGGTCGCTACTCCAGACCTTCATCCTCCTCGTAGTAGACTGGCTCTGATGGTGTAAGTCAACGGGGTGAGTACAGATGTACTCAGCAAGCCACCGAATGCAAATATAATGCAAGGTAATAACAAGGGAGATAGTGGCTAGTTTAGCGGAAGCAGCATAACTGTAAAGCTTTAAATGTGAGCAATTTATTAGTACGGAAAAGTAAACATGTGTGTGTGCATCATCATCTTCTAACTCGAGGGGTACAGTCAGCCCCACCTCGCTCAACAGTCCTTACGTGCCATGAATAACTCGAACATTCAAACAATTGTAAACTAACTGCGAGTAGTCACACAACCCGCCCTTGACCATGGACTCGGCTTTTCGAAAAGATTAAATTACTCTGATCAGAGATGTACCACTGTACCCACAAGGCACGCACTCATCACTTACACCAAAGTGTAACGAGATGACCCATTTCACGGGAACTCGTGCCAAAACCTTCCATATAGTCCTCCCCGACCCAATAGCACCCTCTTATGGGTTTCATATGGTGTCCCGACGCATCGGAGCCCCACCATACCCCCCCTTGAGCCTCGTCGGTACAAGTCGCCCGCAGGCTAGCCCCTTGCCCCCTCCTCTATGGTGACGACCCGGGGTATTCCATACTTCCAGTTAGGACTTACCCATTAGACTTGTGGTTAGTACGGAAGTGCTTTGCAACAGATCCCGCAGACCGGTCCTTATAGTGCCCCGGGTGTGACAAACCAGTGCCCGAGCTTGCACCCGGAACCCACCATACT
This sequence comes from Zizania palustris, assembly GCA_019279435.1. NCBI lineage: Eukaryota > Viridiplantae > Streptophyta > Magnoliopsida > Poales > Poaceae > Zizania > Zizania palustris. The sequence goes on along the minus strand of JAAALK010000283.1, from coordinate 439,915 downwards.
TATAACCTAGCCAACTCCAACGGAGTCCAGAGACGAGAATAACAGGGAAATTCATATACAGAATCCAGCTATCTACGACTCGTTCTTTTTAACCTATAGCAGTTGTGCCGGTACATTGGACACTAGCTAATATTTTAATAGTAGAGTGACAAGGAGTTAAGGCTCAATAAGCATGGCTTGGGTTTGCACACAAGGACGGGGATCTAATAAATATAAGTGTAAGGCTTGAATATTGGACTAATGCAATATTAACCTATGAGTTATAGCGATAATTTATTAAAACATGGGCTCAATTATGATCAACTGTTTCCACAGAGGTGGTCGATGACTTGCCTTGATCAGCAAAGGGGGATGGAGGAACCTCGGGGTAGAATTCCTGCTCCTCGGTGAACTCGTAGTCTTCTTGATACGGAAAAATAAATAATACATTCAATAAACAGATAAAATCCACCAAATAAAGGAACATACATAGTTGGGGTGTTTTTATGTGAAATGTCAATTTTAATATTCTGAGTTTGGTATAGAACAGTAAAACTTAACTTTTTAGGATTTTCTTAATTTATTTTGCTGATTTAATAATTTATCCATAAGGGGTTTTTATTCATTTATTTATTAAGAATATTTTGGGTAACAGTAACATACTGTTTTTATGGCATTATTGTGTAGAGAATAATTTACTGAATTTAACAAAATTTGAATGGTGAAATTTGGAGTTAAATTGAGCAAGATATGAATTTTTAAAGTTTAAACTATTTTCTGAATTTTATTTAAAACCAGAAAACAGTCTCTGGTCCACGGTGAACCAGGTTCACCGTGAACCCGTGACTGTGCGCGTGGACCCGAGCGACCTGGACCGTCGGATCTGGATCCAGCGGCCAGATGCGAGGCAGGTGGGTTTAATGAGATTGAACGGCTGAGATTAAAACGTGGCGAACGGGTACGCGTGGACGCACCAGATTGATCCTGGGGTTTAAGTAACGATCGACGGCTGCGATCGCCCCGTACCCCTATGACCAGATCTACGGATGGATTTAATCTGTGCCCCTCGTTCGCGATCGTGCGGCCAGGATTTAATCCAGCACGGCACGTTCGTAAGGGGGCCTCACACCCTTCGTCTCCGGCGACGGCGGGCTCGGGTGCGGCCACGGCGGCGACGGCGAGGGCCTAGGGGCCTAGCTTATGGCGAAAATGGATAGATGAGAGGATGGTGATCACGATGATACCTCTGGCGGCGACGGAGGGCGACGGACGGCGGCCGGCGGCGAGGGTAGACGAAGCAGGGCGTACGGGTGCTCGACGGCGACGGCGGTCCGGTGGTCTTCACGGCCGTCGGAGTGGTGGCCGGGGACGAGGGGTCGTCGATGGTCACGACGGTGGCAGTGGCTAGGGCAGGGGAGGCCGGAGGTGGCGGCGATCGCTCGCCGGAGGTGGAGCAGAGGGGACACCCGAAAACGAAGGGGGGAAGCGCTCTGGTTTGCTACGGCTCGGGCTACGGTGGTGAGGGATGAGTGCGGTGACCGGAGGGGGATTTTATAGGGGGTCGCCGGCGTCGGGATGGCAGGGAACCGAGGGATCCCGAGAGCTCCGGCGATCTCCTTCCAAGCTTCGGGTAGCTTTCCAAAGGTGCGAAAACGCGTGGGCAACGGATGGAAAGAGGCGGTGGCATGCGGGGGAGGCGATCCGGGGTGATCCTGGACGATCCAGTGGCCGGCGGCGAGGAAACAGAAAGCGATCGCCGGGGAAGGGAAGGGGAGCGATCCCCTTCCATCGGAGACGAAGGTCCTGACAGGTGGGCTCCACCTGTCAGTGGGCGAACGGGAAAGGAAAGGGGCCGACAGGCGGGGCCGAGCGGTCAGTGGGCGAAGGCGAGCGCATGGAGGCTGACACGTGGGGCCAGGTGGGGCGCGGGCGGGAGGAGAGAGGGGAGGCGAGCGCCGATAGGTTGGTCCCACCTGTCAGTGGCTCAAGGCTTGGGCTGGGCTGGGCTCGGTCACTTTGAAGGTTGCGGCCCATTAAGCATTTTAATTCTTTTCCGATTTAAAATAATTCCAGTAATTCATTTATTTGATTAAGGGTTGAATCACTGTTGATAAAAATTTGTAAAAATTCCTAAAATTATATTTTGGTCTCTAGTTCATCTCATAAAATTTTCAAGTCCAGATTTTGAGTATTTCTCCCTGTTTGGCTTTGTTTGGGTTCTTTTATGAATTTTCCTTTAATAATAAATCCAGAAATGATTTAAATAATATTTTTCTTTTATTCTAATCCTTTTTAATTTCTGGGGTGTTACAGCAGGGACGTGGGCGGTGCGAAAGGCGATGGTGAACTCCGCCCAAGTCACCACGTGGTCCTCTGGTTGGGACTCACGGTAGTTGTCCCACCATTCAGCGGCGGGACCCTAGAGCTGATGAGTGGTGAACGCCACTCTCTCCCGGTCGGTGCAGGGGAGGAGGTCCAACTTCTTCCCTATGGTGCGGAGCCAATGTCCGGCCTCCATGGGGTTGGTGGTGCTGGAGAAGATCGAGGGACGCACGCGCAAGAACTCTGAGAGTTGGGGTGCGGGTGTGGGTGCTGGTGCACGAGGGGCGAGCTTCACATTCTTCAAGCGGTCCAACTATGCCTATTGGTGCTGCATCTGGGTGAGGAGGGCGGTAATCAGCTGGTTTTGATTCGCTATCATCTCCGCCAAGGTAGGATGGTTGACGGGTGGCGGCCCATTCTGACGTTGGCCCGTTGCGCCCTAGTTGGGCACAACACTTTTGGGCAAACCGTTGCTTGCCCCTTCTCCATTGTTGGTCCCAGTGTTCTGGTTGTCGGCCATCTTCTGAACATAAGAGTTTTAGCCATAATATAAAAATGTGGTGAAACAAACATTTAACCAAAATAGCCCATCGAGGCTCATATATATATCTCAAAGTGGTATAAAAAGTTCATTACATCCATGCTCTTATTTTATCCTATCTACAACACAAGTTGTAGGTAGCACCACATACACAAAATTATTATAATCAAACAACAATAACTATCGTCTAGTCGCCACCGGAGGCGGTCTCCGTGCTCTCAGAACCACGAGGGTTCTGAGGGACGGTGGGCTCGAGAAAATTCTCAATGATGGGGTCGTAGACGAGGGCGGGGCGCGGGGCAGGAGCGCTGGAGCTGGAAGGTCCGGCGGTCGAGGGGTGTGGCGGGATCCTCTTGGGGTGAGGTGCGGGCTAGCGGATGGGTTTCTTCCTCCTCGGGACGAGGGGGACCATCTCCGCTATGTCCTTCTGCAGCTGCATAATCTTGCGCTGCAGCTCGCTGTTCTGTTGGATCAAGCTCTTTGTCTCCTGACGAAGGAACTCGACCGCCTGATGGTGCTCCTTGGCATCAAGCACGACCTCGGTATGGAGATCGTCCATGGCCTGAAGACGAAAGGACGCCGGGAGTGCGCTTCGGCACAAGCCAAAAGGACGAGTTCTGAAGACGATCATCATAGATCATCCTCAACTCCATGAGGGCTTGGAGGGCGATGCGTTGGCACACGACGTCGAAGGTTGGGCCCCCAAGCGCTGCCGTGAAGAACGGCAGGTGCTCGCCGGATCCGTGGATGATGAGGGAGACGTCGTAGGGTCCTGTGAACTCTTCCATGTACACCCTATGGAACTCAGGCTGAAAGAGGAACCCAAGGAAGGTGACCATCATGCGGAGCTCCCTGACGAAGCCCTCGAAGTGGCGGCAGAAGCTGTGCACTTGGTAGACCGGCATCTACAAAACAACAAGTTGAAGAAAAGTGAGGGGAGGAACAAAATTTATAAATTAGGTTTTCGAGAAATAGTTTTCTGCAGCTATCGGCTAGGCTAGTCCGTTTGGCTTCCTACAGTCAAGTCGGCTCTGATACCATCTTGTGACGCCCCGATTCAACAAATCGGAACATTATTGAATTTCCAACGAAAAACAATAATACAAGAGGTTCATCATGTGACAACGTACATACAACAAGCATTCATGGTACGCATACCATATTATTACATAAGAGTGAAATTAAAATAATAAAGATAAACTGCATGACGAACGCCTTCTTCAGGATCTTTCTTCTTGATTGGGTCGATACTACAGACCATCCTCGTAGTAGGCATCCTCTGAATTGTGTGCCCAATGGGTATGAGTACAAAGAGTACTCAACAAGTCACCGCAAGTGCAAGTAGTAATGCAAGATAATAACAAAGGAAGAATAATGGCTAAAAGTGCGGAAAAGTACATTTTTCAGTCATTGCATTTAGTGTAGTCAAATTTAATCATGCGGAATAATAAACATGAACATCATAATACCATCTAACTCGAGGAGTATGTTTTCCCTCCTCGCACAACAGTCCTTACATGTTAAACCATCATGCACATTCATTCCAAAAGTAAACTAACTGTGGGATGTCATGCAACCCACCCTTGACCGTGGGCTCGGCTTTTCGAAAAGATTTATGACTCTGATCAGAGGTGTACTACTGTACCCACAAGGCACGCACTCATCCCATACACCAAAGCGTAACGAGATGACCCATACTACGGGAACTCGTGCCAAAACTTCATCATGAAATGCTCCAAGCAATAACCACCCGCTCTAGGTTTCGCCGGCGCACTGGGCCGCATCCTGGCTAACGCCGCACCCCCTTTTGTGCCACATCGGTACAAGCCACTAGCAGGTGCTGCTTGACCCATCTCCAAGTGGTGGCCTCGGTTTGGAACACTCCATACCTTAGTTAGGACTTACCCATTAGACTTGTGGTTAGTACGGAAGTGTATTGCAATGGATCCCTCAGACCGGTCCTTATAGTGCCCTAGGTGCTATCAACCAATGCCCTAGCTTGCACCCGGAACCCACCATGCATACACTCACAACCAAAACTCTATCACCAACAGAATTCCAAAGGTAAGGATAACGGGGGATCATATAGTAGAACCAAGTCAATACGACTCATTTTTAACCCTATAGCAATCATGTCAATACATTGGACACTATCTAATAATACTAATCATATGGTGACAAGAAGTTTAGGCTAGATAGCATGGCTTGGGTTGCACATCAAGGTCGGGGGATCCTAATAAATATATTGTAAGGGTTTCATTTGACTAATGCATGTATATCCTATGTGTTTTAGCAATAGTTTAGTAAAACATGGGTTCAATATGCTCAAAAGAGTGGTTTGGTGACTTGCACTGTTCAGCGAAAGGGGAGGGAGGAACTTCGGGAAAATATTCCGGCTCCTCGGCGGCGTCGTAGTCTTCTCAATATAAATAAAATAAATATAACATTCAATTAAACAATCCAAAATGTCACGCCCCGATTTAATAAATCAGGACTTTATTGAAATTCCATATAAAATCAATAAAACAAGACGTTCATCATGAGACCACATACAATACGAGCAATCATACATGGTTCGTAGACCGCATTAATACAAAAGTGAATAAAGGTGAAGAGAAACTAGTAAAATCAAGGGTCCTAGATGAACGCCTCCTTCCAGTCTCGCCTTGACTAGGTCGCTACTCCAGACATGCATCCTCCTCATAGTAGATGGGATATGATGGTGTAAGTCAACGGGGTGAGTACAGGGGTACTCAGCAAGCCACCGAATGCAATTATAATGCAAGGTAAGATCAAGGGATATAGTGGCTAATTTTGCGGAAGCGGGAAATTTGTAAAGCAATTTAATGTGAACTATTTATTAGTACTGAAACATAAACATGTGAATGCATCATCATCTTCTAACTCGAGGGGTACAGTTAGCCCCACCTCGCTCAACAGTCCTTACATGCCATGAATAACTCAACCGTTCAAACAATTGTAAACTAACTGTGAGTAGTCACACAACCCGCCCTTGACCGTGGGCTCGACTTTTCGAAAAGATTGATTTTACTCTGATCAGAGATGTACCACTGTACCCACAAGTCATGCACTCATCACCTACACCAAAGTGTAACGAGATGACCCATTTCACGGGAACTCATGCCAAAACCTTCCATATAGTCCTCCCCGACTCAACAGCACCCTTTTATAGGTTTCATATGGTGTCCCGACGCGTCGGAGCCCCACCATACCCCCCCTTGAGCCTCGTCGGTACAAGTCGCCCGCAGGCTTGCCCCTTGCCCCCTGCACTATGGTGCATCAGGTCGGAGCATTCCATACTTCCAGTTAGGACTTACCCATTAGACTTGTGGTTGGTACGGAAGTGCTTTGCAACAGATCCCGCAGACCGGTCCTTATAGTGCCCCGGGTGCGACAAACCAATGCCCGAGCTTGCACCCGGAACCCACCATACTTATAACTTAGCCAACTCCAATAGAATCCAGAGACGAGAATAACGGGGAAATTCATATACAGAATCCAGCTAATCTACGACTCATTCTTTTTATCCTATAGCAGTTGTGCTGGTACATTGGGCACTAGCTAATAATTTTATAGTAGAGTGACAAGGAGTTAAGGCTCAATAAGCATGGCTTGGGTTTGCACACAAGGACGGGGATCTAATAAATATAAGTGTAAGGCTTGATATTGGACTAATGCAATATTAACCTATGAGTTATAGCGATAATTTATTAAAACATGGGCTCAATAATGATCAACTGTTTCCACAGGGGTGGTCGATGACTTGCCTTGATCAGCAAATGGGGATGGAGGAACCTCGGGGTAGAATTCCGGCTCCTCGACGAACTCGTAGTCTTCTCGATACGGAAAATAAACAACACATTCAATAAACATATAAAAATCCACCAAATAATAAACATACATATTTGTGGGTTTTATTGTGTGGAATAAAGTTTTAATATTCTGATGTTTGGTGATAAACAGTAAACTTATTTTCTTAAGGCTTTTTCTAATTTATTTTTCTGAATTAATAATTTATCCCTAAGGGGTTTTTATTTAAATATTATTAAAAATATTTTCGGTAACAGTAACATACTGTTTTTATAGCATTAAAGTGTAGGGAATAATCTACTGAATTTAACAAAATTTGAATGGTGAAATTTGGAGTTAAAATGAGCAAGTTATGAATTTTCAAAGTTTAAATCAATTTCTGGAATTTTATTTAAACTGAAAAAGGGTTCTGGTCCACGGTGAGCCAGGCCCACGGTGGACCGCGGCACTATGCGCGTGGACCGGTTGATCCAGAGCCGTCGGATCTGGATCTGGCGGTGAGGCGCGAGGCGGGAGGCGTAAGTGAAAATGGACGGTCCAGATTAAATCCTGCGAATCGGTACGACCTGGACGCACTAGATCGTTCCAGCGTTTTAAGTCATGATCGACGGCTGAGAGCGCACGATACCGCTTCGACCAGATCCGAGGGCCCTGATTAAATCTCGAAGGGATTTAATCGTAGCCCTCCGATCACGATCGGACGACCGTGGCGCAATCCGGCACGGCACGTGCGTAAGGGGCTCGTACCCTTCGTCTCCGGCGACGGCGGGGGCTCGGGCGCGGTGGCGGCGAGTGCCTAGGAGCCTAGCTATGGCCAAAAATGGAACGAGGGGGAGATGTCGGTCATGACCATACCTGCGACGGTGAAGGAGGGGGTCCGGAGGTGACCGACGGCGAGTGTAGACGGCGGAGGGGGTTCGGGAGCTCGACGGCGACCACGATCCGGCGGGTTCCACGGCCAACAGAGGGGTGGCCGAGGACGGGCGGTCATCGACGGTCACTCTGGTGGCGGTGGCTAGGGCGGAGGAGGCCGGGATCGACGGCGAGGGCTCGCCAGAGGTGAAATAGAGCCAAAGATCGAGAGGAGGGCGACGGCGCTCTGCTTTTGCTCGAGGATGGCTCTGTTGGCGTGGGATGAGTGCAGTGAGGGGAGGGGTTCTTATAGGGGTCGCCGGCGGTGGATATGGTAGGGTAATCGGAGGAAACCGAGAGGGATCCCTCCTTTTCCGGCGAGGGCTTTCCAAGCTTCGGGTTTGCTTCCTTTCTCGCGAAATCGCGTCGGCCATGGAGGAAAGGGGGCGGTGGCGTTCGGGGAAAGTGATCTGGGGTCGGATCGGGCGAATCGAGGTGGCCGGTGGCGAGAACAGAAGGTGATCGCCGGGAAAAAGGAAGGGGGGGATCCCCTTCCATCGGAGATAATTGATCTGACAGGTGGGCCCCACCTGTCAGCGGCCAAAGCAAAATAGGGAAGGCCGACAGGTGGCCCCGGGCGACCAGAGAGCGAGGAACGGGTACGGGGGCTGACGGGTGGGCCAGGCGGGGATGGGCGCGGGGAGGAGAGAGGGGACGCAAGCGCCGGCAGGTCGGTCCCACCTGTCGGTGGCTAGCGGCTTGGACTGGGCTGGGCTCGGGGACTTTGAAGGTTGAGGCCCGTTAAGAATTTTAATTCTTTTCTGATTTAATATAAATCCAGTAATTCATATATTTGATTAAGGGTTGAATCACTATTGATAAAAATTTGTAAAAATTCCTGAAATTATGCTTTGGCCTCTAGTTTATCTCATAAAATTTTCAAGTCCAAATTTTGAATATTTCTCCCTGTTTTGGCTTTATTAGGACTCTTTTAGGATTTTCTTTAATTATACATTCCAGAAATGTATTTAATAATATTTTCCTTTATTTTAATTCCTTTTTATTTCTGGGGTGTTACACAAAATCACACAACAAGCATATAGGTTTTGATTGGGTTAATTTAAGGAAAATAAAGTTGTTAAGTTTCTGAAATTCATTTTATGAATATTTTAAAATGAACTATAATGAAATATTGTCCTTTATAAAAGAGATAATAATGTGAACCATTTTATTTTAAGTTTTCTAACTAATTTAAAATAAGAGGTTCAGAGTAAACTTAGTGGTTTCAGTATATTAACAGGAAAAGAATAAAAGATAAATTTTGCTGAAATTGAAATGAATCAATTTGTAATTTACCCTAAAGAGCATTTGAATACTTTATTAAATAAGCATGAAATATTCAAAGTAAACATATTGTTTTTATTGCATTAACATGTAGAAGATAAAATTATAAATTTTCAGGAATTGAAATGATAATTTTTGGAGTTAAAATGCGTCAGATATGAATTTTACAAGTTTAAAACAGTTTCTGGAATTTAATTTTAAATCAAAAACAGCCTCGCGTCCACGATGAACCAGGCTCACGGTGAACCCGCACACTGTGCGCGTGGTCCGGCCAATCCTGGACCGTTGGATTCAGATCCAACGTGCGAGGGCGAGGCGGGGGCGTTAAGTTAACGTGGACGACTGAGATTAAAAGGCTGAACCGGTACGCGATGGATGGCCCAGATTCATCGCGGGATTTAAATACTAGCGAACGGCTCAGATTAAAATGTAACGCTTCGCCGAGATCTGATGGATCCGATTAAACCACACGAGGGATTTAATTGCCACCGTCAGATCTAGATCGCATGGTCGCGATTGAATCCGACACGGCACGGGTACTCGACCCATGCCGGTCGTCTTCTTCGGCGACGATGAGCTGAGCGGGCTAGGGGCCACGGCGAGCGACGGCGAGGGGTCCTAAGGGCTAAAATGAAAAGAGGACACTACGGGGATCACGAGGGTACCGTTGCGGTGGTGAGAGGTCGTCGGAGCGTGGCCGGCGACGAGCGTAGACGAAGGAGGTGTTTAGGTTCCTCGTCGCCGATGGCGTTCTGGCGGAGTTCATCATCGGCGGAGGGGTGGCCGAGGTCGGTGAGGTGCTGGCAGTCACGGAGGTGCAGTCACCGAGGGCAGAGGAGGACTCCGGCGATGGCGAGCGGTGACTGGAGTGCGGGCGGTGGAGGAGTGTTAGAAACTAGAGTGGGTGCGTTCTGTTCGTTCTTGCAGCGTGTGAGCGTGGGGGTCAAATGCGGACGGCCAGTGGGTTTAAATAGGGTCACCGATAGGGAAAGAGGGGGCGCAATTGACGGTAGCCGAGAGTAAACGCGTTTAAACACCGGCGAGCTCGGGTTGCATGTAGGTTCATCGAACCAGGACGTGATCGGGCTGGTTTTAATGGGGGAAACGGTCGCCAGAGCACGGGGGTTTGAATGCCGGGCTCAATTTGGGGAGAGGGGGTCGGGAGCAACAGATCCGAGGCGCATTAAGGTGTCGGCCGATGAGGGGGGATTTGGGGGCGGATCTCATGGAGATGAAGGATCTGATAGACTGTGGCCATAGGCCAGCGAACGCGAGCGAACGGGGTGGTGACTGACGGGTGGGGACGGGCGGTCGGGCGCGAGGGTTCGGTTGGCGCCGAGAGGTGGGGTCGGGTTGTCGGGCGCGCGCGCGAAGAGAGAGGGGTCACTAACGGGTGGGGTCCATTGGTCAGTCGGGGGCATGGGGAGGAGTGGGCTGGGCCAGCCGGGAGAGAGAGAAGAGGGGAAGGGGCGCGTTACTGTTTCAATTCTTTTCCGAATAAAAATAATTACAGAAATTAATTTAAATTATTTGGGCTACTTCCAAGGGTGATAAAAATTTATAAAAATTCTTAAAAATATATTTTGGTCTTGGGAACTCATACAAAATTTTCTAGCCTCTGGTTAGGTCATTTCAACTAGGTTCTAGTTCAAATAGGCTAAGGAGGGCATTAAAGGTATTTCCAAATTAAATAATTCCAGAAATATATATTAAATGATATTTTTATTTCCTTGAAAATTTGGGGTATTGTAGAGCACTCAAAGGACACGATGTGGCGCTTCTATGATAGATTGAGGCATGAGATTTAAGATATCATTTATTATAAAGAATTTAATACTCTTAGCCGTTTGTTCCATCTTGCTATCATTGTAGAGAAAAAATTGTAGGAACGACAATACAAGGAAAGAAACTCCTATCCACGACGAGTGACGAGCACACCGACACTAACCAAGTCTTTCTCCTCTTACAGTTTTTGTCATGCGCCTACACATGTACCTACATCAATATCAATGAGCATATGGCCTTCCATCTCTACACAAGTTGAGGTTTCAGGTAAAAAATCCTTACAGGTACTCGTTGAGGTTGCTTCGATTGTTGAAATTATGGAACATGCTTTGCAATTTGATAATGATGCACTTCACCATGATAGGACTAATAACTATACCATTGTGCATGAGGATGTGAAAGCTACTTTGTTACTTTCAATTTCTGATAAAATTTTTAAAGGTGATATCGAGACATCAGCTAATCTCTACTATTATTAAAACGCCTAGACCTTTCGTCCGTCCGCCTCCCTCCCCGCGCAGTCCGCCGCCCTCCCCACGTGTACCAGCCACCCAACACTGATTCCCGGCCTAGCACAGCAGTGATACTGGCCCGATAGCGATCCCCGGCCCAGCAGCTATGCCTGACACGGCGGCACCCTAGCTCCCATCTGTCCACTCCAGCGATCCCCATCCCCTCGTGCCACCGATCCCAGATCCCCTCACGCCGCCGATCCCCTCGCGCCGCCTCCCCTTCTGCATCGACAAAGCCCCCAGCCATGTGAGCAGGACACAACAAGGTAGCGTGGCAGCCGAGCCGAGCTTTTGTCATGATCCCCTCACACCGCCCTAGCTCCCTGCACCTAGCCACACGCGTAGGATGTGACATGGGAGCGCGGTGGCTGAGCCATCCACGCGCACAGGGCGCGGCATGAGAGCACGGCGGCTGAGCCGAGCTTGGTCAGCGTGCTAGCTCGCGCTGCGCGACGGCTGGGCGTGTGGCTGGCTCGGCCACTGTGGTTCTATGCCGCGTCGCGTGCCACCTCCGCGCTCGGCCCACGCCTTGTCCCTGCTCGGCCCAGTCTTCGCGCATAACCTCCCCTTGACCATGCCGCTGCAACCGTCCACCATCACTGCCCTTTTAACCACCCATCATGCATCACCGAAGCTCTGCTCATACATCTGCTTGCATTCACACCCATCTACAACCTCAGAAGGCAAGGACCCACAGCGGAGGTGCACCACATAGATTGGGATTTTGTTTGTCAGGTTAGCAAGATGAATCTCTTCTTCATTTCCCCTTTGTGTTCATGTGTTCACTGATGCACTCTGCTTCAGTACTTATTGCTGGAACAAGGGTTCTAGCTCTTGGATGGTTTGTGTATTTACTGCAAAATGAGCAAACCTGATGTGAATTGTCGAACTATAGTAGGTCTTGAGTCAAAATATCATGTTTTCTGGGCTGATTGCTACGGTTTCTGAAGCTTTCAGTGTGTCATGTTTACAATGAAGTAATTATGTGATTTTGACAGAGTACATTGCACTTTGCACTGAGTAATTATACAAAATGACCTGTTTTTGATCATTGTGTTGCTCCGATTTGCTGAAAACTACCTATGTTTGAGGTGTTTTTACTCATGGTACCATAGCTAGCTGTTCATTGTATGAAATGATATACAATTGGCAGATTTGGCCTAATTGAAATATGCCATGTAATGGAGCTCCTACATGGAACCAGAAATCAAGTTCTGTAATTATACAGAATGACCTGTTTTTATCATTGTGTTGCTCTGATTTGCTGAAAACTACCTATGTTTGAGGTGTTTTTACTCATGGAAGCATAGCTGGCTGTTCATTGTATGAAATGATATACAATCAAGTAACCAATTTACCTTATTCCAATCACTTTCTTGAAGTCAGACTCTAAAACCCTCACCATGTACTTATAGAAATCAAATTTTGGGTTTGTACTGCAGTGAGTCTGGGATCCAAAAGGACCTAATCATATATTTAGAAAAACAAGGAAAACAAACATTAATAACATAATATAAGTAAATGCTTAAGCAAACACATATTGTTTTATCTGATTTAGACACTGATCCATAAAACTGCTTAACAAAAGAATGCTGAAATTGAAAATATGATGTAATACCATTTCCCACTGCATCTTTCTCAATTTCATCCTCCCACAGTTTCCATTGTTGTATCTGAATAATAGATTACAGTAAAATCAGTGAACTGTAGAAACATGAATTGATAATTTAACTGCAAGACATGTTACAACTTATGAGTGACTTACCTAATTAGCACCTTCTGGAAGCATAGTTGAAACACTGAAAATAACATATACGATAGCCAGAACAAATATGAAAATATGCAACTTATGTATAGTTTCAAGGGACAACAATGAACTTTCCCCTGTTAAAACAAACATTAGAGTTCATATATAGCATTTAATCGGTACTAGGGTTGATTGGTACTAGGGTTGCGCTAGGCAAGATTTCGATCTTATCCTCTCCGGAGATTACCGGGGGTGGGAACCTTCTGGATAGCTACACACATCTTGCTCTTCCTCATCTGGCATCCCATTTCTGCCATCTCTAGACTTCGGGAACCCTAGATAGTGGAGAAGAGTGGACCCGCCTTTGTTTTTTGCTTCGGTTCATTGAATTTTTTTTTCAAAGATACAAAACTATTTCATTAAGAAAATTTCACCTATAGGAATAATTCCACTGTCCAGGGCACATCAGACTATAGATTTAGTAATTAAGTGAATGTAACAAGAAAACATGCAGCTCCCCTTTCATACATTGTTTTTGCATCTGATCATTGAATATGTAAGGAAAGGTACCAGAGTACCAGACATATGCTTAATCTCAAGTCACCTATCTTTTCAAAATGTAGTGTTTTTAGAGTTTCAAAATATAAGTTCAGCTGCTAATTATTCTTTCATAGGATGGACAAACATTTTTGTAAATAAAATAAATGTTATTTAGCTTAAACATTTATATTCAGAATGCATAGATAGAAGGTGTGTACATGCATAGACAGCTCTTGTTTGAAATTGAAAGGTTTTGTTGTTATTGAAAGTACAAACTTATGGCAGGATGAGCTGCTTACCATCAGTCCCTGCCCAAACTTCTCTCAGATTTTGTTGTAGGTTTTATGGTACTTATTAGCATTCTTGTTGTAGCCATTACTAATTTAAGTTTAGTTTTTTGCAGGTTTCGAAGCAGTAAAAGATATTCAAAGCAGTTTAAAGCAGTTCAAAATATTCAAAGTAGTTCAAACCAGTATTCTTACATTTTGGCTGATCAGGTTATATTTATATAATAGCCTTTGGTTCTGTCAGTACATTTATATTTTTATTGGTGATGATGAATCATGTGATGAATTATACATGTTGACTGCCTTCTAACTCATGTAAACATAGATTATTTGCACTCTTCATTAATGGTGATGATGAATCATGTGATGAATTATACATGTGCAATTTAAAGTAGTTCAAAATATTCAAAGTTCAAACCAATATCCTTAATGAACTGGATGTCAAATACCATCTAACCGAGTAGACGATCTGCTGTTTCAGTGTGTTCAAATGAACAGATGCAAATATTGCTAATGGAATCAAATTAAATGAATCATCAGCCTCACCTTAAGAAGGTCCAGACGTGAAAAAAAGATGGTGCATTTCCAGTTTGTTGATTCATCGAGCATGTTTACAAGCTGAAATAAAAAGACCCCATAAAAATTGAAACTCTTTTACAACACAACATAGTACAAGTCACATTGTTAATATAACATACAATGGTGATGCACTCAATACCTCTGGATAGAATTCCTTCCTCCCTGGCAACGAGTAGATAACCAAATGGTTTGCTCCCCTGATCTGCAACGTACAAAATAATGACAAAATGATTACCCTCTACACTAATAGAATGCATGCTTGATAAAATACATCACATCAGAACAAATTATATGTTAGGGCCTTATAGATGTTATGACCTTGTATCTGTGGTAGAAGTGAGATCTCTCTCTACTGAATCAAACATAAAAATTATTTGAAAAGAAAAGTGTGGTGCCAGAACTTTAGCTAAAATTAATTCTTGCTCGTTGTCTTGTATCTGTTCTACCCTGGACCTACATTTAGTGCACATGCATTTTCTATTTTATCATTCCTTGGAAAATAAGAAAAATACCCAAAATTAAGATAAAGTAAATTTAGACGTGGGGAAAATTTTGTATATTTTATCATGTTCGATACCACTGTTCTGAATTTTTTGAGAATTTTTATGAGTATTTTTCTGATTTTGTTTAGCATTTTTATGAGGAATTTCCTTGTTTATTTTTTGAATATTTTCCCCTGTTTATTTGTTTAATATTTTCTCCTGTTTATTTTTTTAACTATTACCAATTTAGCATCATGCCTGCAATACTTTTTAATTGCTTGTGGCCTTACATCTTTTATATTCTGTTTGTCAAATATATTATAAGTCTGCAAAATAAAATATTATAATATATTGTAAAAAATATGAGCATGTCTTATAACTCAAAACAAAAATATTAAACATTCATTTTTAAATTTAATTAATTCAATAATTCTATCGAATTAAAAATGTAACATTATAATCGCCTCAATGGTCTCAAGTATAAATGTGTAGAGTCTGATCAACATGTTTTTATCAACCAAATAAAGCCTTCTTATAATTTAAGTTTTGAACTACTTAGATATATTAATGCTGGCATGCGAAAGAGGACCTATGCTGACCGTCCAACTCGTAATGAGGTGATCCCTAGGTGAGCCTACATTACTAAAACCAACTTAGCTGCAACGATGAAAAATGTTCTGATTTTATTATTTTGCTAAGGTTTATGAAATTTGATGAGATAAAGTTCCAGCACATAGGCCATTCATGGAGTGTCGTCGTCAGAGTAGATGTTAAGTTTCGCCCTGATGAACGTGATGAAACACAACGATTTATCTTAATGGATATTACTGTAAGTTGCACACACGTTGGCATAAATCTTACATAGTAGTGAACATATGACGTATTCTAAACCCTAACATTATATGTAGGGTGCTAAAATAGAAGTCATTGCATCAAAGCAGGAGAATATTAACATGTTTAACATTCAACTAAATGAACGACAATGTTACATTATTCATCGTCTATATTTCCAACCCAATCTTGAAGAGACATTGTATTTTCGGAGCATTACCCATGCCTTTGAAGGTTGCCTTCGGAGAAATACAATAGTTGAGCCTTACATTCTTCCAATCCAATTTTCTCCCTATCCAAAATATCTATTGACATTTCATGATGTGTGGATTCATCCGAATAAGATGTTCGTGGGTACGTTCGTAAATTAAATCTGCGATGCATAGTTTCTAAAAAAGATATGTTGTCTTACTTATAGTATGATTATTTGCACATATATAGGTGGAGTGGTCGTCGATTGGGAAAAGTTAGAACATATTGAAGGCATATAAAGGGAGGTAACACTGATGAATATTAGTTAATTGATAAGTTAGGTACCGTCAATTATATCGTCATAAACAACCACATTGTTGTTGGAAATTGGAAGCTAATGAAAATTTGATCTTCTTTTTTAGTTTAAACATGATAGTTGTTGGAATTTAGGGTGATTGCCTCACTAATCACATATCTGATTGGACAAAAGCTCATCGTAACAACCACATTGTTTTAGGAACTATACTTCGACTTCACAAGAAGCACGGTAATTCAGTCCTAACCCACTTTATCATTCATAAATATATAGTGATGTATTGATGTGGGATTGGAATGGCGACTAGAGGGGGGTGAATAGGCGCCTCGACACTTTCTTTCAAATGTGATGGCCTAATCAAATCATCCAACGCACCTCTAAGGACTCAAATCCATGTTTCAAACTAATCAGCACAATTTAGAACTCAAACAGATTCAAACACCCAAAAACAACTTTGATTCAAGCTTCTGAAACAACCACTATCAAAACACTCACTCTAGAGATCAAATTCAAGTGTAAAACGTAAATCAGAACGTTTTAATTCAATTACAATTGAGATTCAAACACTTCTGAAATTTTTCGGATGGTGAATAGTGAATGTAACTTCAGCAATGTGTATTTGTCAAATTTAGTTTCAGATTGCAAGTTTCCTTCTCAATTTTATTTCAGATCAGCACAAGAGCATATAACACTTAATCAAGACAACTATAATCTGAACCTACAAAATTGCTGCACTACAATTTCGGATTTCTTACAATGAAACCAACACTGCAATACTGTAGCAGATCTGACAATAGAAATTTCAGGCAATCAAATTTAACCAATTGAACAGGAACACAAGTTAAAACTAAACTGAAATTCAGTACTTCATGAAGTTGAACAGAAAACACATCAATCACAAATTTAGATTGAAACAGATTATGAACACTATTCACGGTAAGATTTGTTTCAAGGGAATAAAATTCCTGGTTCTGAATTTGAGTAATCACAAAAAGCTGAGCTGCAAGAATATACTCTGATAAACACAGCAGACCGAATTACTCTACACTTGTAGCAACAATTCAGATCACTTATCCAAACTCAAAACAGCATTGGACCTACAATTCTTATACTGAACTGAAAACTGCAATCCACTTTCAAAAGAGACATTAGCAATATTTATACACTACTTCAAAACAGTACCACTAGATAGAACAACAATTTGCCTAGGTTAATTATATTCAAACTGCATTCAAACCATGAGTACAGCAATATCATGACCAATCAGAGAATGCAATTGAAGTACATGTCATACATTTGAGACATAACTGAAAGCTATGTTCTAATCCTGAATATTGCAATGAGTTGATAAAAAATTCAGAATAGGATGATCAGAATGTTTCAAATAGGTTTGATCTAAACATTTGAAATAAATTCAATTCAACATTCTATAAGCCACATCTGATTAATTGTCATCAACAAATATTCATTCAACCACCTCTGAATGGATTAAACTTGAGTATATAGAGACAAAATCAGTAGTGAACAGAAATTTGCATCAAGTAAAACTGAGACTATACTCAAATCAGAACCAATTCAAATGAACAAGGGTAAACCACAAATATCTCAATGAACTTTAGTATAAATCACACATGTATCTAGTTCAGATCGACAAGATTTCACATAGAAACTTATATGAAACTTACACAATCAGACACTAACAGAAAATGCCTCTGAAGGATGATCAGGTGTTGGGGGAAAATACTTCATCATCGGGGTCACTGCTGCAACAAGGCCAAGGCAGGTGATTTAGTCGAAGGCTTCCAGCATCTGACTCCGGTTATGTACTAGGACAAGTTCGAAGGATAGAGGCGAACTCTAGTTCGGAGTATATCTTCGAACATTGACTCTTCAGAGAGCTTCCTTGCCAGCTAAGATGGAAGGCTTATTTTCTTTCTCATTAGATTAGTCTTTTACCGTTTTAGCCCTATTAAGGGTACCGAATAGTTTCCACTATGTCGGTTGTAACAGAGGGGTAAAAGGGTCTTTTCCTTAAGGTTTTGGCCTATAAATACCCCCCATTTTACCATGTAATGATCATCGAATACTGAGTTATTCAATACACATCTTCGAACTACTTCGAGCTATTATCCAATTTGGAGGCTTGAAATAGTTCACTTCACAAATACTTCGTTTGTTAGTTTCTAAACTCTGAAAACCTGTTAGCGTAATATTTTACGCCTACAGTTGGCACCGTCCATGGAAAACCTAGTCCAAAAAACTTCGTTCTCTACCAAGTTCTCAAACCATGCCTCCCAAGCAGAGTTCAGGTGGTAGTCCTACTCGGAGGTCCCCTCGGACCTCCGGAGTAAGATCTTCGAACACAGTCGAGGTCAGAGGATCTTCGGCAATTCCTCCACCTCAGACTCCCGAAGGGATTCCCCTTCCTCGAGCATACGGAGTTCCTCCCCCAACTCCATCCATACTTCGGCCAACCGGAGTCCCTCTTCCACCTCAGATTCCGCTTCGAACTGATGCGTACAGTTCTCAAGACCCAGAAGGTGCTTCCAGAGGAGATGAAGATGGTCTTGGTGATATGGCCGCCCAAATGGCCAGTTCCAAGTTGAAGTAGCGAGGTGGCGGCAAGAAGCCGTAGATAGGCTTCATTCTCAGGCCATCCCGGTCATTCCTGAAGTGCCCCAAGATGACAAACTTCCTTATCCCGAAGCCCCAGAGAATGCTTCCTTCGACAACGAGTCTCCGCTGCATCCCGAGCTACAGAAAGTGCGCTTTGATCCTAAGTTTAAAACTTCGAAGCTCTGCAAATACTCTGGAGACGAAGTCCCTGGGGAGTTCTCCCGTTCTTATGCATTAGCAATTGAGGCCAGTGGAGGAGTGCGAGACACCATGGCCAAATGTTTTCCTTTAGCTCTTCAATGGGTGCCACTGTGGTGGTTTTGGTCCCTAAAGCCAGGGTCAATCAGAACCTAGGAGCAACTAAGGAAGAAGTTCTTAAGCAACTTTCAGGGTACCTTCGTACCCCCAATGTCTACAGGAAGCCTTTTCCAGGTGAAGCAGCTGCCCGGAGAGACTTTAAGGCAATTTTTCAAGCGCTTCGCCCATACGAAGTCGCAAATTCAAGGGTTAACTACATCCTCCGTAGTTGATGTAGCTCGAGAGGGAGTTACCCATGCGAGCCTCCTTGATAAACTTCACCGGAAACAGATATCTTCTGTCGCTCAATTGATGTCTTATTTCGAAGAGTATGCAAGGTCAAAAGAAGGGTGGCTTCGGAGAACTACTGCAACTCCGTCAATCCTGCAAGAAGTTATGCTGGAAGTGAAAACTTCAACACTTTCGCAGGGGCCTAGTTTTGAAATTCAGCATGACAGGCGTCGGGCGCAAAAGCATCCTCGTTCAGAAATCCTGAACATTGCACCTCCGCAGAAATTTGCCCCTAAGACTTCGCAAGCTTCAGGAAGCAAGACCAGCGGCTGGAGGCCGCCAGGGAAGCCGGCTAGCAAAGCCCAGGCCTTCTTCTGATGTGTCCATGGTGAGAATCGAAGTCACACAACTGATGCGTGCAAGTCTATACTCGCTTTAAGAGGCGAGTACCTTGAAAGAACTTTGGGTCGAGGCACTACTGACCGAGTTCCTCCCGATGTGCGTCCGGAGCCTGTCCAGGCTGTGGCACGTATAGATAACTTCGACCCTGCAAGACAACCTCCGGTGGTCAATATTATGCCACCTCCGAAGCAGGAAGATGGTCAAGATCGAGGTAAAAGGGTAGTCCTCCCCATTTCGGAAGGAAGGACTCTTGGAAGTATGCCGAAAAGACAGAGAATAGAATATGTCCGAGAAGTGGGCCATATTGGAACCTCTTCGTCCGCAGCTGCCATGCCTAAATGGTCCCAGGTGCCAATATCTTTTTCCGCAGATGATGCAGCGAGCATAAAGTTTCCACATGCAGATCCACTTGTCATCACTGCCGACATAGCAGCTACTGAAGTCCGGAGAGTACTGATTGACGGAGGGAGTTCAGCAGATATTATCTTCGTCCAAGCCTTCGATCAACTATGTATCTCTAGAAAGCATCTTCTCCCAGCAGCTCGTCCTTTACAAGGCTTCGCAGGACCCCCTCTTGATGCCCTCGACCAAATAGGTTTGTAGGTCACTTTCCGGTTAACCTTAGGAAAGCTAAGGGAACACCAGTTGTACGCCAAGTATAGCAAGTGTAAATTTTGGACGGCAGAAGTAAAGTTCCTTGGACACATCATCTCTGCGCAAGGTATCGCAGTGGACCCTGCCACCGTAGAAGCAGTTACGGATTGGCTGCCACCCACAAACGTATCTGAGATACGAAGTTTTCTGGGTTTGACCGGATATTATCGGAGATTTATCGAGAATTTTTCCAAGATAGCCAAGCCTATGACCAAGTTATTGCAGAAGGGAGAGAAGTTTGAATGGACTTCCGAGTGCGAGGAAAGTTTTCGCACCCTCAAGACCTGGCTGGTGTCAGCACCCATACTGACCCTACCAGATATCCAGAAGGACTTTCATGTTTATTGCGACGCATCTCGCCAAGGATTGGGATGTGTTCTTATGCAAGATGGGAAGGTTATTTCATACGCCTCTTGTCAGTTGAGACCCCATGAGTTGAACTACCCGACCCATGATTTGGAATTGGCCGCCGTTGTGCACGCCCTTAAGATATGGAGGCATTACTTGGTCAGAAATCGCTGCGAAATCTTGACGGATCATAAGAGTTTGAAGTACATCTTCACGCAGCCGGACCTCAATCTGAGGCAAAGACGATGGTTGGAACTAATAAAGGACTACGACCTAGGTATTCACTACCACCCCGGAAAAGCAAATGTGGTAGCTGATGCATTGAGTCCGAAAGGATATTGCACCGCCATCGTGATTCAGGACCACGCACCTTTGTTATATAAGGAGATGGAAAAGTTGAATCTCGGGTTAACCACCGGAGCATACCTAGCCACCTTGGAGACTCAACCAGTCCTATTCGAGCAGATCCGTGAGGCTCAGTTAGAAGACCCGGATATAGCAGCCATAAAGAAGAACATGAGGCAAGGTAAAGCCCTAGGATTTTCAGAAGACGAGAATGGCACCATATGGTTTGGAACAAGGATCTGCGTGTGAGATAAACCAGAGATAAAAACCCTTATCCTAAGGGAGGCCCATGATACTCTGTACTCCATCCACCCCGGGAGTACCAAGATGTACCAGGACCTGAAGGTACGCTATTGGTGGGTTAGCATGAAAAGAGAGATTGCTCAGTTCGTCACAGAATGTGACACCTGCAGACGAGTAAAGGCAGAACACCAGCGACTTGTAGGACTGTTACAACCACTTAAAGTGCCTGAATGGAAATGGGAAGAGATCGGTATGGACTTCATTACCGGACTTCCAAAGACCCAGCTTGGATATGATTCTATTTGGGTAATCATCGACTGGCTAACGAAAGTAGCACACTTCATAGCCGTCAAGACAACCTTCAGTGGCCCTAAGCTCGCAGAGTTGTATATGGCCCGCATCGTGTGTCTTCATGGTGTACCTAAGAAGATCGTGTCTGACAGAGGAAGTCAGTTTACCTCTCGTTTTTGGAAGAACCTTCAAGAGGAGATGGGAACGAGACTAAACTTCAGCACTGCTTACCACCCTCAAACAGATGGACAAACGGAAAGGGTGAATCAGATATTGGAAGATATGCTACGGGCATGCGTCTTGGATTTTGGAGTGACATGGGACAAGAGTTTACCGTACGCTGAGTTTTCGTACAACAATAGTTATCAAGCCAGCCTACAGATGTCCCCGTTCGAAGCCCTATATGGACAAAAGTGTAGGACGCCTCTACTTTGGGATCAAACTGGAGAATCCCAAGTATTTGGAACAGACATCCTTCGAGAAGCCGAAGAAAAGGTACGGGTTATCAGAGACCGACTCAAGACTGCCCAATCTCGACAGAAGAGCTATGCGGACAACCGTCGTCGAGATCTAGCCTTTGAAGAGGGAGACCACGTCTACCTTCGAGTCACACCTCTCCGTGGTACTCAATGGTTTAACATGAGAGGAAAGTTGGCCCCTCGATATGTTGGACCTTTTCCCATTGTTCAACGCCAAGGCGAAGTCGCTTATCAGTTGGAACTGCCACCCTCATTGGCTGGGGTACATGATGTGTTTCATGTGTCCCAACTAAAGAAGTGTCTCCGAGTCCCCACAGAGCAAGTGGACCTACAGCAATTGGATGTTCAAGAGGATCTGACCTACGTGGAAAAGCCCGTTAAGATCTTGGAAGTAAAAGAGAGGACCACCAGAAGCCGCGTCATCCGCTTCTGTAAGGTTCAGTGGAGCAATCATCCCGTAGAGGAGGCTACATGGGAAAAAGAGGAAGAACTCAAGGCACAGCATCCTGAGCTATTCGAGGATTGATCCAAATCTCGAGGACGAGATTCTCTGTAAGGGGGATAGGATTGTAACACCCCAAGATTTAAAAAGAAATATATTAATAAAGGAATTTTTGGAATTATATATTAAAGAAAACTCCTAAAGAGCCCTATTAAAGCCAAACAGAGAATAATACTCAGAATTTGGACTTGAAAAATTTATGAGATAAACTAGAGGCCAAAACATAATTTCAGGAATTTATACAAATTTTTATCAACAGTGATTCAACCCTTAATCAAATAAATGAATTACTAGAATTATTTTAAATCAGAAAACATTTATAATTCTAAATGGGCCTCAACCCTCAAAGTACCCCAAGCCCGGCCCAGTCCAGCTGCGTGTCACCGATAGGTGGGGTCCACCTGTCGGCGCACTCCCACGCCTCTCTCTCCCACCCGCGCCCCGCATGGCCCCACCCATCAGCCTCTCCCCTCCCGCTTTCACTCCCTGACAGCCATGGCCCGCCTGTCGGCCTCTTCCTTTTTCGTTTCGGCTGCTGATAGGTGGGGGCCACCTGTCAGAAGCTTCGTCTTCGATGGAAGGGGATCGCTCCCCTTTCCTTCCGGCGACCACCTTTCCAATTTCCCACCGCCGGCCACCGCGTTCACTCGGATTTCCCCCGGATCACCTTCCCCGAGCACCACCGCCCTCTTTCCCTCTATAGCCGATGCGTTTTACCGTTTAGGAAAGCTTGGCCGTGGGTTAGGAATCCCTCGCGAGAGATCTTGGGAAACCCATGGTCCCCTTCCCATTTAACGCCGGCAAGCCCCCTATTTAAACCCCTGTGGTCACCGCCCTCTGCCCACACCGTCGTAGCCCAAGCCCGAGCGAGAACAGAGCGCCCCGTCCCATTTTCGGGTCCCCTCTCTGTTTTGACTCCGGCGAGCCCTCGCCGGTGACTCGAGCCTCCACTGCCCTCGCCGACGACACCCCTGTGATCGCCACCTCCCACCCGTCATCGGCCTCACCTCCATTGGCCGTGGGCGCCGTCGGATCGCCGTCGCCGTCGAGATCCCGAAGACCTCTTTCGTCTACCCTCGCCGCCGGTCGCCGTCCGTCGCCTTTCATCACCACCGAAGGTATAACCGAGACCGCCATGACCCCCTCTATCCATTTTAGCCTAGAGATAGGACTATAGGTGCTCGCCGCCACCGTCGCCACCACGCCCGAACACGCCGGAGCCGGAGACGAAGGGGGCTAAGTACCCCTTACGCCCGTGCCGTGTCGAATCGTGTCATGGCCGTCCGATCACGATTGGAGGGCTATGATTAAATCCCTTCGGGATCTAATCAGAGCCCTCGGATCCGGTCAAACTAGTACCCGGTGATCTCAGCCGTTGATCAAAACATAAAACCTTGGCTCGATCTCAAGCGTCCACGTCATACCTATTCACAGGTTTTAATCTCAGCCGTTCATTTTCATTAAACCTTCCCGCCTCGCGCCTGGGCCTTGGATCTTGATTGAATGACTCAGAGCGATTGGGTCCACGCGCACAGTGCAGCGGTCCACTGTGGGCCTGGCTCACCGTGGACTAAATCCTATTTTCTGTTTAAATAAAATTCCAGAAAAATGTTTAAAATTTGAAAATTCATAACTTGCTCATTTTAACTCCAAATTTAACCATTCAAATTTTATTAAATTCAGAATTTTATTCTCTACACATTAATGCCATAAAAACAGTATGTTACTATTACCCAATATAATCTTATAAATTAAATGAGCAAAAACCCCTTAGGAATAAAATAGTAAATTTAGAAAATAAATTAGGAAAAGCCTTAAAATATAGGTTTTACTCTTTTTCACCAAACTTCAGAATATTAACACTTTATTTCACATAATAAAAGCCATAAACTTGTATGTTTATTATTTGGTGAAGTTTTTATCTGTTTATTGAATGTATTGTTTATTTTTCCGTATCGAGAAGACTACGAGTTTGTCGAGGAGCCAGAATTTTACCCCGAGGTTCCTCCATCACCATTTGCTGAGCAAGGCAAGTCACAACCCCCATTTTGATCATAATTGAGCCCATGTTTAATAAATTATCGCTATAACTCATAGGATAATATTGCATTAGTCAAATAACAAGCCCTACACTATATCTATTAGATCCCCGTCCTTGTGTGCAAACCCAAGCCATGCTTATTGAGCCATAACTCCTTGTCACTCTACCATAAAAATATTAGCTAGTGCCCAATGTACAGGCACAACTGCTATAGGATAAAAAGAATGAGTCGTGGATAGTTGGAATATGTTATATGAATTTCCCCGTTATTCTCGTCTCTAGACTCTGTTGGAGTTGGCTATGTTATAAGTATGGTGGGTTCCGGGTGCAAGCTAGGGCATTGGTTGGTCGCACCCGGGGCACTATAAGGACCGGTCTGCGGGATCTGTTGCAAAGCACTTCCGTACCAACCACAAGTCTAATGGGTAAGTCCTAACTGAAAGTATGGAACAATCCGACTCGATGCACCATAGTGGAGGGGGCAAGGGGCAACCTGCGGGTGACTTGTACCGATGTGGCTCAAGGGGGGGGGGGTATGGTGAGGCTCGACGCGTCGAGACACGATACGAAACCCATAAGAGGGTGCTGTCGTGTCGAGGAGGACCATATGGAAGGTTTTGGCACGAGTTCCCGTGGTATGGGTCATCTCGTTACACTTTGGTGTAAGTGATGAGTGCGTGCCTTGTGGGTACAGTGGTACATCTCTGATCAGAGTATTTAATCTTTTCGAAAATCCGAGCCCACGGTCAAGGGCGGGTTGTGTAACTACTCGCAGTTAGTTTACTATTGTTTGAATGGTTGAGTTATCCATGGCATGTAAGGACTGTTGAGCGAGGTGGGGCTGACTGTACCCCTCGAGTTAGAAGATGATGATGCATACACATGTTTACGTTTTAGTACTAATAAATTGCTCACATTTAATTGCTTTACAAAATTATGCTCTTCCGCAAAATTAGCCATTATCTCCCTTGTTATTATCTTGCATTATATTTGCATTTGGTGGCTTGCTGAGTACGTTTGTACTCACCCCTATTGACTTACACCATCAGAGCCCGTCTACTACGAGGAGGATGAAGGTCTGGAGTAGCGACCCAGTCAAGGCGAGACTAGAAGGAGGCGTTCATCTAGGACCCTTTATTTTATTAGTTTCTCTTCACCTTTATTCACTTTTGTATTAATGCGGTCTACGAACCGTGAATGATTGCTCGTACTTGTACGTGGTCGCATGATGAACGTCTTGATTATTGATTTTCTATGGAATTTCAATAAAGTCCCGATTTATTAAATCAGGGCGTGATAGTCGCCCCCGAATCTGGTGCTACTGATAGCCCTAGATCTTTGTAGTAGCAAAGTACTCCGAGAGCAACTACTTGACCGGAGATCTCTCCATACCGAATACCTGCTGTCTTCATCATCTTCGCTGCTCCTTGGATCATCTTTAGCCGTCGCAGCAAGGGGACGTTGTCACTCGAAGGTAGTGTCCAAAGAGTACCGAAGTACTCCAGAACACCTAGAAGATTATTCATGACCTCCACTGCTACCTTCTCCGACTTCACTTTATCTTCAATTAAAGCATCCCTTGATGAAGTTAGCTCATCTGCCATAGCAGATAGTCTAGCTGACTACGTAGCCAAAGAGCTCTTCTGGCTAAGCAGGTTGCTAGCTTCCTCCTTGGCTTTGGCCTTCTCCTCTTGAAGCTTAACCAGCTCAGCCCTCGCCGTGGCATGCTCCACCCACATTTTCTCTTTTTCAGCTCGAAGCACAATTTGTTCAGCTTCGAGCTTCTTATTTGCATCTTCCAAACCAAGTCTGGCCCTCCACTCCACTGCAACCATCTCGTCTAAGCTGGAGATTAGAACTTCAGAGCCGTCAAGACTCCTCTAGAGAGCAGTAATCCTCTCCTGAAGACGAAGGCTTCCGCGCTCATTCGAGACGGCTGTAGCTCGAGCCAAAACTATTTGCTGTGAAGAGAAAAAGCAAGGTGAGGAATTATTCATAAGTTGAAATTAATCTTGTTTTGCAGACACTTTATACCTGGTACGCTGCCCATTCCCAGGCTGAGTTGAGCTTCGAACCCTCAACTTCGCTAAGTATGGCCACTAAGTCTGTCCCCCCAACTTCGCGGTTAGCTCGATCCAAAGGCTCGAGCAGGGCCCGAAGTCCGGTCCTTCGCTCCAAAAAAGGAGCTAGGAGGGGGAGCATAGACAGAGCCCTATGATCGTCCTCATTCGGCGAAGGGTCGGAGTGCTGAGCTGCATCTTCGGAGACCTCGGTGGACTGCCCCCCCTCCGTAGATTGACCTCCGTCTGTTGATTCAGATGGAGTTAATCTTGAGTTCAGAGCAGGAAAGGGGTCCATTTTGCCTTTACCTTTTCCAGGTTCCATCTGCGCAGCTTTTGGAACCGACCCTGGAGATGTTGAGGTCCCAGGAACAGTATCTTCAGGAGGAGAAACCTCTATGGGAGCGGACCCTGCCAAAACAAAGGTATTATGTAATACATAATTTTGCAGGGCAAAGAAAAATGCAGTTCAAGTGAAGTTTACCTCTGTAGCCCTGCCGGTGGAGGAGCACTGGGCTACTCGGAGGATCGAAGGCCACTTCGAAGTCATCATCAGACTCGGTGGCTGGAACCAAAGGGTTGATTGCTGGAGCCTCCCTGGGAGCAACAACTACCACTTCATCTGGAATCGAAGCCTGTTAAGCTGGAACTTCGACTCCGCCTTTAGCAACAGAGGCTTCTTGATGCAGCAAGTCTGACTGGACGCTTGAGGTCTTAGCCTGTCTAGAGCTTTCTGGAGCATCTGGCACGCTGGCTGCGTCCCCAGTGTCCGCATCCGCTCGGGCTTCGTCTTCAGCAATTAGGTCCACAAGGACCCTTCCCTCATCTTCAGAGGAATCGGAGGGCGAAGCCACTGGACTTGAAGGAGCCACTTTCTTTGGCTTTCGGGCTAGCTTTTTCACTGGGGTCTTAGACGGAGCCGAAGGCCCGTCATCGGCTTTCCTCTTCTTCGGCCCTTGCTCAGAAGGTACCCAGTCTAGAAGAGGAGGGGGCGCAACTCCGAGTATGCCCCATACTCGGTTGAGCCGCTCCCAGCTACCCACTAGTTTTTTCCTCCACTCCTTTTCGGCCGAAGTTGGAACCCCCAGGATATTCTCCGAAGATCGAGTAACTTGCTTTGAAGTCATAGGAGCTTGAGAAGCTACAAGATAAGTTTGCATTAGTCATTTCATAAAACAATTATATATAAAACATGTTGTGTTTCGAAGCTACCTGCAGGGCTCGAGTCCGAATAAATCTTTCGGAGTCCACCCTTCGGATCTTCTTCGAAGATGATAGGCCAGTTGACCATCAGAGGCAGAATTGGGAGCCCAATGAACTCCTCTTCTAAGTCCTGCATGCTCATGCGGTGACTAATCCTTTCGAGCATGCTTAGGCGAGCTTCGAGCTGGCCGGGGTCTGGGTGAACTTGGGCTTCTATTCGGAAGTGTATATCTTGTAGAGGTCTGGCCAGACGACTGCCTGCTCCAACTTCGGCATAGAACCACCGGAGAATCCAATCTGTGTACCATCTGGCGTTGATGGATTTCGCTGGAAATCTCAGTTGGAATTCGTCCCGAAGTCTGAAGTTAATACTGTCGAAGGCTATCACAGTTTTCTCTTCTCCAGAACCTTGGTAAGTTTTTGGTTGGAAAGACGCCCTGTGCAGTGCTGCAAAAATTTCTGCTCTTCCTTCGTAGCCTTCAGCTCATAGCGCCCATTCGAAGATGGCCAAGAACGATATTACATTCGGAGATAGCCGAGGAAGAGTAACATGAAACAAATCTAATACCTCCGAAAGGAAGTCCACTGCTGGGAGTCCTAACCCCACTTCGAAGAAGGCTTCGAAGACCACCACTTCTCTAGGACTCGGAGCGGGGATGGTTTCCTTTCCTGGTTTCCTGATGATGACCCTTGAGCCAATCTTCCCTTCTACTGCCACTGCGATCATCTCCCTCTTGGAGATAGATGGCCCCAGTGTATAAGATTGGTCCGGATACTTCGAAGAGGCCGTAAGGAGATCTTGAGAACTGGTATGTTGGGGATTCCCCATCGGAGCCGCCGCCGCTGGCGCCACTAATGATGCTGCAGCTGCCGCTGCCGCTGCCGCTGCTTGCTGCCGGGCTAGGGCCGAAGCCGCCCCAGGAACCTTGAAGCTAGTTTTCGCCATGAACTCGCGCCGAGTGCTAAAACTAGAGTCTGGAGGCTAGGGCTTGGTTGCGAATAGACGATGAGAAAGGTATTCGAGAAGTGTCTGGGTCCTCTATTTATAGCCCAGGCCCACAATTTTTTACCGTTCGTATTTGCCGTTTCACATTCTTGACCGTTATTCTTTGCGAACTCAATGCACTGCGTAACTTCTGCTGGAAGGAAAAAGCCAACGGCTATTTCTTCTAAGTTTAAAAGGCTTTCTGGCTTCTTAAGTCAATTCTGGGATTGTTCGAATGTAACTTTCTTAGGAATCGATTCGAAGTCTTGAATCGTCATATCTTTCGGAGGTTGACTAAATCCGTTAACCCTTATGCATGATTATTTTTCTTGTGTATACTGCTCTCCTGACATTACAGATCTAGCGGAGAAGCGTATTCGAGGGGCTACTGTTGGGGGAAAAATACTTCATCATCGGGGTCACTTCTGCAACAAGGCCAAGGCAGGTGATTTAGTCGAAGGCTTCCAGCATCTGACTCCGGTTATGTACTCGGACAAGTTCAAAGGATAGAGGCGAACTCTAGTTCGGAGTATATCTTCGAACATTGACTCTTCAGAAAGCTTCCTTGCCAGCTAAGATGGAAGGCTTATTTTCTTTCTCATTAGATTAGTTTTTTACTGTTTTAGCCCTATTAAGGGTACCGAATAGTTTCCACTATGTTGGTTGTAACAAAGGGGTAAAAGGGTCTTTTTCTTAAGGTTTTGGCCTATAAATACCCCCCGTTTTACCCTGTAATGATCATCGAATAATGAGTTATTCAATACACATCTTCGAACTACTTCGAGCTATTATCCAATTTGGAGGCTTGAAATAGTTCACTTCACAAACACTTCGTTTGTTAGTTTCTAAACTCTGAAAACCTGTTAGCGTAATCTTTTACGCCAACATCAGGTTTATTGAAAAACACTGTACCGATTCTGAAAAACTCACTTGCTCACTATAGATTTACCAGAAACACTAGAGTATACTGTGTTCATCTGATAATTGCCATAACAACAAATTTTCTCAAGGAAACATCCAAATCTGATCAAGGATAAACAGGATTCAAACTCTGAACTACAAGAAAAACAGACTAGATCATGGACTCCATGTGAAAATTTTAACCAAACCAAGCAACAAATCTAGTCTGAATTTGAATCAATCACACCCAAATAGAATCACACAAAAACCATCTCAGATCATCAAGCAAATCACAGAAAATTCGAAGTGAAAATACTTGAATCAATTGCTGAAAAAATCTGGTTTCTGGATGGTGAACATTCTTGCCGACAGGGCTGTAGCAATCCGGCAAAACCTCCTGGTGCTATTCACAGTAAGGCAATTTCAGCAGGAGAAAAACTCTTGGTTGATCAAACTTTGCAAGAGGAAAAAGTGGATTTGATTTCTATAGCTCGAATGTTCTTGATACCCCTTGTGTTCGGCTAGGAAGAGTAACGTGAAACAAATCTTATACCTCCGAAAGGAAGTCCACTACCGGGAGTCCTAACCCCGCTTCGAAGAAGGCTTCGAAGACCACCACTTCTCTAGGCCTCGGAGCGGGGATGGTTTCCTTTCCTGGTTTCCGGATGATGACCCTGAGCCAAACTTTCCTTCTACTACCGCTGCGATCGTCTCCCTCTTGGAGATAGATGGCCCCAGTGTATAAGATTGGTCCGGATACTTCGAAGAGGCCGTAAGGAGATCTTGAGAACCAGTCTGTTGGGGATTCCCCGTCGGAGTCGCCGCCGCTGGCGCCACCAATGATGTTGCCGCTGCCGCTGCCGCAGCTTGCTGCCGGGCTAGGGCCGAAGCCGCCCCAGGAACCTTGAAGCTAGTTTTCGCCATGAACTCGCGCCGAGTGCTAAAACTAGAGTCTGGAGGCTAGGGCTTGGTTGCGAAGAGACGATGAGAAAGGTATTCGAGAAGTGTCTGGGTCCTCTATTTATAGCCCAGACCCACAATTTTTTACCGTTCGTATTTGCCGTTTCGCATTCTTGACCGTTATTCTTTGCGAACTCAATGCACCGCCTAACTTCTGCTGGAAGGAAAAAGCCAACGGCTATTTCTTCTAAGTTTAAAAGGCTTTCTGGCTTCTTAAGTCAATTCTGGGATTGTTCGAATGTAACTTTCTTAGGAATCGATTCGAAGTCTTGAATCGTCATATCTTTCGGAGGTTGACTAAATCCGTTAACCCTTATACATGATTATTTTTCTTGCGTATACTGCTCTCCTAACGTTACAGATCTAGCGGAGAAGCGTATTCGAGGGGCTACTGTTGGGGGAAAATACTTCATCACCGGGGTCACTGCTGCAACAAGGCCAAGGCAGGTGATTTAGTCGAAGGCTTCCAGCATCTGACTCCGGTTATGTACTAGGACAAGTTCAAAGGATAGAGGCGAACTCTAGTTCGGAGTATATCTTCGAACATTGACTCTTCAGAGAGCTTCCTTGCCAGCTAAGATGGAAGGCTTATTTTCTTTCTCATTAGATTAGTTTTTTACCGTTTTACCCTATTAAGGGTACCGAATAGTTTCCACTATGTCGGTTGTAACAAAGGGGTAAAAGGGTCTTTTCCTTAAGGTTTTGGCCTATAAATACCCCCCGTTTTACCCTGTAATGATCATCGAATACTGAGTTATTCAATACACATCTTCGAACTACTTCGAGCTATTATCCAATTTGGAGGCTTGAAATAGTTCACTTCACAAACACTTCGTTTGTTAGTTTCTAAACTCTGAAAACCTGTTGGCGTAATCTTTTACGCCAACATCAGGTTTATTGAAAAACATTGTACCGATTCTGAAAAACTCACTTGCTCACTATAGATTTACCAGAAACACTAGAGTATACTGTGTTCATCTGATAATTGCCATAACAACAAATTTTCTCAAGGAAACATCCAAATCTGATCAAGGATAAACAGGATTCAAACTCTGAACTACAAGAAAAACAGACTAGATCATGGACTCCATGTGAAAATTTTAACCAAACCAAGCAACAAATCTAGTGTGAATTTGAATCAATCACAGCCAAATAGAATCACACAAAAACCATCTCAGATCATCAAGAAAATCACAGAAAATTCGAAGTGAAAATACTTGAATCAATTGCTGAAAAAATATGGTTTCTGGATGGTGAACATTCTTGCCGACAGGGCTGTAGCAATCCGGCAAAACCTCTTGGTGCTATTCACGGTAAGGCAATTTCAGCAGGAGAAAAACTCTTGGTTGATCAAACTTTGCAAGAGGAAAAAGTGGATTTGATTTCTATAGCTCGAATGTTCTGGATACCCCTTGTGTTCGGCTAGGGAGGGATTATATATCCCACCAACTCCACATTCTAGAAGGCATTTTTTACAATCAGCCCCCAAGAAAGACCCAAATTACAAAACTGAAAATAACAACTAGAAATACCCTATTTTACTCTAGAAAATTACAAATGACCCCTCTTTAGAATATTTCCAGAATATATATACTCCAAAAATACTCTAAAAAGTGCACACTATGACACTAAAAACTTTAAACTAAAACTTGACACTATTTTATTGAATTAGGAAAAACAATAAACGATTTGACGGTTTTCAGCAAAAACCGACAAAGCCTTTTCAGCCCTTCGACTCGTGACACCGCTTCGCGACTCCGAGCGCCAGCAAGCCACTTCCGCTCTTGATCCCCTCGAGCCACTGGAATGCTTGTGCTGGCCTCCCTCTCGCGAACACGGTCGACACGCCATCGCAGTCAGCCGTCCGTTCGAGTCTCGCTTCGTCTCTTCGTGCACTCTTGAGATCTTCTCCAACTTCGCCCGGCCTCCCTAATCCTCAGCATCAAGCTCCCCGCTCGACCCTCGATCACCCGCCGTCGACAGTCGGTCATCATCTCCACCCTGCACAAACAAGACAAGCCAAAACAAGAACACGACGCACCGCCGAAACCCTCGGTATCCACACCTTCACTCCACATCGAAACCCTAGATGCACTCCACATACTCTCGATCGCTCATTCGCTTAGACTCTCATCCTTGTCAATCACTCATCATCAGACCGAAACCACCCTTGGTTTCTCAATTGAATTACACTAATATTTGTTCTACTTAACGATAGGATGTTTAGAGACTTCAGAACACACTGCGATAAAGTTTAATTCGATTCATCCAGCAACACTACCTTTGCAAAGTAAGTAGTTCCAACAATACAAACACAATCTAATTATGTAATACATCACATAATATTATAGATATTGTTAATTATTTTTCTTTGAAATACAAATGTAGACTTGCGGCAACGTGTGAGTACAAGAATTATAGATCTAAGATTTGTCAATAGGTTCATGGAAGCTAGATGGATATACTTGGGAACGATTTTTTGTTCTGATTGTCCGTAGTGTAACAGTCTTGTGTGTGCGTGTCGTGATGTGCGCTTGTTTATTTACTTCCCCATATTCTAGTTTTTGTATTCATTTCGTTGAACCTATTGTGTATTCCCTTTGAAGTTATTTGAATGTAATAATTGTATTCGAGTACATGTCTCAAATTTTGATACGCTTATTTACAAACTGAAAACATTATTCACTATAATACTCTTATTCCTAACCTTGAAAGAATATTTTCTTTCCTCTAACACAATATATAGATCCAATCTTGATTAATCATTATTCAATCCTCAATATAATTATTCATAATTAAATGCCCTATTTAAAATAACAAATTTCTAATCCAAACCTTCAAAATTTATAACCTTTTCACCCAAAATAAGTATTCTAAATCACTCTTTCGTCCCAAGAAAAATCATTAAAAAACTCAAACACTTCTCTCATTCAAATTTACGTTCCATCTCTAATATTTCATCTCAAAGTACAAGGTGTCTTGTATGGCACAATCCCTCTGTATCTTTTATCTGAAAACAACAAGTGTGCTTGCTTCTGTCACAATTTATATAGGAACTTTTTATTTTCTTGCTTCCATGTATCGTTTGTTAGGTGTTTGTGCTTGTTATTTACCTTCATGTGAATGAGAACCGTCATGGTTAAACAATGTATTTAATCGATAGGTCGCTGGACGTCACGATAAGAAAGCTATCAACCATGTCAGAAAATATGATGAGAAGAGAGGGTAAAGAAGGTTATTTTATTTTATACGCCTAATTTTTCCTGTTTATTTTTTATTTAGATATTTGTGCTACAACACGACAGTTAGATTATTGAGGAAAAATGTGTACTTATTTCAAATTTTTATAGTTGTCGATGGTCATCATAGACAAAAGAGATAGCGTGGCAACAATTTTCCTCATGGCCCTTCTGGAATTTGTATTCGAGGACCATCACACACTCCACCAGAATGTTCATCGAATGATGAAGATGTGCTATATCGACCACCATCCTCATTTGTTATTCCTACACAAAGTACCCTTAAATCAGCGGGATTGTTTCAAGGACAAACCTCTAATGGTATAAACTACTACAATGTGAGTTGTGCAATAACTAATAGCACAAATTATGTCTCATGTGATTACATAAACATTGTGAAGGTGCAAATTCTACTATAGAAGAAACTCCATCTATCGACTCACAAGAACAACAAGCAATTCCCTCTGTTAAACAAAACCAGCTTGACCAATCAGTACATTGTGATGAAATAAGGCGAGCACATGAAAGAGCACGCTATGCAAGATTGACACTAGAGTAACGAAACAACATACATGCATGTGACAAAGCTCGATATGCAAGTATGACGGACGAGCAGAGGCAGGTGAGGTGAGAAAAATAGAACCAACGATATTCAACAGGTATGACAGATGAGAAAATGCAAGTGATGCGAGAAAAACAGAACCAACGATATTCAACAAGATGAAGAACTCTTGGTCCAAACTATGTTGTTTGTAATACACCATATGCCTCCGAGATCGGCTCTAACAACCTCGATACAACAGACATTATATACTAGAACCTACCATGTAGCACTCACTTATTAAAGACTCAGCCAGACTATCGTCATTGTGGTGCGAAAAGGTTTGAATATGAGCCACCAAGATTTTGTTGTATGAATGGTAAGGTCAAATTTGAAATGCCCGACCCACATGAGGAGCTTCGACAGCTATACACAAGTGAAGGCGCTCAATCACAACACTTTATGGAGAATATTAGATATTTCAATAGTCATTTTCCTTCACCACAATGTACTGTGATTATGACAAGAACCTCGCAAGTGCAATGGATGGAGTGTACACATTTAAAGCGCATGGGAAAATGTACCATAACATACACTCTTTCGGGAATGGAGACAACGAACCTAACCACTTGCAGTTGTACTTCTATGATGACGATCCTAGCTTATCACATCATTTTCGTCATGCTCGAGATGAGACATAGAGTAAGAGACATATCTAATATTAGATGTTTGGTAGATATCCTTAGAAATAATCCTTACTCTAAAACATTCAGGAGCTTATGACAGGTTGAAGATATGGACGAATATCGTATTGTGCTATACATGGAATATAAGCTAGACCAAAGAACTTATAACACACTATTAACATCAAAGGTTGCTGCTGTGTGGGTTGAGGGGAATGATATTCACAAACATTTTGATCACAACCCTTGTTCGGCAATAACAATAACTACTATTCAATCAGGCCGAGTGATGGGTGCTATGACCCTTTGTCACACCCCCTCTTTTTTCCAAGAGGAGAGTTGGGTTGGCATTCTGATATACCAAGACATGGTATTGACATTAGTCAGATAAGTACAACTCAGGAAATAAATGATGACAAGCTAGGTTAGCTAAGCGATACATATTCATTTTACTACGATACTTATTAATCCATACGCTAATCACCTAACTAATTTCTCTTTGCTTTGTAGATACTACCAACAAGTTGTTCGTTTTGATGCGTGAGTATTATTGCTATAAATTCCAGATACGTCGTGCAATCTTCAACACGGTCTTGCATGGGAGGCGTCTATTCCAACAGTTTGTAGTTGATACCTACATAAAGATTGAAACATCTCGACTGAATTACTTCTTGTACAATCAGAAGAAAATTCGTGTAGATCTTTACCAGGGCTTGATGGACAATGTATCTGTTGGAGAACATCGACCGAGCATATTGGGAAAACGATGGGTCCTGCCTGCGACGTTTATCGATGGTGGGAAGGATATGAGACGAAGATACATGGATGCTATGGCCTTGGTGCAAAAGTATGGAAAACTAGACATCTTTATCACAATGAATTGTAACCCTAATTGGGAAGAAATAAGTAGGGAGCTTGAACCTTGCCAAACACCACAAGATCATCCTGATCTTGTTGTGCGAGTATTTAAAGCCAAGCTAGAGGATCTCAAAATTTAGATATTTCGTAATCATATCCTTGGAATCATTGCAGCACAAGTCCATGTAATCAAGTTCCAAAAAATGGGTCTACTACATGCACATTTCCTCCTTATCATGGAGTCAACATACAAATTGAGTTGCCCCGATGAGTATGATAATGTTATCTCAATAGAACTTCCAAATAAGGATATGTACCCCGAGCTAAATGAAATGGTAGTCAAACATATGATACATGGCCCATGCGGCCCACTAAATAGGAAGAGTCCGTGCATGAAAAATGGTAGTTGCAAGTGCTATTATCCACGCTAATTTACTGACACAACTATCCAAGGCAAAGATTCTTACCCTATTACAGGAGAAGGGATGATAGACAGAGGGTAACAGTGAGAGGGCATGACTTGGACAATAGATGGGTAGTTCCATATAATCCTATGTGTTGACACGAGAACGTGCCCCCGCACTTGGGTCAGTTCGATGATCCAAAAGCGTGTGGATACTTAGGAACAAGCCTAAGCGTAACACAACACTGACATCGCATTCTGACTACCCTTAATAGTGGCAAGGGGGTGGAGTCGCTAGGTAATCAGATCACACAAAAATAATCCAATTAGCCGAAATATATAGATAAAATATTCCAATCGGCCGAACGGAACCTGATTGATATAGAATGTACCGTGCGAAGGGTCACCGAAGGGGGCCTTCGACGTCTGGTGCGAAGGGTGCACCGAAGATAGCCTTCAGCATTCAGATCGATCTGGCTGAAGACAGGCTCCAAACAGATCGTGACGTGAAATCACCCTAAACGACAGGGTTTGGTGTGAAGCCTCTTGATATGACAAAGTCCAATGCGGAGTGCTGGTGCGACGAAGCCGGTGCGGAGCACTGATGCGACGAGGTTCAATGCGTTGCGGTCTGTTTTGGAACGACAAAGTTCAGGATAGAGTACTGGCATGACGAAGTCTGTAGCGGTGTGGTCCGTTCTAGCATGACCCCGGTGCGAAGCGACCCCGATGCGAAGTGGCTCCGGTGCGCGGGACTTAACCAGACTGACAACAGTGTGACAAATCCGACACGAACGAACGAAGTAGGGACTCACCAAAGGGTGCTCTGGCAGCCTCCGAAACTAGCTCCCTGGCTCCGGAAACCTTCGGTGAAGGGGGTTCTGAACGTGAAACTTGCAGCAAAGTTAAGATAAAGTGCCAATTCGGCTTGGAGACCGAATTACTAAGTGTTACACTATGTCGAACGAAGGTAGCAATCTGTTACATAAATTAACGGAAGGTTCATAAGCGAGCCAACAAGGTGATAGCAATCTGTTATGTAGATTAACGGATTATTCATAGGCGAACCAATAAGGCTTACCACTGTTACGGCGTGGCCGATGGAGGGTTTCCAGCGCAAACCCACGAAGGTGTACGGAAAGGTAAAGAAAATAAAGTATGGTTCAAACTAGGGTTTGAACTTGATTTGAGTTGTGGGGGTCCTATGAACCGGCCTCACCCCTGTATTTATAGGGCCTAATCAAGTTTAGGGAAAAAAACAACCAGAATCTGTATCAAACTCTATCTCCGAAGCTTGCCCGAAGTGGGCCTTCTGCAGGCCCAACGAAGCCTGTTCCTCGGGCTGAAGCTTCGGTGAGGTAGGCCTCTAAAGGGCCTTCGGGCCGAAGCCAGTAGGCCGCTAAAAGGCCTCCGAGGCCTCATGAAGATGGGCCTTCGACACTATAAGGCTTCGGCCTGTGCTAGGACTTGTGTATTTCCAGCCCAAATCGCCAAAATTGATATTTTGACAATCTTGACCAGTAATATCATTTTTTTACTATCAACACATGCCCCCCTGCCTTTTAGCGAACTAAGTAAGCTATAAGCACAATGGTCTAAGGACGATACCTTCCATATCGGTCTTTTAGCACTTTTAAGCGCTTTGCCACACACTTGGGAAGTATTTTTTCAAATACCTGCCATTTAAAGCTCTTCGAAATCACTCTCGTTGTAAAGACTCTAACAAGTATGCATTACCTGGTGATGAGGACATCACTAGATCAGATATAACCATGCTTATACTTTACAGTAAACAACCCAAGGATCATTCATTCTATATTAGATTTACATTTTATATATTTGAGCTAAAGATGCTACACCATGAGTTGGCTTTGTTTTCAATTACAGAAATTCTTTCATGGATCAAGCGACACGTTAAGAGCACATCAAGAGCATGGAACATCATGGAAGTTGATTGGGGACCAAGTCAAGGCCATGAAAACATAATATACAATTTTGGGACGTTATTTATGTGCCAAGAGAAAGTGGAGATTAACTTCTACATGTTTTCGACTTGGATTCGGACTACATGGACAGTAACAAATTCAAACATGAACAACTTTTACATGGCAGCTCCGATTTGTATGATCGTGGACTTTTTGGAAAGCTTAAGACGTCCTCTTTCTAACGGATGCAGCTACACTTCCAGATTCAATCCAAGGAGATTGCAATAACCAAAACAATGCGTGTTACTCAGACTCGGACTTTAAGGAGAGCACAGGATTCACACATGCATATCTTTCACATGGAAGCTCCGATTTAGATGATCTTGGACTTTTTGGAAAGCTGAGGATGTCTACATGGAAGATAATATATTTATTCCACAGAAACAATCCCGGCCAAGGCTTAAGGATCTAAGTTTCTTTTTTCTAGTAATTCTGTTTTGGAAGTAATTAGTAGTTTCCATTTGTAAAAAGTTTCCATACTTTGGGGACGTCCCTAGGGCTATAAATACCCCTAGAGACTTCAGTTGTAATTGGTGGTTTTGATTAGATAAAAGTTTAGCCAATGCTACTTGTCCGTGTAAATCCATGATCGGTTAGATCGCCGGTTTCACGTTTCAAAACCCCAACTATACCTGTGCGTCTTTCATATCCAGCAATTATAGTTGCTACTTTATCTTATTCTTGCTCGTTCTTCGATTGCTTGCAGGAACAAGGTTGATCACCGATAAGATAAACAACCCTTGGAGTTGGTGTATCGATCGCTAAGGCGCAACACGAACGTCTCGTACGGTTGTAGTCGGGTCGTCAACGTCATCTCCATCCAATCGAAGTTATCTTATCTCTATCCTCTCACCGAAAGATCGGGCCACCCATCAATTCTCCTCCATCAAGTGGTATCAGAGCTTTCGTTTCTCGGTGAGTTTTTTTATTTCATTTTTTCCTACAGTCCAGAAAAAGCCACACAAAAAAAATTACCCGAGATCCAAGCCTCTTTGAGCCTTTTACTAGTTCTGCTTGGTATCTGCTTTCTGAGTTTTTCATTGCATCGTCGTGTGAAGTTGCTAGTCTTAGTGTTTAGTTCGTTTAGAGTTTCGAGTTCTTGTCATGTTTTTAACACCATGTTTTTTTCTATCTATCAAGTGTTTAGGGTATTTTTATTCCGTAGTTTTTGAGTTCAAATCAAATTGGAGTTTGTTTGTTTGTTGGAATTCGAGAATAATTCAGGCAGGCTGTGCACGTGTTACTAAAACTGTCATATCTCGCACCTGCCTACTCGGATTGGAGAGTTTTGATATATTTTGGAAAGCTGACAACCAGATCTGTGTTTTTCCTTTTAGAGTCATCTTCAGATTCAGTATTTTCCTATATGTTTTAGATCGTACAAAGCTCGGGAGTCTCGCAGTAAGAGTTTGTGTATACACCTGGTCATTTGTTGTTCTTTAAAAAAAAGAAAAAAAGGCAGAAGGGTGCCAAAAAAAGAAATAAAAAAATCCGCACCAAAAAAGAAGAAGAAAAAAGAGCGAAAAAAGTAAAGAAAGAAAATTTGTGACAAAAGAGGAGGAAAGCTAGTTCTACCGTTATTAGTTTGGTGGTATCGTTTGTGTCTAGGCTCGCGTCTCTAGTACGTTCAAGCCTAGGACCAGCACAATACTAACGTTGAACAATTACTCAATTGGCTTATGCTAATGTGGTTCTAGTTTTCCTTGCTACATATTTCAGCCTACCTAGAGCTCCACAGATTTGACTACAACTTGTACAACCAAGTGTTTTCCAAAGCATCGATACATCTAATCTGTGTGGTGTTTGTGGTTAAGTCGGTGTACAACACCTTCATGCTTGCATTGGTAAGAACTTGTAAGAGCTTGATATAGGATTGAGCGAGTGTGACTTTGTGCCTTCACAATCTTGTAGTTAATAGGAGCGTACATATTATTTGTATGTTTCTTGTCTACTACTAATCATGGCAGGGATACACAAGGAGATAGGATTTAGTTAAGCTCAATATCGACATCTTCATCGACACCTATGGGATTAGCACAATAAATATGAGGTATGTGATGAAATTCTAGCTAGGTTCAAATGTACAATACCTTATTTTGAAGGAAATTATGATCCTCATGCATACATTCAATGGGAGCTAGCTGTAGATAATGAATTTAAAAAGTTTAATTTGTCTGAAAGAGAAAAGGTTATGACAGCCTTTAAAGTGTTAGTTAAAGATGTTGCATATCATTGGAAACATCTTTGTAGACATGATAAAATACCTCAATCTTGGAAAGACTTAAAGAAATATTTGAGAGATGCTTTTGTTCCTCCATATTATGCCGATATTCTGTTAAAGAAACTACAATGTTTAAAACAAGATAGCAGAAGTGTTGCCTCATACTATCATGATATGCATGCTTGTTTATTACGTTGTGCTATAGATGAATGTGAAGAAGCTATAGAACAAAGGTTTTTACGTGGGCTTAATAAGGAAATTCAGGAAATGCTTATTCATGAAACATATAATTCTCTCTCTCAATTGTTTGAACTTGCATGTCGAGCTGAAATTCAGATTGCTATTGATTTAGAGGAAACACCATTTTGTGTGCATGCTAGTACTACTAACCTTGAACAGGAAAAGGAGAATAAAAATGCACTTACATCATCGGAAAAGGTTTTGCAAGGTAATATATGTGCTGAAATTAATCAAGGGGAGTGTACTCCTGATAAAACACAATTGTCCACCATTCATGCTATTATAGAGCCACCGTTAGTAGAATCTTTTGCTGAAATTGCTATGTTACTAGATGATTTGCTTGACACTCCTTGTAATAAACAAGAGTTGTGTGTTTATACTTCACTTATATACATGCCACAACTAGTTAATGAACATGTTGACTTTGTTGCCGAACCTTTAAGTGATTTGATACATGTTGTTCACATTGCTAGTGAAGAGGAAGAACAGAAATTGTTATCTTCTTTAAATACTTGGGGTTATATTGAACTTGATGATCTTTGTGAACTTAGTGCTTTAAATGAGAATTTACTCACTAGACCTGATTTGCCATGTCCTGCTCAAATGAGTTTTCATGTAATTGGAAAATACAATGATCAAGGAGTATACTTTGTGCATAGAGTTTACATATGTTTAGATTTGAAACAACATGTAAATTCTAAAAATAATAGTCTCAACCAAGGTGTTTTAACTAATCTTATTATCTCGAGAGTCTCTTGTGTTGATTTAAATACACAGGTCTGTTTTCAAGATGGAGAGCCTTGTGGGCTGCTTAGCAATGACACAATTCCTGCTCCAATATCTATAATTACAGATTCAATATCATTTGTTCAAGCAAAGGATTTGGTGAGTTGGTTTTCTTCAATTCACCGCATGTTTAAAGAACAAGAGATACTGCACAAAAATGGTTCTTTTGCTAGGAGTTGCATTGATGATGAACACAAGAACAAACCGAGGACGGTTTGCAGCCAAGAAGGAGAGAATGATGAGGACATCACTAGATCAGATATAATGATGGGGGAGTGTGGTCCCGATCTTCCGATAGGTAATGGATAAACTTGGGTTGGTGGAGAATCTCGACGTTGGCGATCCAAGGCTCCGGTCCGGCGGATCAAAACCTTGCAATCGTTACACCACTGTCTCCGTTGGTTATCAACCACGCAGAACGCGATTGACCTCGCCACGAAGGCTAATTCCTGCAAGCGAACCCAAGAACACAAGCAAGAACAGGAAGGATACAAATCGAATGCCAAATCACAGACAAACGAAGATAAGTTGAGGTTTCACAAACGCCAATGCGGCAGCCAATCGGTCCGGCGCAAGAGGCGGGATCTAAACACAACAGTGTAGATGCAACAAAGCAAAACCTAACCCTAGAGGTGGCTGGCGTGAGAATATATAGGGCGGCGGCCAGGGGGAAGGTAAACAGACATGGGCTGTGGGCTAGAAGATGTACAGACTCAGATTATGGCCAACATGGCCCAGTTCTGTCACGCAGTACTGTTTTAAATACACAGGACGACTCGAGACTCTAAATGAGGTGAAACCAACGGCAAACGATCCGTCTTCTCCTCAGCTTTCCAAAAAGTCCAAGAACGCGCCAATCGGACTTCGTATGAGGAAGTTATGCCCATTTTGGTGAATGGTGGTCGATGTAGTCCGAACCAGCGAATTCTTGACTTCAAATCATCCGTGCGGCTCCGTCTTCAACTCCAACTCTCCTATTCCATCTCCCATGTTCCTAAGCAACAAAATATCACTATTATTCAGTAGCATCCCATCCAAACAAATATAATCAAAGTTGCTAAGGAACGAATTAACCTCATGGTTCAAGTGACGGGCACGGGCGCGTGTGATTGGTCCTTGTAGTTGAATTGTAGGTGGAGGCTCCATGTGTGTATCATGTGAAGTGATGTCCTCATCATCCTCCCCCTCTTGAATTGGAGTCGTCCTCGACTCAAGCTCATCATCATCTCCCAAATAGGGTTTTAAATCTGAAATGTTAAATGTGGGACTAACCCCAAAAGCTGCAGGCAACTCAAGCTTATATGCATTGTCATTTATCTTCTCAAGCACACGGAAAGGACCATCAGCACGGGGCATCAATTTAGACTTTCGTAAATCAGGAAAACGATCCTTGCGCAAGTGCAACCAAACAAGATCACCCGGTTCGAATGTTATCTCTTTTCTACCCTTACTACCATAAGCACGATATTTCTCATTCATTTTCTCTATGTTTGCTTTAGTAGTTTCATGCATCTTAAGTAATAATTCAGCACGTGTAGTAGCATCAAAATTCAAGTTTTCAGATGGTGGTAATGGTAGCAAATCAATAGGAGCACGCGGATTAAAACC
The DNA here is from genome assembly GCA_019279435.1 of Zizania palustris. Taxonomy (NCBI): domain Eukaryota; kingdom Viridiplantae; phylum Streptophyta; class Magnoliopsida; order Poales; family Poaceae; genus Zizania; species Zizania palustris. Next base: position 396,654 of record JAAALK010000283.1, on the reverse strand, counting down.
ATAGACCACTTGAAACGGACTTACCTTAGTAGTGGAGTGTACTGACCTATTATATGCAAACTCAATATGAGGCAGACACTCTTCCCAAAGCTTCAAGTTGGTCTTCAAAACAGCCCTCAACATGGTGGACAATGTGCGGTTGACGACCTCCGTTTGTCCATCCGTTTGGGGGTGACAAGTAGTAGAAAACAGCAGCTTCGTCCCCAACTTATGCCACAACGTCCTCCAAAAATGACTTAAGAATTTGGCATCACGATCTGAAACGATGGTATTGGGAACTCCATGCAAGCGTACGACCTCTCTGAAAAACAAATCAGCAACATTTGTAGCATCGTCGCTCTTGTGACAAGGTATAAAATGCGCCATTTTAGAGAAACGATCTACCACCACAAAAATACTATCTCTCCCCCTCCTAGTTCTAGGTAACCCTAACACAAAATCCATAGAAATATCCTCCCAAGGTACACTAGGAACGGGCAGAGGCATATAAAGACCATGTGGATTTAGTCGGGACTTAGCTTTATTGCAAGTAGCACATCGTGCCACATAACGCTCAACATCTCGTCTCATCTTAGGCCAATAGAAGTGGGTGGACAGCACATCTTCAGTTTTCTTTGATCCAAAATGACCCATCAAACCACCACCATGTGCTTCCTGCAATAACAACAAGCGAAGAGAGCTAGCCGGCACACATAACTTGTTAGCACGAAAAAGATATCCATTATTCAGCACATATTTGTTCCAAGCATGGACATCTGTACAATTTGCAAAAGCATCTTTGAAGTCCAAATCAGTAGCATACATGTCCTTCAATGTTTCTAAACCAAAGATCTTATAATCAAGTTGAGAAAGCAATGTATAACGTCTAGACAAAGCATCCGCAATCACATTATCTTTCCCTTTCTTATGCTTAATGATGTATGGAAAAGTTTCAATAAATTCTACCCATTTAGCATGTCGTTTATTCAGATTTGCTTGACTACGTATATGCTTCAATGCTTCATGATCCGAATGAATAATAAACTCCTTAGGCAAAAGGTAATGTTGCCAAGTTTCAAGCACACGCACTAAGGCATATAATTCCTTATCATAGGTAGAATAGTTCAACTGTGGGCCATGTAATTTCTCACTAAAATAGGCCACGGGTTTACCTCCTTGCAGCAGCACACCTCCTAATCCAAAACCGCTAGCATCACATTCTAGTTCAAAAGGCTTACTGAAGTCGGGTAGCTGAAGTAGAGGTGCATGTGTAAGGCGATCCTTGAGTGTGGCAAAAGCTTGTTCTTGTGCTGGTTTCCAAGTAAAAGTAACTCCCTTCTTGGTCAACTCATGTAAAGGACCGGCGATGGTGCTGAAATCTTTCACAAAACGCCGGTAGAAACCTGCAAGACCAAGGAAACTACGTACCTGTGTGATAGTTTGGGGCTGCGGCCAGCTGTTGATTGCTTCTACCTTTGCTGCGTCGACCTCAATACCCTGTGAAGTGACAACATATCCAAGAAACACAACTCGATCCGTGCAAAACGTGCACTTCTCAAGGTTACCAAACATTCTAGCCTCACGGAGGACAATAAAAACAGCACGTAGGTGTTCAACATGTTCAGTGAGAGACTTGCTATAAACCAAGATATCATCAAAGTATACAACCACAAAGCGTCCTATAAAGTGCCGTAGGACTTCATTCATCAAGCGCATGAAGGTACTAGGTGCATTAGTAAGTCCAAAAGGCATGACAAGCCACTCATATAGTCCAAACTTTGTTTTAAAAGCAGTTTTCCATTCATCACCTAGTTTCATGCGAATTTGGTGGTAACCACTACGGAGATCGATCTTAGAAAAGATAATGGCACCACTAAGCTCATCAAGCATGTCATCCAATCTAGGAATAGGGTGTCGATATCGAATGGTGATATTATTAATAGCACGACAATCAACACACATGCGCCAACTACCATCTTTCTTAGGTACCAAAAGAACGGGTACTGCACAAGGACTAAGGCTTTCACGGACGTACCCACGATCAAGAAGGTCCTGTACTTGGCGCTCAATTTCTTTTGTCTCCTCCGGATTGGTGCGGTACGCTGCACGATTAGGAAGAGACGCCCCCGGGACCAAATCAATTTGGTGCTCGATGCCGCGTATCGGTGGCAGCCCGGGTGGTATCTCAGCAGGAAAAACATCTTTAAACTCCTGCAAAAGGTCAGTGACTGCAACAGGAACAGAGCTAGGAATGTTCGCAAGTGAAAACAACACGTTTGTGCAAATCAAGCCGTATAGCAAGGGAGTATCATCACAAATTTCAGCAAGGTCAGTTTTAGTTGCAAGCATGACACGCCCTTTCAGATTTATAACTTGTGATGAAGAAGGAGAAGCAATTTTATCTTTCTGTTGCTTCAAAAGCGTCTTAGCTACTTGCTGATTTTCAGAAGGTTGTTTGCTCTTCTGTGCATCCCTAGCATGTTTTTCTTGTTCAAATTTTACAATTTCAGCAGGAGTCATAGGAAGCAATGTAATTTTCTTTCCTTTATTCATAAATGTATACTTATTGCTCCTACCATGGTGTGTAGCATCAGTATCATACTCCCAAGGTCTACCAAGTAACAGAGAACATGCTTGCATTGGTACTACATTAAAATCAGCAACTCCTAAGTATGTACCAATGGCAAATTTGATGTTAGCAGTTTGTGTTACCTTGACCTTACCGCTATTATTGAACCATTGCACATGGTAAGGGTGCGGATGCGCACGTGTGGGAAGTTGAAGCTTCGTTACCATGTCGTGGCTCACCAAATTGTTGCAACTACCGCTGTCGATGATGACACGTACACGGCGGTCATTGACGAGGAAGAAGGTCTGAAACAGATTGTTTCTTTGTGCCCGGTCGTCCTGCTCCATGTGAGTGCTTAAAACACGTTGTACAATAAGTGCTTCATGGTCGGCATAGGTATCCGGCGCAAAAACAGCGTCATCGTCGAATGTATCATCATCTCCTGCAATGTTAGCAGCAAGTGCATATTCATCTTCAACATCACTAGCACTTACGTAGCCACCGTCTTCCGTAGCAATATAAGCCCGCTGACTAGGGCAGTCTTTCATAACGTGTCCAAGTCCTTTGCATCTGTGACACTGGATCGCTGCAGAACGCGCAGTAGAGGCTGCCGAGGAGGTGGGCTTGGCTGGCGCCTTGGATGCTGCAGTCTTGGAACTCTCAACCTGGACTGTAGATGTAGAAGGCGCTGATGTAGCCGCCGGTCGAGAAGGGGGTGCGGGTGGTCGTTGCTGCTGCCCGCTTGAGCGTGAAGTAGCACCACCAATGTTGGTCCTCATGCTGCGTTGTGGTTGTTGGCGACCCTGCAATTCTTTTTCTGCAAGCATAGCAAGGTGGAAAAGACGAGTGATAGTATTGTATTCTTTATAATCAATGATATCCTGAATTTCACGTCTTAAACCACCATAAAAACGGGCCATTTTATCCTCATTGTCCTCCTCAATTTCAGCACGCATGCAACCTATTTGCAACTCCTGATAATACTCCTCTACCGATTTATTTCCTTGGTTTAGGCGCTGCAATTTTTTTCTCAAATCACGTTTATATGAAGGAGGGACCCATCTACCACGCATTTGCCGTTTTAACATATCCCAAGTTTGTGGTTCATTTCCAACCTGAACTATTTCAGTCCACCAAAGAAGAGCATATCCAGTGAAGTCACTAGTAGCTAAACGCACGCGGTGGATAGCAGGAACCATATGAGCATTAAATTTTTGTTCGACTGACATCTCCCAATCTAAATATGCATCTGGATCATAGGTGCCAGCAAAAGGAGGTACTGAAAATTTTACCTTAGAGTAGGGATCATTGTTCCTGTGGTTGTCATTGTTACCTCGTGGAGGGCGGTTGCGGTTGCCCATACCTTGACGGTTGAACTGAAAGCGATGACGTGCAGCCTCGTCAGGGTCAATGGCATTGTTTCCGGCATAGGATAGGTCGTCTTCATCTTCAATATGATCGTCTTCCTCTTCAACATGTTCATCGTTGGCTCGTGCAGCAGGCAATCGTGTTTCCAAGGCAGCCATTCGGTCCACTAGGTCAGCCACAGTACGCGCGAGACGTTCGATGGAATGTTGGGTCTGCCGCTGAGACTCTAGTAGAGCACGCCGTGAGACACAGTCATTAAAATCAGATGGAGGGGTGCCGCTGTTGTCTGCCATGTTAGTGAAAAGATAAAACAACCAAGAATAATCCTATGTAAAACAGCTAGGTGGGGTGCTGGATGTGTGGTGGAAGCAATTCGTCAAGCACCTTACCCACGCTTGCAAATGTTCTTACCACGCTGCAGGGAGGTCACCGGCCTACAGGTGATGAACCAAGTGGAGGGTGGTGTACAATTGCAAGGAATGAACCTGTCCTGACCAAGAGAAATGTGTAGCTTGGAAGGCAAAGTGAGTAGCAAGGATTAGCGATAATAATAACAGTTAAACCAAGTTCAATAAGTATTCCCTAGTACTCGTCAAAGTTGCTGACCGTAGTGCTCCCAAAGTGAAAGTTCAAGTAATAGAGGGAAACTATGTGCCCAAAATCAAAAGGAAGCAAAAACAGGTCAAAATCAGCTCTCTAGAGATCGGACAAGGGATTGGACAAGAGATCGGACAAGTGATCAGACAAGGGTATGTGCAAAATTTTTTTTTTTTTTCTGCTGCTGTTCGGATCGGACAAGAGTTCGGACAGGAGTTCGGACAAGAGATCGGACAAGCAACAAACAGCCAATGCCTGCCTCAGATTGGACAAGAGTTCGGACAGGAGTTCGGACAAGAGTTCGGACAAGAGTTCGGACAAGCAACTAACAGCCCGCTTCTCTTTTTTTTTATTTTTTTTTTCTCCTTTTTTTTCACTCTATTTTTTTTTGAAACAAGGATGACCAGAGGAGTAACCACAAAAATTTGCACCTACAACTGAGGTGGAATGTGGCTCACAAAATTCAAACAAGTTTGTCGTCCGGCGAGCAAAAACTTTGTCCAATTTTTTTCTCTATCTTCCCGATTTTTTTTGGCGATTTTGGTGAGGGCTAACCGACTTTTGTCGGTTAGGGGACCCTCCAAATTGAGTCAGGAACACGCTCAAAAAATTTCAGATTTTTCTGCCAAACGAGCGAAAAGTTATGCCTGTTTTACTGAAGAGGGGTCAAAAAGACTGGATGGGGAAAACAAGGAAAGGTTGCGGAAGGGGGGTTTTTCGGTGGGGAAATTTTTCTGAGACACAAGAACAACTACTACTCAAACGACACAGAGGGATGACTAAACCAGCAACAAGACTCGACCAAGAACACGAACTCAACAAAGTTAAAACTGAAATTAAAATCGCAAGGCACAAAGGGGTTCTCGGTGGGGAATTTTTTTTTTTGGTGCGGTTTTCTGGACTCTGGGTAAAAACAAAGGTAGATCGAAATTACCTAACGGGAAATCTGAGCTCTGATACCAGCTGATGGGGGAGTGTGGTCCCGATCTTCCGATAGGTAATGGATAAACTTGGGTTGGTGGAGAATCTCGACGTTGGCGATCCAAGGCTCCGGTCCGGCGGATCAAAACCTTGCAATCGTTACACCACTGTCTCCGTTGGTTATCAACCACGCAGAACGCGATTGACCTCGCCACGAAGGCTAATTCCTGCAAGCGAACCCAAGAACACAAGCAAGAACAGGAAGGATACAAATCGAATGCCAAATCACAGACAAACGAAGATAAGTTGAGGTTTCACAAACGCCAATGCGGCAGCCAATCGGTCCGGCGCAAGAGGCGGGATCTAAACACAACAGTGTAGATGCAACAAAGCAAAACCTAACCCTAGAGGTGGCTGGCGTGAGAATATATAGGGCGGCGGCCAGGGGGAAGGTAAACAGACATGGGCTGTGGGCTAGAAGATGTACAGACTCAGATTATGGCCAACATGGCCCAGTTCTGTCACGCAGTACTGTTTTAAATACACAGGACGACTCGAGACTCTAAATGAGGTGAAACCAACGGCAAACGATCCGTCTTCTCCTCAGCTTTCCAAAAAGTCCAAGAACGCGCCAATCGGACTTCGTATGAGGAAGTTATGCCCATTTTGGTGAATGGTGGTCGATGTAGTCCGAACCAGCGAATTCTTGACTTCAAATCATCCGTGCGGCTCCGTCTTCAACTCCAACTCTCCTATTCCATCTCCCATGTTCCTAAGCAACAAAATATCACTATTATTCAGTAGCATCCCATCCAAACAAATATAATCAAAGTTGCTAAGGAACGAATTAACCTCATGGTTCAAGTGACGGGCACGGGCGCGTGTGATTGGTCCTTGTAGTTGAATTGTAGGTGGAGGCTCCATGTGTGTATCATGTGAAGTGATGTCCTCATCATATAACCATGCTTATACTTACAGTAAACAACCCAAGGTTCATTCATTCTATATTAGATTTACATTTTTATATTTGAGCTAAAGATGCTACACCATGAGTTGGCTTTGTTTTCAATTACAGAAATTCTTTCATGGATCAAGCGACACGTTAAGAGCACATCAAGAGCATGGAACATCATGGAAGTTGATTGGGGACCAAGTCAAGTTAATCCAAATATAATATGCAACTTTGAGACATCATTTTTGTGCCAATAAAAAGTAGAGATAAAGTTCTACACGTGTGGGATTCACACTCGGACTGCAGGAACAATACAAAATTCAAACGCACATAACTTTTATATGGAAGCTCCAATTAGGGTGATCTTGGACTTTTTGGAAAGCTTGAGATGACCTCTTTCCAACGGATCCAGCTACACCTAAGGATTCCATCAGAGGAGATCACAATCACCAAATCAATGCGTGTTCCTTTTTCAGGCCGAACCAATTAAGCACGGAATTTCCATTTTTTAGTCAATCTGTTTTGGAAATAATTAGTCCTTTCCATATGTAATAAGTTTTCCAAACTTTAGGGACGTCCCTAGGGCTATAAATACCCCTAGAGACTTCAGTTGTAATTCGAGTTTTGATTAGATAAAAGTTTAGCCAATGCTACTTGTCCGTGTAAACCCGTGATCGGTTAGATCGCCGGTTTCACGTTTCAGAGCCCCAACTATCTTTGTGCGTCTTTCATATCCAGCAATTGTAGTTGCTCCTTTATCTTGTTCTTGCTCGTTCTTCGATTGCTTGCAGGAACAAGGTTGATCACCGGCTAGATCAACAACCCTTGGAGTTGGTGTATCGATCGCTAAGGCGCAACACGAATGTCTCGTATGGTTCTAGTCGGGTCGTCAACGCCGTCTCTTTCCAATCGAAGTTATCTTATCTCTATCCTCTCACCGAAAGATCGGGCCACCCAAATCGTCTCCATCACCTGGAGTGATTTCAGTCACTTTAAAAGGACCTTCCCAACTAGGTGACCATTTACCAAATTTGGGGCTCTTAGTGCCTAAGGGCAAAATCATCTTCCAAACCAAGTCACCAACTTGAAACGATTTTGGTTTGACTCTTTTATTGTAGGCTCTAGCTACTCTTCTTTTGTCTTTATCTATAGCTTCTAATCCCTCACCCTCTTATCGGTCACTTCCTCCAAATTATCCTTTAAAAGAGTTTCATATTCATCGACCGATAAGCTATCTTGTTTAAGAAATCTTAAAGAGCCAATATCTACTTCTACTGGCAGAACAACTTCTTGTCCATATACTAACTCATATGGACTAACTTTGGTAGCACCGTGCTTTGCAATTCTACCAGCCCATAATGCCTCAGAAAGCACTTTATGCCACCTTTTAGGGAACTCTTCAATTTTCTTCTTAATAAGCTTAATTATAGTTTTATTACTAGACTCAGCCTGACCATTGGCCTGAGCATAGTAAGGCGAAGAGTTTATCAATTTAATACCATAATATTCGGTGAAGTCCCTCACTTCTCTAGAAACAAATGAACTACCTTGATCCGCAGTAAGAGTTTGAGGAATGCCAAATCTATGTATGATGTGCTTCAAGATAAAATCACATACCTCATTGTGAGTCATGTTCTTGAGAGGCACGGCCTCGGTCCATTTGGTGAAGTAATCCGTCGCCATCAACACGAACTGATGCCCTTTTGGAGAGGGAGGATGAATTTGGCCGATGAAATCTAAACCCCAACCTCGGAACGACCATGGTTTGATAATTGGATTAAGTAATGACGCAGGAGCCAACTGAATATTACCAAACTTTTGGCGTGATTCACACCCTCTATAATACTTAAAACAATCCTCAATCATAGTCAGCCAATAAAAACCGGCTCTTTTGAGCATCCAACTCATTTTTTGGGCCGACTGATGAGTGCCACAAAGTCCCTCGTGAACTTCTCTCGTAGCTACCTTAGATTGATCGGCATCTAAGCACTTTAGGAGTACCCCATCAATACTCCGGTGATACAGTACATCGTTGAGTAGCATAAATTTAAACACCTGTCACCGAATTTTTCGATCAACCCTTTGACTGGGATTCCTTAGGTACTGGACTATTGGAATTCTCAAATCATCCTTCTGCATCTCTGGAGTGTTCGCCAATTTATTCCCTGAAGTGGCATCTAAACTATCGATTTTGAGGTACCCCGGGTCTTTTTTGTTTCTGCCGAAGGCTAACCGGATCAGCTGTGCGAAGCCGATCTGACCGAAGCCCTTCGACGGAGGGGTCCAGCGTGCGAAGTCCTTCGACACTAGGAGGGCTTCGGCGTGAAGGGCCCAGTGCGCAGAGTCCTTTGTTAGATGAAGGGCTCCGGCACGAGGGCTCCGACACGCGACGCCCTCTAGTGGATGAAGGGGTCCGAATCGGAGGGTCGGATGGACCTCGCATTCGCCTGAAGCCTCTGGCTTTGGTAGGGAGTTCAAGCATTGGTTTTTCCTGTACAAAAAATTTTCCCCTCCTGATTTGGTATCTAGACGCTTGCTGAGCCAAATCATTTGAAGTTGAATTGGCTTCTCTGGACACGTGGGAAATTTTGAAATCATCAAAGGTAGTAATTATGTCCAAACATTTATCCAAGTAACTATTTAGAAAGCCATTAAAACATTGAGAAATTGTAGCTACTTGTTGTACCACTAATAGGGAATCGCCATATGCATGAACATGTTTAATACCCATGGAATCTAGCAATTTAAGTCCAAGCAATAAAGCTTCATATTCTGCTTGATTATTATTAGAATGAAATTCTAAACGGGCCGAGGTCTCGTAGCGCATACCATTAGGCGATATGAGGACCACTTTGATACCTTGGCCATTTTTGCAAGCTGAACCATCAAAATAAAGTTTCCATGGTACTACTTCAATTAGAGCAACATTGTTACTCCAATTGACGTCTACGTGGTGATCGACTATAAAGTTAGCGAAAATTCGGCCTTTCATAGCTCTTAGAGGTTCATAAGCCAAATCGTACTCAATCAAAGCATAAGCCAACTTTCCAATTTTACCACCTAGAATCATATTTTGCAACATGTACATTATGACATCGGTTTGACAAGCAACAATACATGTGCTAGGGAGAAGATAGTGACACAATTTGGTACATGCATAATAAAGTGACAAACACAAACGCTCTACAAACACGTACCTTGTCTCAGAGTCCAGCAGGCGGCGGCTCAAGAATGAGATGATGTACTCTTTTCCCTCCACTTCCTGAGTTAGCATGTCTCCTATTATGCTATCTTCTACAGCAACGTATAACCGAAACAGAATCCCAGCTTGTGGTGCTCTTACCACAGGTGGTGACGACAAACACTCTTTAATCTTCTTAAAGGCGTTTTGCTGTCTTGCCCCCCAAGTGAACTCAGCTTCATTATTTAGCCGGAGTATAGGGACAAAAGCATCGATCTTGCCAGACAAGTTAGATATAAAGTGACACAAATAATTCATCTTGCCTAGCAACTTTTGCACATCTCTCTTGCATGTCGGTGCTTCAAAGTTCCTAATCCTTTCAAGCCTCTTAGGATCAATCTAAATACCTTTTTCATGGATCATGAATCCTAAGGACTTGCCTGCCGACACGCCAAACGCACATTTGAGCGGGTTCATTTTTAAGACATACTGACGCATCCTATTAGAAGCGACCCTCAAATCGGCCAAATGGTTCCCCATAGCATCCGATTTGACTACAACATCATCTTTGTAGACTTCTAGCATAACTCCTAAAAAGTCATGAAAGATCAAATTCATAGCACATTGATATATAGCGCCAGCATTCTTTAAACCAAAAGTCATAACGACGCACTCAAACAAGCCGACAAAACCAAGGCATCGAAAGTCTATCTTGTAGACGTCCTCTTCAGCCATAAAAATTTGAATATAATCAGCGTTGCCATCAAGAAAACTTAGTACCTTGTGTCCTGAAGCATCGTTGATCAACATGTCAGCTATCGGCATGGGATATTCATCCTTCATAGTGGCCTTATTCAGATCCCTGAAATCAATACAAACTCGTATTTTAACGCTCCCCTTCTTCTCTACAAGCACAATGTTAGCGACCCATTCAGCATACCTGCATGGCCTAATAAATTCAGCCTTCAGTAATCGCTCTACCTTCTCTTTAACTCGATTATACATGACCGAATTAAAGCGATGAGGGGGCTGTTTATAAGCCTAAACCTTGGTTTAATAGGTAGCCGATGCTCCACGAGCTCACGGCTTAGTCCAGGCATGTCGCTATACTCCCATGCAAAACAATCAACGTATGATCGAAGTAATTTTATTACTTCGGCCTTTTCATCAGCCCATAAATTTTGGTTTATAAAAGTCGGCCTTGGAATGTTATTGTTGATAGAAAAAAATGTCATTAATGGTCAAGATTGTCAAAATATCAATTTTGGTAATTTGGGCCAAAAATACACAAGTCTTAGTTCAGGCAGAAGCCTTATTGGGCCAAAGGCCCGTCGAACATGGGGCCTCAGAGGCCTTTTAGCGGCCTGCTAGCTTCGGCCCGAAGGCCCTTCGGAGGCTTGCCTCGCCGAAGCTTTGGCCCGAGGAAGCAGGCTTCGGCACGCCTGCCGAAGGCCCACTTCTAGCCAGCATCGGAGATAAAGTTTGATACTTCCGGTTGTTTTTATCCTTAAACTTGATTAGGCCGAATCTTATCAGATTAGAATTAGAGATAAGAAGACTAGCTCCTATAAATACAGGGCTGAGGCCGGTTCATTAGACCCCCCGACATAATTCAACCACAAAGCCCTTGCTTTAAACCGTATTTACTTTTCTTTACTTTTCTGCACAACCTTCGTGGGTTTGCTTGGAAGCCCTCCGCCGACCACGTCAAAATAGTGGTAAGCCTTGTTAATTCGCTCATGAAGTACCCATTAATCTACATAACAGATTGCTATCGCCTTGTTGGCTCGCCTGCGAACCATTTGTTAATCTATGTAACAGATTGCTACCATCATTCCTCTACTGCAACACTTAGTAAATTCGGTCTCCTAGACGAATTGGCCCTTGATCTCTATTCTGTTGCAGGTTTTCACGCTCGGAGATCCTTCGCCGAAGGTGTCCGGAGCCAGGAAACTAGTTTCAGAGGCTGCCAGAGCACCCTTTGGCGGAACTTTGCTTTGACTACCTGTGCTGGACCCGTCACATTGTTGTCGGTTTGGTCAAGCCTGCACGCCAGAGCGCTCCACAGTAGACTTCATCGCACCGGTACTCTGCATCAGGCTTCATCACGCCAACCCTGCGCACTAGATGAAGTCACGCCAGCATGTTGCATTGAAGTATTTTGTCGTGTCAGAGACTTTTCATATAACTTTGTCGTTCGGGGTGATTTTGCGTTAGAGATCTGTTCGGAGCCTGCCTTTGGCCAGATCGATCCGAACGCCGAAGGCTATCTTCAGCGCACCGTTCACACCAAACGCCGAAGGCCCCCCTTTGGTGACCCTTCACACGGTAAACTCTGTACCAATCAGGCTCCATTCAGCCAGTTGGTTTATTTTATCTATATATTTTGGCTAATTGGATTACTTCTGTGTGATCTGATTACCTAGCGACTTCACCCCCCTTTCCACTATTAAGGGTAGTCGAAACGCGATGTCAGTGTTGTGTTATCCTTAGGCTTGTTCCTAAGTATCCACACACTTTTGGATCGTCGAACTAACCCAAGTGCGGGGCACATTTTCGTGTCAACACACTTTTTGGCGACTCTGCTGGGGAAGGCTACGCCAACATGATGAGTACATCTAGATCGGCCACGGGTACGTCTACGATGACTACTACATCTAGGATGTCGATGGAACCAATGTGGGGCACAGAGATCGACAACCGCAACATCATGATGCCTACCCTTGAAGATATCCCTGAAGAGGACCGGGCAGAGATCGAGGCAAAAATGAAAGCACTACAAGACCTCATGCTTGGGAGCTACGTCAAGACACGTGCGGGCTTCATCAAGCGTGACGTCAACGTCCCCGACCTCACTCGGACCTAGGTAACTGTTGACACGAGAACGTGCCCCCGCACTTGGGTCAGTCCGGTGATCCAAAAGTGCACGGATACTTAGGGACAGGCCTAAGCGTGACGTAGCACCGACGCCGTGTTCTGACAACCCTTAATAGTGATTGTTGACAATAATTTTGGCTCCTTAAAAAATATATATACTTATATAGTAGCAAAAAAACTCATAGTAAATATACCTCGAATATGTGCGACTATCTATTGGTATGAAATATTTCAGTACCCAACATGTATCATAAAAACATATAAAAAATACGATAAGAACAGCAACCTCGACATAATGAAATATTCTATTTATATAAATAAATGACAACCTCTCTACCCAGTGGCATGAAAATCTAAATAAAAAAATGTGTATAATCATAACAGTTACATTAAAAAATATATTATATGGGTGTGAGACCGAACAATGTCAATATAAAAAAACATATAATATATATCTCACAGTTTACCATGACTACACGTGCGTGTGATATAAATGCAGACACATATATACGAAATGAATAGTATATATACATAATGATAATGTCTCTCTAAATATGATATTCATCGGTATATCACTGCATGTGCATCACTAAAAATATATAATAAATATATGTGCAAAGATAAAAAAAGGGATATCTAGCAATCGACGTAAACATTGCATCCCAAATATGCATCAATAGATGGACCGATATAATATTTTAAATAAAATATACTGAAAATTATACAATCAGTTGCAACATGTGTCTTTAAAATAAAAAGAAGAGAAATATATATATATATACATATATAACGATGAATAATTTATACAACTTACAAATAAAATTGATCACATATTTTAAATACGGATCAAAATATTAAAAATATAATTTTACATATTTTGCATGAAAAAGAAATGAAGATAATCTGTGCAAGTTAGAAGAGAGTAGCGATAGCCTCTCTTGCATGCAATGTGGGGAATTGCACGCAATTTTTTTCTGTAAAAAAGGCGAAAAAAATTAAATGGAGACATGCTCATGTAGGGTCCTGCGTACACACACATCCCTTGCATGAACGCACAGGGAATCCAGCAAAGCAGACCACGCCCTTGCTCCTGCGCACGCGTCCATTCCGACGAATGCAACCCATTCTCCCACGCGCGCAGGGAGCCAGAAACCACCCGGTTTGCATGCAGATTTTTGCTAAAAAAAGAAAAAAGAAAAGAAGCAATGCGCGGGCGGGCAGGAAGCATGCAGTCAACAATCCCCACGTCTAGCCCACGTCCTGTCGCACGTCCTTCCACGATGCTGCGCACGTAAGCCCCTACCTCCTCTATAAATACTGCGTGCAGCCATGAAGAGAGGGGGACACTGCTACGCATACGCTGTTGCGATCGGCGGTGGGGCTTTTCAGAAGAGTAAATATGCACTGCTAGTTTTTGAGCTTCTTTTTCTTTTGGAGAGTAGACACTGCGCTGCACACAGCTGCTCATCCTACCGCTCTTCTCACAAGCCTCATCAAATCCAAACCAAAGTGACTGAAGGAAGATACTGCTAAGGTATAAAAATTATGTTCTTCATCCACATCTACTCCTTTCTTCTCAATCAAAAACATACAAATCATAGTCCTAGGCTCGGCCTTTTGGTACAAGCCTAGGAATGCACATCATAATCCTAAACTCGGCCTTTTGGTACAAGTTTAGGAATGCATATACATGTCATAGTCCTAGGCTCGGCCTTTTGGTACAAGCCTAGGAATGCACATCATAATCCTAAACTCGGCCTTTTGGTACAAGTTTAGGAATGCACATACATATCATACTCCTAGGCTCGGCCCTTTGGTACAAGCCTAGGAATGCATATCATAATTTGTAGGCTCTACTTTCTAGTATGAGTCTAAAAATATTTTCTCAACATATGTTAAATGTATAAGGGTCAACTAAATTTTTCACATAGTTTCTATGGTATAAGGTCAAAAATACCTACAAATGACTCATAAGTACGTTATGATAAATACTTGCATTTCTCACATACATATATGAATAGTGCGAATTGCATACATATGCATAAGTAACTCATGCGACAGTATCATAAATAATTAAGCCTCAATATTCAAGGCATGATCAAAATAAAAAAATATGTAGTTGAACTAAATTATAATTGGGATATCAAAATAAGCAAATAGCCTAATGGCACCATACTAAAGGATATAAATCGTGGCATACATATACACGTCAGAATGCTAGCATCAATAGAAGAGCTAGGTGGTTATTTACATCTGCATCATGCAAGTTATAGAAATATATGCCATATTTCGTTGCCTCACGCTCTGTACATGAGTTCTGTAAAAAAACATGGCATGATCTCAATAAAAAAATCAAATATAAAACAAACTTATAAGAGTCGACTATACATTTAACAAATTTGTACACCCGTTTCGGGTTACGTTTCATACCACATGCTGCACTAGCATTAGGCGGAGCAGTAAATTAAATCATTCATGTTCTAAATATACGTCAAACATATACACGTAGTTTAAATGAGATTAAATAATATATACACAAATTATTCCACAACAACTCTCCGAATAATGAGTATTATGTCACGAACGTGATGACCTCAAATATATTGAAGCCTATTACGCTAGTTACTGCCTTGCAAATAGTCATTCATTTGCTCTATATGTGTACAAAAGCTAATGGACATATCAAAATACACACCATATATATAAGAAAAATAGCACAACCATAAAGAAGATAAATTGTGGCATATACGTATATATGGTGTGGTCATGATGTTCACGCTAACAAAGACGACAAGCACTTATGTTCTACACATACTTAAACAAAAATCAATATGGAGAAAAATCAAGATACCTCTTCAACGATGCTGGAGCTAGGATAGAATATTGTTTTCATTTCTTTTTTAGCTTCATATCAACATGCATTGTAATTTTATTTTAGTCGGAACTTTTAATCAGGGGTTTTCTCTACGGAGATGTAATTAACAGGGTTATTATGTAAATGTACTAATTCTGGAAGTAATGGATTCACAATGTCTGATATTTTATTTTCTGCATTTAAATCAAATTAACTTGTATCTAACGATTCGTGGATAAGGCCCTCTCCACTTATATATATTTCTAGAGGGTTCTCGTTTTCCCGTCGTCATATTCTGGCACGCCCGATGGGACATACTTCTCCCCTCATCTTTGAGTTCCGACATGAATTACAATGATATAAACAAGTGAAATAATTTTTTTTGCTATTTTACGTTGATCATGGTGCAACATAAAAATGTGTTCAATCATGCTAAATATTTCATGATGCATCTGCATAGCCAAATATAATATGTGCATAAGAAAACTGACATATAGTTTTCTTTATGATAAGGATGGCGCGGCGAGTTCAACCTTTCATCACGCTGCGCTTTGGTTCGTTTTGGGTGGACGTCCCTATGGGTCCCTTCCAAGTGGCCAATAGCAGTAGTTCACTCGAGACAACCACTGCGTCACCAACCCCAGCAGACTGGGACCAAGAAGTGGACTCCAAACAACTTGATGAGTTTGTCCTTGTCATGTCCAAGTTTGCTAAGCGAAGGCAAAGGGCAGCTGCGAAGGCACGTGAGGCCTCCTCACAAGAGTTGATCATTACTGTTCATGAAGCAGTTTCCTCAGACGTGCTACCTCCTGGGTTTACTAGGAGTACACGTGGCAAGGCAGGGATCCACAAGCCCTCACCAAGGTTTTGTTACACAACACTTGGGGAGTGGCCTATTCATAAAAAGAAGACACGCCCATCAAAGGCGAAGCCAACTAACCCAATGGCAAGTTCTCCATTGGTTCATGTAGTTGGAAAAGAGGATGTGCTGACAAAGAATAATGAAGCTCCAACGGTGGTTGCACCATCGAAGCCCACAGTGGCAACATCTTCATCTACAAAGGTTATGTTGAATCAAACTCAGCGTTTGCAACCACTTGATAAAGGCAAAGCTGTGATGGTGGATGAAACTCACCACCAACAACCCTTGAACAAAGTCAAGAGCAACATGATGGTGCAAGAAGCTTCACCATCTCATGACATAACATACAAGACAACAAGCCAACTTCGAGCAGATGTACCAGAGTTTATCCCTATGCTGGTCAATAAATCTAGCAAGGCACGATGCAAGTCAAAAAAGAAGCGCACACTCCAATGGCAAGGGGTTTATCTCATGCCCGAGGAGGTTAAATTGGGCTATATAGATCCAACAGCGGCGCCTTCTGATCCAGAGTCATCACTATCACCAATACAATGTCCTTCCTTTGAAGGGTCATTCTCGCCGTCTCGACACCATCGACGACGGCGCAACACTCGCCAAGCTTGGATTAATTTCCCTATGGCAATTGAAACCAAGGAGACAACTCGCCAGCGCAAGAAGGTGGGCCATACCATCTACAATAGAACAAGGGGGAATCGCCCAAGGATTCAAGGAGGAAGGATTGATGATTCAAATGCATTTCTAGAAAGAAGTATCTACCAAACGATGAGAGAATTGCTGCCAGGTGCTTCCACATCTGAAAATAGTGTGGGTGGCGCCATCATGAGACGAGTTGAGGCATTGGCCAACTGGCCAGAATATCAAGAATTCATAAAGCAAGACCCTTGGCGGCAAGTCTACATCAAGCAAGCCGCAAATGTTCGTGCGAAGCGAGTAGATTACAAGCGAAGAGAATTGTCCGTGCGAACAAAATCAGCATGTAGTGCAATTCAGGGACCAGCTTCTCTGTTGCCTAATCATGACTAGAGGGTGACAGTAAAGAAGAGAGTGCCAAGCACATCCAAGAAGACAACAACAACATTATCTCCATGGCCGACTAGAAAAGAGGCTTCGAATAAATCAGTTGAGGTGTTTTCATCAATGCCGGTTGAGGTCAGAGAAACAGGGGATAGCACAAGTGAAGCATCCTCTACCTCGGTGCATTTCAAAAGAAATAAACTAGAAAAAATGGTGTAATATGTCATCGTCCTGTAACAGGAAGTCTTACAAATTCTTACGACTCAAGTTATTCAGAGTCTCATAATCCCTTGTATGATGATGCAACTTATCATGAAAATAATGCACCAGATGCTATAGAGCCCATCGAGCCAAATTCTCTTAGACCTCAACGACCGTGTGTTGACCAAGTTCTAGCAACGAATGAGACCCTATCGGTAGAAGAATGGCTAGCTCAGCTCACAGCATCATTGCAACAAAAAGAAGATGAGTTAGCTGCTCTTCGGCACCAAGTAGCAAATGGTGTGGGGCTAAAAAATAAGGGACAAGCCTCTACCAGCCAGGAGGACCACCAAGTGATGCCCGGTGTTAGATTGGAAGCTATTCAACGAATGATCACTGAAGGGGTTAAGGCACAATATATGCAATCACACTACTCTATGCGTCCGGGGTATGTTAAACCGTACCCTCCGGATGTTGATATGGTGCCTTTTCCGAGCAACTATCGATAGCCACAATTTAGTAAGTTTAATGGAACTGGGTCGCCGCATGAGCATATAGCTCATTTTCTAGCAGCTTGCCAAGACACAGCTCATAATGGAGCTCTCCTCCTACGACAGTTTGTACAAACACTGTCAGGGCCTGCCTTCACTTGGTATAGCAAGTTGCCACCAAGCTCTATGAAAACTTGGGAACAGATGCAAGATGCTTTTCTTGAGCGTTTTTATAGTACACAAAGGAATGTTGGCATCACAGAACTGACACAAACAGAGCAGGGGCCGAATGAAAAGGCTGCTGACTTCATAAATAGATGGAGGAACCTTAGTATGCATTGTCCTCAGCCCATTACAGAACATGAGGCCGTACGGATGTGTATGAACAACCTACGGCCTGATATGGCCGTTTATTTGCAAGGTGTACGTCCCATAACTTTTGAAGAGTTGGCGTCCAAGGCAACTGATATTGAAAATTATGCTCAATATGTGGCTCGTCGTTCAAAGACAGTCGTAAAGCCAATAGATAAGAATGTTCCAAGAGATAAAGTTCCATTCAAGCCAAAGCAAGTTCAGGCTATGGAAGCAACGATGGTGATCCCATCGTTGCAAATAGATAGAGCAGCTCCGAGGAACAAAGAAATAAAAGAACCTCAAGCTGTCAGAAGGCCAACTCTTAGTGAGCGCCAGAGTAAAGAATACTCCTTCCCTGCAGAAGAGGTGCCAGATCTTTTTGCCGGTTTGCAAGAGTTGGACCTTATAGAACTTCCAAGGTCAAAAAGACCAGAAGAAGCCTCTAAGTTCAATGAACCAAATTTCTACCATTACCATCGCGTCTTGGGTCATACACTAAAAGATTGTTTTGTGGTAAAAAATATCATCCAGAAATTGATAGATGAGGGGACAATCAATACAAACCTTTTGAAGAGTTTCAAGAAAGGAAAGAGGATGGCAGCCAACATCGCTACCATTCAAAATGATCTGGTGAGTTGTGCATATTCCAATATGACTCCAAATTATGATCAACAAATAATGATGCCAAAGTCTGAGTTTGCTCCCATGGTTGTCTCAGGCGATGCACCATATCTCGATGAGCAGCGAGCACACGTCAGAGGGACACATGACAACAAGTCCAACTCATCAAATTGTGGAAAATCAAAAGAGCGCGGACAGCCCCGAAAAAGGTGAAGCGTGCTCGAAAGACTAACGGTCAAAGGTGAAATCCCTCACTTCGTGCCAACAAGTTCTAAAAAATTGGCACGGCGTGAGGACGGCACACATGAAGACTTCAATGCTTTCATAGTCGGAGTCTTTGAAGAAGATGATGAACCATTGTACTTCCCGGAGGAAGAACCCCTAGAAGTAGACCAAGTTCAACTTAGATCGGGCCGTCAGCTGGCTGACGTTCGCCCCCCTCCTAAAAATCCTAGAAGCAAGGATGTAGCTTCAGATGAAACAACTGACCCCACTTCTAATGTGTCAGTTAAGTATGATGTAATTGCTCATTTGAAGAAAATACCAGCCATGCTTTCAGTGTATGATGCTCTGTGTCTATCTTCTGATCTGGGAAAGGCTTTTATTACAGCACTTTCATTTCCCGAGGATTATAGGGTGGAAGTGTCTCACACCGAAGCAAAATTAGATGAGGTTCTAAACATGACATTCACAGATGAAGACCTACTATTAGGAGATAAGAAGCATAATCGCCCTCTCCTTATGTATGGTGAAATTGATGATTTGTCCATAAATAAAATAATGATAGATGGAGGATCTGCTATAAATTTATTGCCTTTACGTACTCTGAAAAGGATTGGGTATTCTAAGAAAGATCTCAATCGATCAAATGTAATTATTCATGGCTTCAACCAGTCAGGCCAAGAGGCTATGGGCACTATAGCTTTGGTGTGTAAAATGGAAGCATTGTCTACTTATGTGACTTTCCATGTGATTGATGCTGCTACTTCATACAATGCCTTACTTGGTCGTCCATGGCTTCATGAAAATCAAGTGGTGCCTTCTACACTTCATCAATGCATCAAATACAAAGATGCTGAAGGAGAAACAACAACAATTTTTGATGATAAAAGGCCATTTACAGTGGCCGAATCTTTCTATGCTGATGCTAAATTTTACATTGAGCCCGTGGGTAAAATAGAAAAGTCAAATACAAAAGCAACATTGGAGCAAAGGTTCGCAAAAACAGAAGAAAGAGAAACTTCATCGACTCGAAAAATATATCAATATATACCAGCTGATTTGAGAAAGAAGGGGGAACCAATATTTCAGGTGGTGAATGAGCTGTCCCTTGATAAAGGTATAGAATTAACAATGCCTCCACCTTCTCTAATACAACACAAAATAAGACATGCACGAAATGAATTGCGCAAATTTGTTCCAGCCAAAAATAAAGCTAGAACATCCGCACATATTACTTTATCAAATAAAGATAATGAGTCTTTGCCCATTTCTTTATATGATAACAAGGTGTTGTATATAATGCAGCAAATGGGTTATGACACCCTCACAGGACCATCTTTATGTGGTGGCCGGGGGCAGCTTGCACCATTTATGAAGCTGCTATCACATGCACAGTTGAACGCTCTGCATGAGGACAAGAAATTAATGGAAGAGAAATATGGTTTGGGTTATGAAGTTTGTATGACTTCAGCCGAGTTTATAGATACGACAGAAGCATCTCCACAAATGGAAGATGGAAACCAATCAACGGTTCATGAGTTGGAAGAAATTGATATTGGGACGCCTGATGATCCTCGTCCAATCTACATTAGCAAATATATGTCTGAAGAGAGTAAGAAAGAATACCATAAATTTCTTTCCTCAAATAAAGATGTATTTGCTTGGTCTTATGATGAAATGCCAGGTTTAGACCCCACGGTTCCAATGCATCGGTTAGCCGTACAAGAGGATGTTTCACCGGTAAAACAACCGCAAAGAAGGTTCCACCCAGATGTACTCCCAAAAATTGAAGCTGAGGTCGATAAACTCATAGCTGCAGGTTTTATTAGGGAAGTTAAGTACCCCAAGTGGGTTTCTAATATTGTCCCCGTCAAAAAAAAAGAATGGACAAACTCGTGTATGTGTTGATTTCAGAGATTTGAATAAAGCATGTCCAAAAGATGATTTCCCTATTCCTATTTCTGAAATTCTCATGGATGCCACTATGGGATACGAAATATTTTCTTTTATGGATGGTTTTTCAGGATATAATCAAATAAGAATGGCACCAGAAGATGAAGAGTTAACCGCTTTTCAAACAACAAAAGGGATATATTGTTATAAAGTTATGCCCTTCGGATTAAAAAATGCGGGTGCCACATACCAACGAGCCATGACAGTCATCCTAGATGGGCTGCTACATGACATGGTTGAATGCTACATAGATGATATCATCGTAAAATCAAGAAAAGAGAATGATCATTTACAACATTTAGGCATTGTATTCAACCGCCTTAGAAAACATGAATTAAAGATGAATCAATTGAAATGTGCATTCGAAGTATCATCGGGAAAATTTTTAGGATTTATCGTCACAAAGCAGGGTATCCAAGTTGACCCATCCAAAATAAAAGCCATAGTTAGGATGCCACCACCAGTGAACCTACATAAGCTAAAGAGCCTTCAAGGCCACTTGGCATATATCAGATGATTTATTTCAAATTTGTCAGGTCGATGCAAGCCTTTTTCTAGACTTATGAAAAAAGGGGTCCCCTTTGAGTGGGATCAAGCGTGTCAAAATGCGTTTAATGAGATTAAGAAGTACTTGATAAATCCACCTGTCCTAAATGCCCCAATTAAAGGGCGACCTCTTATATTATATACAGCAGAATTGCCAACATCCTTAGGCGCACTTTTAGCGCAAAATAACGACATGGGAAAGGAAATGTCATTATACTACCTTAGTCGCACATTAGTGGGGGCAGAGTGTAATTATCCAGACATGGAAAAATATGTCTAGCACTTGTATTCGCAACCCAAAAACTTCGACACTACATGTTGGAGCACACTGTGCACCTCGTTTCAAGAGCAGACCCTCTAAGATATATATTGAATAAAATGGTCCTCTCAGGAAGACTAGCTAAGTGGGCAATGTTCTTGTCACAATTTGACATCACTTTTGTCCCGCAGAAATCAGTAAAAGGACAAGCATTGGCTGATTTTCTCGCAGCACATCCTGTGCCAGACGATTTTCCTATCGACGATGATTTACCTGATGAGGAGGTACTTGCTACGTCGGTTACAAGTTCATCATGGAAAATGTATTTTGATGGTGCCTGTCATCAATTAGGGGCTGGTGCAGGAGTAGTGTTCATCACGCCCGACGAAGGCATAATACCATATTCATTTACATTAACAACAGCGGTCTCCAATAATGCTGCTGAGTATGAAGCGTTGATAATTGGGCTTGAGATAGCCTTAAATATGAGGCTTGACACGCTATCCGTCTATGGAGATTCCCAACTGATAATTAATCAACTCTTGGGTATATATACAGTAAAGAAAGAAGGGTTGTTACCATATTTCGCTAGAGCAAAATACCTAATGACCATGTTCGTTGAATTAAATATGGAACATATTGTAAGAAGTCAAAATGAAAAGGCTGATGCGTTAGCAAGCTTAGCTGCTAGCATGTCACTAAAGGCTTACCAAACGATGGATATTCGAGTGGAGGAACATAGAGTGTTACCGATACTCACTGAAAATGAAGAAGCGACTGACGCGGCAATGACGACACATGTGTGTCAGATTGAAACAGGAGACTGGAGGTCACCCTTCCTCGATTATCTACGTCATGGATATCTACCTTTAGAGTCGGTTGAACGAGCAAGAATTCAAAAAAGAGTAACACGGTATACATGTATAAATGACACGCTTTATCGATGTTCATATGACGGCATGTTGTTGCGTTGTATAGCGCACAATGAAGTGGTAGATGTCTTGAATGAAGTAAATGCCAGAGTTTGTGGGTCACATCAATCGGGGACCAAGCTATATTATCAATTAAAGCATTTAGGCTATTATTGGCCAACCATGTTCGAGGATTCCATAAAATTTTCAAAGAAATGTCATGAATGTCAAATACACACTGATTTTATCCGTCAGCCTCATGAGCCGTTACATCCAACGACCATGTCATGGCCGTTTGAAATGTGGGGAATGGATGTAGTAGGACCGGTACAACCTCCATCATCTAAAGGCCATAAATTCATTTTGGCTGCAACCGATTACTTCTCCAAATGGTCAGAAGTCGTACCACTGAGAGAAGTCAAGGCTAGAAATGTAGAAAACTTTATAAGAACACATCTCATATATAGATTTGGCGTACCATCCAAAATTATGTTCGATAATGGTTCCCCATTTAAAAATGAGCTTATACGGAGGTTGTGCGCCATGTTTAAAATTAAGCATAATTTTTCTACAGCATATAATGCGGCAGCTAATGGACAAGCAGAAGCATTTAACAAAACACTATGTAAAATTTTAAAGAAAGTCGTTGCCAAAAACAAACGAGAATGGCATGATAAGCTTCTCGAGGCATTATGGGCATATAGAACGACAACACGTACCCCAACTGGGATGACCCCTTATTCATTAGTATTTGGTGGTGAAGCAGTACTACCTATAGAAGTACAAATCCCATCACTAAGGGTTGCCATTCATGAAAAAATAGCAGAAGTTGGAGCTGCAAAGTTATGCCTTAATGAGCTAGAAAAGT
This sequence comes from Zizania palustris, assembly GCA_019279435.1. NCBI lineage: Eukaryota > Viridiplantae > Streptophyta > Magnoliopsida > Poales > Poaceae > Zizania > Zizania palustris. The sequence continues at coordinate 373,033 of JAAALK010000283.1, read as the reverse complement.
TGGAGGGAAAATGACTACAGGCACTACAAAATCTAGAGGCTTATCAAGCTAGAGTGTCACGCGCCTTCGATAAACGACTCAAGAGAAGGTCATTTAAAAAAGGAGACTTAGTCCTTGTGGTCATCCGTCCTATGAATATTACACATCGGATGCAAGGAAAATTCGAGCCTAAATGGGAGGGTCCTTATATCGTGAAAGAAGTATATTCTAGTGGAGCATATAGAATCATTTCTCCCGATGGTGAGTACTACCCAGCTCCGATAAATGGAAAATTCTTAAAATGTTATTACGCATAAAAGTAATAACACAAAAAAACCTTTTGAAGATGTGTGATAATGAGTAATTAAAAAAACTCTTATTTACACAAATTCGATCAGTCAAATACAAATGACATTGCTCCATCCCTCATGAGCCTAAACTGTGGACACATAAAAAAACAAAACAATACTCCATCCCTCATGAGCCTAAACTGTGGACACATAAAAAAACAAAATAATTAATGTACAATGCTCCATCCTGCATGAGCCTAAACTGTGGACACATAAAAAACAAAATAATTAATGTACAATGCTCCATTCCTCATGAGTCTAAACTGTGGACACATAAAAAAACAAAATGATTAATGTACAATCCTCCATTGCATGAGGTTGCATACCTTACCCCATGAAATATATGTATATATACAACCTGAAAACGGAACAATACTCCAAACCTCATAAGCCCGAAATAAATCAGAATTATATAAGAAGGTTCTTTAGCCTAAAATAAATATGGTGTGTAGGTAGCAAAGGACTCTAAAATAATGGGAGTGTTTGTTACAATATGAAGCAAGCATTACATGAGCAATAAGCGCTTGCATATCAAGAAATATAAATAATTCAACGCTACTTTAAATAAATCAACTACCAACACATACACATATATAAACCACATATTTCACAACCAAGCTTTCTGATCTAAACAATGATCTAAAAAGAATAAAAAAATGAGATTCAATGAGCAATGAAAGTTTGTCTTATGAGTCAGACGATCATGCAAACATAAAGTTTCATATGCAAGCAAGATAAAATGAAAGTAAATAAAGGGAACGTGACTAGTCCAAGCTATTAGACTGTGTCTTCACACTCTCCAAGAAATCGAAGATGGTGGTTCCAAATAAAAAAAATCCTCTCAAATATCTCAATAAATATTCAAAAGCTAACAAACTTGGCGGGATATTGCACCCACACATGTGATTTCTCATACCTCAAAATACAATATATACATCTCATAACAGTGTTGTATCTTGAGAAAATACCATGATATATATCATCAAGAAAATCAGTTCGAAGAAACAAAATATATGGTCATATATGTATATATATAATCTTATATTTCGAGCTTTGGATGCAAAAAAGGCAATGATAATAAATACAATTTTCTGCATCCACAGCTCGAGGGGGCATTTGTTGACAATAATTTTGGCTCCTTAAAAAATATATATACTTATATAGTAGCAAAAAAAACTCATAGTAAGTATACCTCGAATATGTCCGACTATCTATTGGTATGAAATATTTCAGTACCCAGCATGTATCATAAAAACATATAAAAAATACGATAAGAACAGCAACCTCGACATAATGAAATATTCTATTTATATAAATAAATGACAACCTCTCTACCCAGTGGCATGAAAATGTAAATAAAAAATGTGTATAATCATAACAGTTACATTAAAAAATATATTATATGGGTGTGAGACCGAACAATGTCAATATAAAAAAACATATAATATATATCTCACAGTTTACCATGACTACACGTGCGTGTGATATAAATGCAGACACATATATATGAAATGAATAGTATATATACATAATGATAATGTCTCTCTAAATATGATATTCATCGGTATATCACTGCATGTGCATCACTAAAAATATATAATAAATATATGTGCAAAGATAAAAAAAGGAATATCTAGCAATCGATGTAAACATTGCATCCCAAATATGCATCAATAGATGGACCGATATAATATTTTAAATAAAATATACTGAAAATTATACAATCAGTTGCAACATGTGTCTTTAAAATAAAAAGAAGAGAAATATATATATATACACATATATAACGATGAATAATTTATACAACTTACAAATAAAATTGATCACATATTTTAAATACGGATCAAAATATTAAAAATATAATTTTACATATTTTGCATGAAAAAAAAATGAAGATAATCTGTGCAAGTTAGAAGAGAGTAGCGATAGCCTCTCTTGCATGCAATGTGGGGAATTGCACGCAATTTTTTTCTGTAAAAAAAGGAGAAAAAATTAAATGGAGACATGCCCATGTAGGGTCCTGCGTACACACACATCCCTTGCATGCACGCACAGGGAATCCAGCAAAGCAGACCACGCCCTTGCTCCTGCGCACGCGTCCATTCCGACGCATGCAACCCATTCTCCCACGCGCACAGTGAGCCAGAAACCACCCGGTTTGCATGCAGATTTTTGCTAAAAAAAGAAAAAAAAGAAGCAATGTGCGGGCGGGCAGGAAGCATGCAGTCAACAATCCCCACGTCCAGCCCATGTCCCGTCGCACGTCCTTCCACGATGCTGTGCATGTAAGCCCCTACCTCCTCTATAAATACTGCATACAGCCATGAAGAGAGGGGGACACTGCTACGCATACGCTGTTGTGATCGGCGGTGGGGTTTTTCAGAAGAGTAAATAGGCACTGCTAGTTTTTGAGCTTCTTTTTCCTTTGGAGAGTAGACACTGCGCTCCACACAGCTGCTCATCCTACCGCTCTTCTCACAAGCCTCCTCAAATCCAAACCAAAGTGACTGAAGGGAGATACTGCTAAGGTATAAAAATTATGTTCTTCATCCACATCTACTCCTTTCTTCTCAATCAAAAACATACAAATCATAGTCCTAGGCTCGGCCTTTTGGTACAAGCCTAGGAATGCACATCATAATCCTAAACTCGGCCCTTTGGTACAAGTTTAGGAATACATATACATGTCATAGTCCTAGGCTCGGCCTTTTGGTACAAGCCTAGGAATGCACATCATAATCCTAGACTCGGCCTTTTGGTACAAGTTTAGGAATGCATATACATATCATAGTCCTAGGCTCGGCCTTTTGGTACAAGCCTAGGAATGCACATCATAATCCTAAACTCGGCCTTTTTGTACAAGTTTAGGAATGCATATACATGTCATAGTCCTAGGCTCGGCCTTTTGGTACAAGCCTAGGAATGCACATCATAATCCTAAACTCGGCCTTTTGGTACAAGTTTAGGAATGCATATACATGTCATAGTCCTAGGCTCGGCCTTTTGGTACAAGCCTAGGAATGCACATCATAATCCTAAACTCGGCCTTTTGGTACAAGTTTAGGAATGCATATACAATTCATAGTCCTAGGCTCGGCCTTTTTGTACAAGCCTAGGAATGCACATCATAATCCTAAACTCGGCCTTTTGGTACAAGTTTAGGAATGCACATACATATCATACTCCTATGCTCGGCCCTTTGGTACAAGCCTAGGAATGCATATCATAATTTGTAGGCTCTACTTTCTAGTATGAGTCTAAAAATATTTTCTCAACATATGTTAAATGTATAAGGGTCAACTAAATTTTTCACATAGGCTCTATGGTATATGGTCAAAAATACCTACAAATGACTCATAAGTACGTTATGATAAATACTTGCATTTCTCACATACATATATGAATAGTGCGAATTGCATACATATGCATAAGTAACTCATGCGACGGTATCATAAATAATTGAGCCTCAATATTCAAGGCATGATCAAAATAAAAAAATATGTAGTTGAACTAAATTATAATTGGGATATCAAAATAAGCAAATAGCCTAATGGCACCATACTAAAGGATATAAATCGTGGCATACATATACACGTCAGAATGCTAGCATCAATAGAAGAGCTAGGTGGTTATTTACATCTGCATCATGCAAGTTATAGAAATATATGCCATATTTCGTTGCCTCACGCTCTGTACATGAGTTCTGTAAAAAAACATGGCATGATCTCAATAAAAAAATCAAATATAAAACAAACTTATAAGAGTCGACTATACATTTAACAAATTTGTACACCCGTTTCGGGTTACGTTTCATACCACATGCTGCACTAGCATTAGGCGGAGCAGTAAATTAAATCATTCATGTTCTAAATATACGTCAAACATATACACGTAGTTTAAATGAGATTAAATAATATATACACAAATTATTCCACAACAACTCTCCGAATAATGAGTATTATGTCACGAACGTGATGACCTCAAATATATTGAAGCCTATTACGCTAGTTACTGCCTTGCAAATAGTCATTCATTTGCTCTATATGTGTACAAAAGCTAATGGACATATCAAAATACACACCATATATAAGAAAAATAGCACAACCATAAAGAAGATAAATTGTGGCATATACGTATATATGGTGTGGTCATGATGTTCACGCTAACAAAGACGACAAGCACTTATGTTCTACACATACTTAAACAAAAATCAATATGGAGAAAAATCAAGATACCTCTTCAACGACGCTGGAGCTAGGATAGAATATTGTTTTCATTTCTTTTTTAGCTTCATATCAACATGCATTGTAATTTTCTTTTATTCGGAACTTTTAATCAGGGGTTTTCTCTACAGAGATGTAATTAACAGGGTTATTATGTAAATGTACTAATTCTGGAAGTAATGGATTCACAATGTCTGATATTTTATTTTCTGCATTTAAATCAAATTAACTTGTATCTAACGATTCGTGGATAAGGCCCTCTCCACTTATATATATTTCTAGAGGGTTCCCGTTTTCCCGTCGTCAGTGATAAGGGGGGTGGAGTCGCCAGGCAACCAGATTACACAAAATAATCCAATTAGCCGAAAGAAATAGGTTAAATAGGTTAAAATCAGCAAACAAGTCGGAGTCCTCCTGGTTCGAAGTCTGATGCGAAGGGTGCGCCGAAGGGTACCTTTGGCGCCTGGTGCGAAGCGCCCTGCCGAAGGGTGCTTTGGCGTCCAGACTGATCCAGCCGAAGGTAGACTCCGAATGGATCTGAACTCGGTGATCCCCTCCGAATAGTAGGGTTCGGCATGCGATCTCCGATGAAGCGAATTATAGAGTAGTGACGCGAATGCCACACGTGGGTGCAACTTCGTCTGGTGCGGAGTATGTTCGTGGCGAAGTCTGTCATGACGAAGTATGCTAGCGAAGCCTGTTGTCGAAGCTTGCGGTCCTGTCGAAGGGTGTCCTGGGGACCTCCGGAACCGATCTCTCAGCTCCGGACATCTCCGGCGAAGGGGCTCCGAACGTGCGAACCTGCAACAGAGATGATGTGAAGTACCAATTTGGCCTTAGGACCTAATTTTGCGTGGTGTTGCATGGGTGGCGAAGGTAGCAATCTATTACGCAGATTAGCGGATACTTCACATGCGAAGTAACAAGGCGATAGCAATCTATTACGTAGATTAACGGGGACTTCACAGGCGAAGTACCAAGGCTTACCACTGTTCCATAGCGGCGGACGGAGGGCTTCCAGGCAAACCCACGAAGAGGTACAGAAAAGTAAAGGTAAAAGTAAAGGTACGATCAAAGCATGGCTTTGGTTTGGTTTGAGTTGGGGGGCTCTCCACGCCGGCCAAGCCTCTCTATTTATAGGGGTTTAACTCCCAATCTAATCTGCTATTAATCCGGCTGGATGGAGATAAAGATTGAGTTGGCGATGCAAACAACTCTATCTCTACCGAGGTGGGCTTCGGCCAGGCCCGTCGAGGCCCGCTCCTCGGACCGAAGCTTCAGTAGTGTGGGCTTCGGCCAGGCCCGTTGAGGCTGCCTCCTCGAGCCGAAGCTTTGGTAGCGTGGGCTTCGGCCAGGCCCATCGAGGCTAGCTCCTCGGGCCGAAGCTTTTGCATCGTGGGCCTCCGAAGGCTTCCGAAGCTTCGGCAGCGTGGGCCTCCGAAGGCTTCCTGGACGAATCCCATGGGCTGGCTAGAGGCTTTCGGAGCCCATAGCTCGGTGGGCTTTGGCCCTGTAGGGCTTTGGACAGACCCTGGACATGTGTACTTTTGGCCCAAATCACCGAAAATTGATATTTTGATAATTTAGCCATTACTGCCATTTTTGCTATCAACACATGCCCCTCTGCCTTTTAGTGAACTAGTGAACTAAAAGCACAACGAGCTGGAGACGATATCATTCATATTGGCTTTTCGACACTTTTATGATGTTTTCCACACACTTGGGAAATACCTTTTCAAGTACCTACCGTTCAAAGCTCTTCGAAACTGCTCTCCCTGCAGGGATTCCAACATGTATCCGTTGCCGGGAGCGATTTCGACTATCTTAAAAGGACCTTCCCAACTAGGCGACCATTTTCCAAATTTGGGACTCTTCGTGCCTAAAGGCAAAATCGTTTTCCATACCAAGTCTCCTATTTGAAACGATTTTGGTTTTACCTTTTATTGTAGGCTCTAGCTACTCTCTTCTTGTCTACTTCTATGGCTTCTAAAGCCCTTAGACTTTTATCGGTCAGTTCCTCTAGATTATCCTTCAGAAGAGCCTCATACTCATTGACCGATAAGCCGTCTTGCTTTAACACTCTTAAGGAGCCAAGATCTACCTCTATAGGCAGAACGACCTCTTGTCCATATACCAGCTGTTGGGGGAAAATATTCCATCTTCAGGGTTATTGCAATAACAGGACAAAGGTTGATGATTAAGTCCAAGATTTCCAGCATATGACTCCGGGGATGCATTGAATCAAGTTCGAAGTATGATGACAGACTATAGTTTGGAGTATATCTTCGAACTTGGACTCTTACGAGAGCTTCTTTGCCAGCTAAAATGGAAGGCTTATCTTCTTTCTCATTAGATTAGTCTTTTACCATTTTAGCCCTATTAAGGGTACCAAATAGTTTCCACTATGTCGGTTGTAATAGAGGGGTAAAAAGGTCTTTTCCTTAATGTTTGGGCCTATAAATACCCCCCGTTTTACCCTGTAATGAGGACCGAATACAAGTTATTCAATACACACATTCAAACTATTCTAAGTTATTATCCTTTCGGAGGCTTAGAATAGTTTACTTCGTAAACACTTCGTTTGTTAGTTTCTAATCTTCAGAAACCTATTAGCGTAATCTTTTACGCCAACAGTTGGCGCCGTCCATGGGGAACTTAGTCCAAGAAACTTCGTTCTCTACCAACTTCTTACACCATGCCTCCTAAGCGGAGCGCAACTGGTAACCCTGTTCGGAGGTCCCCTCGGACCTCCGGAGTGATATCTCCAGACACAGTTGAGGTCGGAGGACCTTCGATGTTTCCTCCACCTCAAACTCTGGAAGGGATTCCCATTCCTCGAGCATACCGAGTTCCTCCGCCAACTCCATCTATACTTCGACCACCCGGAGTTCCTCTTCCACCTCAAGTTCCACTGCGAACTGATCCTTACAGTTCTCAAGACCCAGAAGATCCTTCCAGAGGAGATGAAGACAATCTTGGTGATATGGCCGCTCAAATGGCCAGTCTCCAAGCTGAAGTTGCGAGATGGCGACAAGAAGCTGCAAATAGGCTTCGCTCTCAAGCCATCCCAGTTATTCCAGAAGTGCCTGAAGACGATGAACCTATCTATCCTGAAGCCCCGGAGAATGCCTCCTTTGATACTGAATCTCCGCTACATCCTGAACTGCAAAAAGTTCGCTTCGACCCGAAGTTTAAGACTTCGAAGCTTTGCAAGTATGCCGGAGATGAAGATCCTGGAGAATTTGTCCGATCTTATGCTTTGGCGATTGAAGCCAGTGGAGGAGTGCGGGACACCATGGCAAAATGGTTCCCCCTAGCTCTTCAGGGAGTAGCTTTGCGATGGTTCTGGTCTTTAAAACCAGGATCAATCAGTTCATGGGGGCAATTGAAGAAAAAGTTCGTGAGTAACTTCCAAGGCACCTTCGTGCCTCCAATGTCGACGGGAAGTCTTTTCCAGGTGAAGCAGCTCCCTGGAGAAACATTAAGACAATACTTCAAGCGCTTCGCTCATACGAAGTCGCAGATCCAAGGGTTAACTACGTCTTCAGTAGTTGACGCAGCTCGGGAATGAGTCATTCATCCAGGCCTCCTTGATAAACTCCACCGGAAAAGCATATCTTCTGTTTCTCAGCTGATGTCCTATTTTGAAGAATACGCAAGGTCAAAAGAGGGCTGGCTTCGGAGAACTACAGCTACTCCGTCCATACTGTAGGAAGTAAAATTGGAAGTGAAAACTTCAGCACAGCCGCAGGAGCCTGCCTTCGAAGTTCAGCATGATAAGAGAAGGGGGCAAAAGCATCCTCGTTCAGAAGTTCTGAACATTGCACCCCCGCAGAAATTTGCCCAAAGAGCTCCGCAACCTTCGGGAAACAAGGCCAGCGGTTGGAGGCCGCCAGGGAAACCGGCTGGCAAGGGCCAGACCCTTTTCTGCTGTGTTCATGGTGAAAACCGAAGTCACGCAACTGATGCATGCAAAGCTATACTTGCCCTGAGAGGAGAATATCTAGAGAGAACTTCAGGTCGAGGTACTTCTGACCGAGTTCCAGCTGAAGTGCGTTCAGAGCCTGTCCAGGCTGTGGCGCGGATAGAAAACTTCGAAGCTGCAAGACGCCCTCCGGTGGTCAATATTATGCCACCTCTGAAGCAAGAAGAGGGGCAAGACCGAGGAAAAATAGTAGTCCTCCCTATCTCGAGAGGAGGTACTCTCGGAAGCATGTCAAAAAGGCAGAGAGGAGAGTATGTCAGAGAAGTCGGGCACATTGGAACTTCGTCATCTGCAGCTGCTATGCCTGAATGGTCCCATGTGCCAATATCTTTTTCTGTAGAGGATGTAGCTGGCATTAAATTTCCACATGCAGACCCACTTGTCATTACTGCTGACATTGCAGGAACTAAGGTTCGAAGAGTGTTAATTGACGGAGGGAGTTCGACAGACATTATTTTTGTTCAAGCCTTCGATCAATTATGCATCTCCAGAAAGCACCTTCTTCCAGCGGCTCGTCCCTTGTAAGGCTTCGCAGGACCTCCGCTTGATGCACTCGGCCAAATTGGCCTGGAAGTTACCTTCAGAGAAGGATTGTTAGCCAGGACAGAGGAAGTAATCTTCGACGTCGTAGATGCTCCATATGCCTACAACATCATCTTCGGAAGAGGCATGTTAAATCAGTTCGGAGCTGTGGCACACCACAATTACTTGTGCATGAAGATGCCCACGCAAGCGGGAGTGCTCACTATCTTCGGAGATCAAGCTACCGCCTGAAGAGCGGAGTATGGTCATGGCCCTCCTCTTGATCCAAGACAAGTGAATAGTGTGCAAGAGAAGTTTGCCCATCTTTAAAGCATTGAAAGGGTCTGAAGATTTTGCATGGATGCCAGAGTGTCAGAAAAGCTTCGAAGATATTAAAGAGTATCTCAGTAATCTTGCTACACTCACGGTGCCTACTGCGGACGAAACCCTACTCCTTTACATTGCAGCTACAGGTTCTGCTGTCAGCGCAATCCTTGTTAGAGAAATGGATTTCAATGTGAAGTTGGTACAAAATCCAATTTATTTTGTTTCCGAAGCATTATCAGGAGCGAAGACAAGGTATTCCGAGCTCGAAAAATTCACTTATGCTCTGATAATGGCTTCGAGGAAGTTGAGACATTATTTTTTAGCTCATAATGTAATTGTACCAACTTCGTATCCTTTAGGAGATATGCTCCGAAGTAAAGATTCCATTGGAAGAATTGGAAAGTGGGCAGTTGAATTAGCACCCTTCGGCATATCCTTTCTGGCAAGGACAGCAATCAAATCGCAAGTCTTAGCAGATTTTGTAGCAGAATGGACTCCCCCTGCAACGTGGGTTCCGGAGAAGTCAAGTGAAGGAATTTGGACTGTTTTTTCTGATGGGGCTTTCCAAGCATCCGGAGCAGGTGTTGGAGCAGTTTTAATTTCGCCTTCAGGGCAAAGAGCAATGTACTCTGCAAGACTCAACTTTAAGTCTACCAATAATATAGCTGAGTATGAAGGGATTTTACTAGGACTCCGAAAAGCACGTGCTCTAGGGGCTACAAGAGTTGTTATAAAGACAAATTCTAAAATAGTAGCAGGGCACGTAGATAAAAGTTTTCAAGTTCGGCATCCATAGCTTGCAAAGTACTTAGAAGAAATCCGTAAAATCGAAGCACAATTCAAGGGTATTTCAATTCGGAGTATACCAAGAACAGAAAATGTGCAAGCGGACATCTTAGCAAAAGCTGCAGCCGGAGCTATGGATATACCAGAAGAAGCTTTTTATGAGGAGCTCAGTACACCTTCGGTGCCACAAATTCCCTCTGCAGAGATTCTTTGCATTCCAAGTACAGATTGGAGAAATTCGATCATGGAACTTTTGCAAGGAGGAGCAAATTCATTTGAAGAGCCACGGTTTTCAAGATTGAAACTCAGGGCTAGGAATTATCAAATAATCAACAGTATTTTATACAAGGCCGGAGTATGTTCCCCTTTACTCCGATGTATATCCCAAACCGAAGGCCAAGATATTCTTCGAGATATTCATGAAGGGCTTTGCGGTAGCCATTTGGCCCCTCGAGCTTTGGCAGGAAAAACACTTCGCCAAGGGCTTTATTGGCCTACGATAGTAGCAGATGCGGAGAACTTAGTCCACACATGCCAAGGATGTCAGTGGATGGGTCGACGGAGTCATCGCCCACCAACAGCTCTTCAAGTTATTGCTCCAGTATGGTCCATGGCCAGATGGGGTATGGATTTGATTAGTCCCTTTCCAGTAGCTAAGGGAAATTTAAAGTTCGCAGTGGTAGCTATTGAATATTTTTCTAAGTGGGTAGAAGCAGAGCCCTTAACAGCTATCACTTCGAATAATGTACAGAAATTCTTTTGGAAAAGTATCATTTGCCGGTTCGGAGTGCCTAGACAACTCACAGTTGATAATGGAACACAGTTCGATGCAGAACCTTTCAGAAAGTTCTGCGAAGATCTAGGCATCCAGTTATGTTTTGCTGCAGTGAGGCATCCTCAGTCTAATGGAGCTGTAGAAAGAGCCAATGGAAATATTTTGTCAGGGCTAAATCGAAGGATAGTAGGATTAGCAAAAGGACTGTGGACCGAAGAACTTCCGAAGATATTATGGTCCATTCGGACTACGCAAACAAGGTCCACAGGTTTCACTCCATTCAGATTGCTATTCGGAGATGAAGCTATGACTCCAACGGAGCTCAAAGGAGGATCACTTCGCAGCACCGAACCGGAGATTGAAGGAGAAAGACAAGCTTCGCTGGATTTAACAGAGGAGACAAGACTTCGAGCTGTAGCTAATTTATCAAAGTATCATCAGCAGACGAAGGCTTGGTTTGACCCGAAGGTTAAGATCAATGAGCTTAGACCAGGTCATCTCGTTTTACGAAGCATCATAGCGCCAGGAAAATTAGGAAATAAATGGGAAGGTCCATACTTAATTGTTCGTTCAGGACGTCCTGGCTCTTTTAAATTAGCTAATTTGGAAGGTGAAGAATTAGCGCATACTTGGCATGCGGAGCACCTAAAGCGATACTTCGCATAGGGGCTCCTTGTAATCATTTGTAATCATCCTCTTAATTAATAAAGCATATGGTTCAGATAGTGCCTACCCCTCATAAACTTCCAGCTTCTGAGTGGACGCACTGGAACCGTGGATGTTGGAACAATTGCATTAGTTCCAGCAGGTTTTTCTGTGGTGGAGTATGATACGGAGAATGAACCTCGATGGGTTCTCACAGGGAGAGACAGGGTTTATACTGGTTCGGGCCTCCCCTAGGGGATAATAACCCTACGTCCAGTTTGTAGTGGATTTGGCATGGTGTGCCTTGATGTGGAGAGGATAACTCCAGGGTCTCATGGCCCCCTGGAGCATGTGTCCCGTTACAAGGGCTTGGCCCTGCTTTTATAGGCACGCAGGCCAGAGGAAAAGACTGGAATGCCCCCCTATGAACCCTTGGTTCATAGGGGCAGAGAGGGGAAAAGGAGCTTAGCTACGGTACAAAAGGTGCCAGACAACTTTACAGCTTTACTGGCGTGTCAGGCTGCGCCAGGCTTTGACCAGCTAAACGACACTCCAGGGGCGGGGGGCCCCCGGTATGGACTTGGCTCCGGAGGGCGGCCTCCGGACTTGGCTTCGGAGGGCGGCCTCCGGGCTCGGCTCTCGGGGGGCGGCCTCCGGACTTGGCCCTCGGAGGATGACCTCCGGACTTGGCTCCCGGAGGGTGACCTCCGGACTTGGCTCCCGGAGGGTGGCCTCCGGACTTGGCTCCCGGAGGGTGGCCTCCGGACTTGGCTCCCGGAGGGTGGCCTCCGGACTTGGCTTCCGGAGGGTGGCCTCCGGACTTGGCTTCCGGAGGGTGGCCTCCGGACTTGGCTCCCGGAGGGTGGCCTCCGGACTTGGCTCCCGGAGGGTGACCTCCGGACTTGGCTCCCGGAGGGTGGCCTCCGGACTTGGCTTCCGGAGGGTGGCCTCCGGACTTGGCTCCCGGAGGGTGGCCTCCGGACTTGGCTTCCGGACTTGGCTTCCGGAGGGTGGCCTCCGGACTTGGCTCCCGGAGGGTGGCCTCCGGACTTGGCTCTCGGAGGGTACACTGGGACCTGCAAACAATACTTAGGGAGAAATCAGGCTCCGACAGTACCTGACTCTGGGCCGGAGGCTGTCGGAGGCTGACGTCATTTGGCCTCTGTTTAAGGGAAGCATATTCCCCCAACAGTAGCCCCTCGCGTGTAGGCCTTCGGAACGAAGGGGTGCACGCGCCCTTAGGGCAAATGACCTGAAAACACTTCGGAGGAAACATACCTCCGGAGCCAGGACCGAAGGAGACCTCGATTCCTGGGGGTAATAAATGCTCGTGCCAGAGCGGCCTCGGGGAGCCCGAACGGCTCCGCAACGGTCAGAAAAGTTACCGTTACCCTGCTTGGGCTTGATTTGCTTTCGCCGGAGGCCCATCTGGCGGTGAGCCCGGCCCATGACGGTTGGAATTCTTACCGTGCCTATAAATAGGGACTTACCGCGTGCAGCCCCGGCACACTTTCATTCGCTTCTTCTCACCGCCTTACCACCTTCGCTCTCCTCTTCCTCCTAGCCTCGCAGAGCGACCTTCGCGAGCTTCTAGCCCTTCGCCATCCTTTAGTCCTTCGAGCCGAAGTCCGATCAGGATGCCGAAGAAGGGAGTGGCGAAGCCCCTGGTTTTGGGTTCGAGCTCGGGCTCCGCCCAAGTGTAGGCGGCGGCGGCAGCGGCCGCGGCAGCGAAGCCTGCGGCTAGGCGACTGGGGCCGAGGGACCTTCGGACCCCCTCCGACAGGTTCGAGCAGACCCTGGAGATGAGGGCTTCGATTTCTACGGAGGAGTCGGTCCGGAGAGCCTGCGAGGGGAAGATTGCGGCGAAGATCCAATTAAGGGTTCCGGAGAAATTAGAGGCCATACCGAAGCCTCGTGCTGACGAAGTGGTGGTGTTTGAAGCCTTCTTCGAGGCCGGCCTCGGACTGCCTGCGGTGGGGATGCTGAGCGAGGTCCTCAAGGCCTACAACCTTGAGCTCCCTCAGCTTTCGCCCAACGCCGTGGCGAGGCTAGCTGTCTTTGAGTGGGCCATGAGGGCCGAAGGCTGCGAGGGCCGCGCGGACGTCTTCGTCGCTCTTCACGACGCCAACTGCCAGCCGAAGCCCAGGGAGGGGACGGACCGCGTCAAGAGGGCGTTGGCCTTCGGCAGTGCCAACTTCCAGCTCCGGAAGGAGTTCCAGGACGCCTTCCCTGCGAGGGCCCTTCGGAGTACCAACGCTCACATACTGTACCGGCGCGAAGGGGTGGTGAAGACCAGCGAAGGCCTTCTTCAATCGAGGATCTCGCTGCTCCGAAGGGTGGCAGCGAAGATGAGCATGAGGGACCTCGCCGAGGAATTTATTACCCTTCGGCTTAGCCCCCTCGCGCGCTCCTGGCCGGAGGGTCTCTTCAAGGCTTCGGGTCAAGGAGAACTCAGCGAGCTGGCCTTCGACCGCTTCTGTAAGTCTTCGCGCTCTTCTTGCTCTTAATACTTGAACACTTTGGCCCTGACTTGACCTTTTCGTGCAGCCGACCTCGACATGAGGACTCCGGAGGAGGCCATCGCGGCGGCGGACCGAGTCGTCGGGACTCCGACCCCCGAGGAGCAGAATCAGCGCCTTGCCTTGGTGGGGTCCTGGGAGCGCTGGAACAGAGTGTGGACCGCGCTCGGCCTCGGAGGGCTCCCCGCTTTGCCAGACTTCGCCCACCTGGCTACCTCATCGGCCGGAGCCAAGAGGAAGAGGGGGGACGAGGACGAAGCGGATGCCTCGGGGGAGGCTGCGACGAAACCCGCAGCTACTCCGACTCCCAAGAAGGCCGCGAAGCCCCTGGCGGTGAGGACTTCGGAGGCGGAGGCCGACGCGCGCACTCCTGCTGCCAAGGAGGCCACGGATGCCCCGGCGGAACCAGCTTCGGGCGCGGAGGTGGATGCGCCGGCTTCGCAGCGAGGGGGCTGGAGGACGCACTTAGCCCCTGGTTCCTTCCAAGAGATCTCTGATGATGGTAAAAACCCCTTTTTCTTTTTGCATGCTTCTCTTCAATATGCAGGTTTTGACTTGGCTTTTCGCAGAGGACGAAGATGATGCGAGGCCCACTGTGGCGAAGCCGGCAGGCGAAGGTGGGTCGAAGTCCGCCGAAGCGAAGCCCTCGGAGGCTTCGAGTAGCAGCAGCAGCAGCGGCAGCGGCAGCGGCAGCGGGTCAGAGTCCGAGAGCACTTCGTCTGACGGCGAGGGCGGCGGAGACCGTGCGGACCCTCGAGGCGAAGAAGATGTCGACGTGGTGGGCCTGAGCCCCGCCTTGCCGGAGTCCGCGGAGACCACCGTGGCGGTGATTCACCCCTTCAAGCCGAGGGGGGGCGTGACGGCGGCGGCGATCCTCGGCTTCCGCGAGGCTTGCGCTTCTGCGGAGGAGGGGGACTTGGTGGCCCAGCTTAGCCACCGAGATCCCACGGATCTCTTCGTTAGCTCAAACGAAGTCCTTATGCGGGTGAGCGGAGCCCCTTGCAGCTTCGAGCTGTACTTTGTCCCTTGGTTCATACTTACGGTTTCTTGAATTCCTGCAGGCCCTCGCACTGAACGCGGCAGCTTCGACCGCTGCCGACCGGCGGATGGAGCGCCTTGCAGAAGAGAAGGAGGCCCTTCGCCGCGAGGTCTTGGAGGAAGCCGAGAAGCGGAGGCGGGCCGAGGCTTCGGCTGCTGAGGCGAAGGAAGCCTTGGCCTCGGAGACGGCTCGGCTCCGCGCGGAACTCCAAGCTTCGAAGGATGCCGAGGCCCGTCAGGCGAAGGAGAACGAGGAGCTCCGCCAGCGGGCTCAGGATCTTGAGAGCTTCGTCGTGGCCAATCTTGGCGAGGCCACCCAGAGCCTGACTGAGGTCCTTGAAAAGATAGGGACCGAGTGCCGGACTCCGGAATTTGGTGATCAGGACCCGATTGGGGACCGCGCCGATTTCTTGAAGACTGCGGCTTCGGTAGCGGACGAAGCGCTGACGGGCTTCGCTCTTATGGCCGGTCGCGTCGCAGGCCAAGGGGTGCTGCATATGCTTCATGCCGTGGGGTGCGACCACCTTCGGGCTGCGACCTCCGTGACCCCAGTGGCCTTCGGGGGTCCGTACTTGGTGACGCCTCCGGGCGAAGTCCGTGGGGCTTGGCGGCGGCTGCAGGAACCTTGGAAGGAGCAAGGCTGCGAGGCAGTCCTTGACCTCATGAAGGCCCTTCGACAACGCCGGTTCAAGGGGCCCGCTGACTCGGACAAACCCTCGGCCTCGACGCCTCCGCCTCCGCCTCCGAAGGTGTAGATCTCCTTAGGCTTTCTTGTAATACCTAGCTGTAGGCTTTGTAAAAACTTATCAGTTTATTAATATGAATGCGGGGGTTTTTTATACCTGCCCAGGCTCAGCCTTCGAGCATAGACCTCGAAGTCCTCGAGGACTCTGAAGGGCTTCGACAACTGTGGGCGATTCTTGAAGTAGCTAGGTCCGAAGGTCCCCCTCGGTTTAAGCTTCCGAGGGGGCCTAGGGGCGAAGCCATCTCCGAAATAGCTCAGGACTTGCTAGCCGCTGTGAAGGCGGAGCCCCTTCAGAACCCCTTACCTTTGCCTTCGCGAACGGTGTTAGCGAGCGACGAAGCCCTAGATTTTTCTGCCTTCGACACGGCTCCGCCTGCTTCGCGAACTTGGAGCAACCTGCAAAGCGGAAGTCGAAGCCTGTGGACTTCGGAGCCTGGACGGGCCGGTCGAGGGAGAGCGGGCTCCGACGAGGCAACGTCCAGCCGAGGTGGCCCTGGCCGAAGAAGGGGCAAGCGAGGGTCGGGGGCTCGCACACGGTTCTTCTTAGGCTTAGATACAGATTATACGTAGTTTGGTTTCCGAAGTATGTTTGTAACACACTTCTCATCATACAATGAATTGAGCTTGTTATCTTCGCTCACTTTGCCTGTATGCCTCGTGTTGTTTGGCTTCGAACGCTTAGCTTGTCACGCTCGCATTGCGCATTATATTCGCACACCTCGCATACATTCTTCCCCCCTTTTGCTCGTGGCAGTTAGGGACTTGACCGTTGCTGGTGCGGGCAAAAAATAAACGTGCGAAGGGGTGCGCCTTTTCGGCGGCTTCGGATATTTGGACTTGTATCGAGCGAAGGCCTCTCACGGGCTCCGAACGCATCGATTTGGTGCGAAGCAAGGCTTCCGCATAACCAATTTGAGCGAAGCATGCTTCGGCATGTCGGGGTTTGGATGCTGTACGTGAGCGGGGCTCTGAAACGCACTTAGATTATGGCGAAGTATGACTTCGGGACGCTTAGGCGTATAGTATATGAGCACGCGAAGCCAGGCTTCGGAGCGTGTTTAGATAATGAAGCAAGGCTTCAAAACTTGGTCCTGTAATGAGAAGGATATTTGGTGTGGATTCACCGAACCTGTGATAGTGTGAGCCACCTTCGACTCTGAGCCACCTTCGACTCTGGGTCACCTTCGACCCTGGGATGCTTCGGGTGCGGAACCCGGAATCCCTGGGATGCTTCGGGCGCGGAGCCCGGAATCCCTGGACGCGTCGGGCCAGTGGCCCGGAGTCCTTTTAGCCCACTGCTACGGGCCCGGGGGCACTGTGTAGCCTTCGGAGGGGTACTCCGGGTTTTATAAAGCGAAGCAAGGCTTCGGTTTTAAATAAGGCGAAGCGTGGCTTCGGGTTTAAATAAGGCGAAGCATGGCTTCGGTTTTTAAGTAAAGCGAAGCATGGCTTCGGTTTTTGAACAAGGCGAAGCGTGGCTTCGGTTTTTGAACAAGGCGAAGCGTGGCTTCAGTTTTTGAACACGGCGAAGCAAGGCTTCGGTTTTTAAGTAAGGCGAAGCATGGCTTCGGTTTTTGAACAAGGCGAAGCGTGGCTTCGGTTTTTGAACAAGGCGAAGCGTGGCTTCGGTTTTTAAGTAAAGTGAGGCAAGACTTCGAGCTTATGTTAATGTAACTGCAGATTGGTGCATCGGAGTAAGGCTTCGGGCGGTACTTACCTTGTAGCCCTCGGGCTCCGATGACCTTTGAAACGTGGAGCGGAGCCCCTTGCCGGAGAGTGGGCTCCGGTATGCGAAGGATGGAGGAAGGCGAAGGTGGCCTTCGATCTGCCCTCGAAGCCCCTTGCCGGAGGGTGCGCGAAGCGAGAAAGCCTCGATGCTCCCCCCTCGGGCGCACTTCGGGTTGCAGGCAGTGGTAGAGAACTTAGCTTCTAGGACTAAGATCCCCACGGACGGCGCCAACTGTTGGAACAATTGCATTAGTTCCAGCAGGTTTTTCTGTGGTGGAGTATGATACGGAGAATGAACCTCGATGGGTTCTCACAGGGAGAGACAGGGTTTATACTGGTTCGGGCCTCCCCTAGGGGATAATAACCCTACGTCCAGTTTGTAGTGGATTTGGCATGGTGTGCCTTGATGTGGAGAGGATAACTCCAGGGTCTCATGGCCCCCTGGAGCATGTGTCCCGTTACAAGGGCTTGGCCCTGCTTTTATAGGCACGCAGGCCAGAGGAAAAGACTGGAATGCCCCCCTATGAACCCTTGGTTCATAGGGGCAGAGAGGGGAAAAGGAGCTTAGCTACGGTACAAAAGGTGCCAGACAACTTTACAGCTTTACTGGCGTGTCAGGCTGCGCCAGGCTTTGACCAGCTAAACGACACTCCAGGGGCGGGGGGCCCCCGGTATGGACTTGGCTCCGGAGGGCGGCCTCCGGACTTGGCTCTCGGGGGGCGGCCTCCGGACTTGGCCCTCGGAGGATGACCTCCGGACTTGGCTCCCGGAGGGTGACCTCCGGACTTGGCTCCCGGAGGGTGGCCTCCGGACTTGGCTTCCGGAGGGTGGCCTCCGGACTTGGCTCCCGGAGGGTGGCCTCCGGACTTGGCTCCCGGAGGGTGGCCTCCGGACTTGGCTTCCGGAGGGTGGCCTCCGGACTTGGCTTCCGGAGGGTGGCCTCCGGACTTGGCTTCCGGAGGGTGGCCTCCGGACTTGGCTCCCGGAGGGTGGCCTCCGGACTTGGCTCCCGGAGGGTGACCTCCGGACTTGGCTCCCGGAGGGTGGCCTCCGGACTTGGCTTCCGGAGGGTGGCCTCCGGACTTGGCTCCCGGAGGGTGGCCTCCGGACTTGGCTTCCGGACTTGGCTTCCGGAGGGTGGCCTCCGGACTTGGCTCCCGGAGGGTGGCCTCCGGACTTGGCTCTCGGAGGGTACACTGGGACCTGCAAACAATACTTAGGGAGAAATCAGGCTCCGACAGTACCTGACTCTGGGCCGGAGGCTGTCGGAGGCTGACGTCATTTGGCCTCTGTTTAAGGGAAGCATATTCCCCCAACAGTGGAGTTGACCGAGAGGGAAGTGTCATTAATTTGAATCATATTTTCGGGCTTTGAACCATTGGTTCAAAGTTTCTGACATGGGGGCTGAAATAATCAGGAGTCCAAGCCACCGGCTTGTAGGCATCCGTAAAAGAGCCCAAAACCACATCATACGGAGTCCAAGCCATCGGCTGGTAGACATCCGTAAAAAGAGTCCAAGGAGACCAAATCATGCGGAGTCCAAGCCAACGGCTTGTAGACATCCGTAAAAAGAGTCCAAAGAGACCAATGCGAACTCCAAACCACCGGTTTGACAGAATTCGCAAAAAAGAGCTGAAGGAGGCCAAAACAAAACAGAGTTTGAGCCATGAGCTTCGAATGTCTGTTAAGAAAGTCCAAAGTGACAAATTATCTAAGACACTAAAGTGTCCGAAAAGTTATCTCAAGTGATTTCTTTCAAAAGCATAAGGTGTTAAGTCACCATTCTTCAGACTACAAATAGTCGAAGACATTTTATAAGATTTTAAAAGATCTTTAAATTACAGAGGGGCTCCGAACCCCCAAAATTGTACTCCTAAGTTTTTCTTTGTGCCTAACCATCTTTGAATATAGTTCGAAGTTGCTCACGCCCAAAGAGGGGCTAATAAATAGGGAGACAATTTTAAATTGATATTTATTATTCAAGCAAATATGATTACATCATGAAAAATTGGTATCTATACCAAGAAGGAATCGAAGACCTCTTTGATCTCTAAAGCTAGGGTTGGAACGACTAGTTCCAGTGCCGGGAGTCCTAACAACTTTGCGTTTAATTCTCCTACCTCCCTTCGAAGTTCTAAAGTCCTTTTGTTCTTATTGAAGCTCGGCCCAAGTTCGAAGCCGTTCGGGACTTTTTTCCCAGCTTCCAAGTTCTTTCGGCTTTTTACCTTGAACCTCATCTTCATCTTCGGACCATATAATGTCTTCAGAAGACGAAGTTTCCAAGTTAACTTCTTTTTCTTCCTCTTTAATACAAGATAATATATCTTTACTTATTTCAGACGTAATTGCTCCGGAACTATCTCGAGGAACTAGAAATCGAGGACGCTTGTGAAGTTTTAAGATATCGAAGGTAGCCCATAATAAGCGAAGTTCATCGTTAACATCTAACACTTCGACATCTTCCATATGAGGCAAAGCCTAAAAACATGATAAACAAATCTTCATTCATAAATGTACTGTCAGAAAGACGGGCATCTTGCGGAGTTTTGCTTCAGGAGGAAGCGGGTTGAGAGAGCAGAAAGGGCTCGTAATGGTCAGGAGCAGTTCTACCAGCAGGGTGGTAGACTTCATGTTCCTCGACGCGGGGAGAGGCTAGAGGCCAGGCCGCGTCGTGTAGGTGGTGGTAGAGGAGACGACTTTCTTGCTCGTGCTCCAGTTGGTGGTGTCCGTTCCGGCAGAGTTCCAGACCGTGTTGGCTACGGTTCTGGACCTCGTGGCCACAGGGTTAGGCAGAACCGAGGACCGCGCTTTGAGCCGCGTTTTGGTCCAAACTCTTTTGATGGTTTTCGCTTTCCATCTTTTGAGCAGATGGCTCGACACTGGTTTAGCTCTTTTGCTAAACCTGGTGCCGGACCATTTGCTCCCACTTACAGCCACTGATTGTGCAGGACCGGGGACTGGAGGATGTTTGGATCATGGACTCAGGATGCTCTCGCCACATGACGGGACATCGCAGATGGTTCTCCAGTCTCACTCCCCCGAGCTCCAAAGAATACATCACGTTCGGGAACAGCGGTCAAGGGAAAGTAAGTGGCATAGGCTCAATTTGCATTTCAGATCATTTCTCTTTGAAGAATGTTGCTTTGGTTAAAAATTTGAACTTCAACTTGATTTCTGTTTCGCAACTTCTTGAGGATGGTTTGGAAGTGCGTTTTAAGAAGGGTAATTCTTCTGTGGTTGATTCTAGAGGGTCTTTGATTTGCCAGATTTTACCATTCGGCAAAGTTTTTCGAATTGACTTCTCTAGTTCTTTTGGCCCTTCTCGCTGTTTGATTGCTGGATCTTCTTCTGAGCTCTGGAAGTGGCATAGGAGGTTAGGTCACTTGAGTTTTGATCTGCTAGTCAGGTTAAGCTCTATGGACCTCATCCGAGGATTGCTCAATCTTAAGATGGAGAAGGATCTAGTTTGTCATCCCTGTCGTCATGGGAAAATGGTTGCCGCTTCTCACTCACCTGTGACTCAGGTGATGACTTCGTATCCGGGCGAGCTTTTACATTTGGACACTGTAGGACCTGCTCGGGTACGCTCAGTTGGTGGGAAGTGGTATGCACTTGTGATTGTTGACGACTTTTCTCGATTCTCGCGGGTGTTCTTTTTGGAGTCTAAGGATGAAACGTTTCAGTTTGTTCATGACCTGATTTTGAAGCTGAAGAATGAGAACAATGGTCGGATGCGAGCAATTCGCTCCGACAACGGCTCTGAGTTCAAGAACTCTCAGTTCGTCAGCTTCTGTAGTGATCAGGGTCTGGACCACCAGTTTTCTTCTCCTTACACTCCCCCACAGATCGGCATTGTGGAACGAAAGAACCGCACGCTAGTCGAGATGGCCAGGACGATGCTCGATGAGCACAGGACTCCTAGGCGTTTTTGGGCTGAAGCCATGAACACGGCTTGCTATCTGGCCAACCGCATCTTTCTTAGAGCTTACCTTGGTAAGACATCATATGAACTGCGGTTTGGCAGACAGCCCAATGTGAGCCACTTGCGAGCGTTTGGCTGCAAGTGCTTTGTGCTCAAGAAGGGAGGGCATAAGGACAAGTTTGAGTATCGTTGCTGGGATGGTGTTTTTCTTGGTTATGCATTGCATTCTCGAGGCTTCCGTGTTTGGAACCTCGAATCCCAGCTGCTTGTCGAGACCTGTGAGGTTTCATTTGACGAGTCCTTGCCTTCTTTGACTCCTTCTTTTGAGCCTTCTGATGGTGAGCTCGGAGAGTCCATCTTCGAGGAAGATGAGGATACTCCAGCCGCTAATGAGGGTGGGCCTTCTGCACCCCCTGCAGAGCCCACACCTTCTGAGACTTCGACTGAGGATGAGGGCGGACCTCTGATCACTTCTTCCACTACGATCGAGCCCCCTCAGTCGAGTCCAGAGGTGCCAGCTGCTGACTCTGGTGAGGTGACTTCAGATCACCAGGGAACCCGAGCAGTTCAGCGTGACCATCCCTCAGAGCTCATCATAGGTGATCTGACTGAGAGAACTTTGCGTTGTTCTGCCTCTCTTGCTGTGTTTGCTGAATCTGCGTTTGTTGCATCTTTTGAGCCCAGAGATGTTTCTCATGCTCTTTCTGATTCTAATTGGATTAATGCTATGCAAGAAGAGCTAGAGAACTTTGTCCGCAATCGGGTTTGGACATTAGTTGAGCCGCCACCAGGATGCAACCCCATAGGCACCAAGTGGGTATTCAAGAACAAATAAGGTGAAGATGGGGTTGTGGTGCGCAACAAGGCTCGACTAGTTTCCCAGGGTTATTGCCAGAAGGAAGGTATTGACTTTGAAGAAACCTTCGCTCCTGTTGCCCGTCTTGAATCCATTCATATTCTTCTAGCTTTTGTCGTTTCGAAGGGTTTTAAGCTTTTTCAAATGGATGTTAAGAGTGCTTTTCTGAACGGGTACATAGAAGAGGAGGTTTATGTTAGGCAACCCCCGGTTTTGAGAACCCTAAGTTTCCTCGACATGTTTTTAAGTTGCACAAAGCATTTTGTTTCTGAACAAAGCTTATCTTTGTAGATATCAGTTAGCTTTTGCATCTCATGTTTTACCTTGCTTGTTTTACTGGAAAATGTGGTGATGCTTTTTGTTTGCAAAAACTGAAAAATGTGTGCTAATGATTTTCTTTAGATATCATCTGTTGCACTGATCATGTCATGTGTCTTAGACGGTATCTCTTTTGCTATACTTGTTAGATGTTGTAATTGCAGTCAATCATATTTGAGAAGCATGCTTTCTACACTCCTTATGCACTCTAGTTGAATTCACTGCATATTTCGAGGGGGAGTTGCATTTCAGGGGGAGTCTGTGTCTCGATTGAGTGCTTGATGAGTTCACTTGTCAACAAGGGGGAGAAAATTTGGGATCAGAGTTTAATGGGGAGTTCTTACTCTGTTGATATCCTTGTTGTTCTGACATCGCACTCATTTTGAGCGTTTACGTTTTGGTTAAACCATAATGACCGCTTCTTGCTTTTGTTCGATTTTGATCATTAGGGTTAACCTTTTACCTTATTTTTTCTTCTTCCTTGTTTTTTTTCTTGTGTTTTGTTTTTCGTGTTTCCACATTTGTTCGCAGGTGCTGAAGAGCTGAAGAAGAGGAGTGTTGACAATGCACTCATCAAGGGGGAGATTGAGGAGCCATGCTGAATAGCGTGGGCCTCATGGCTCCAGAAGTGATGAGTCATTGTCAACGATAGTCAAAGAGGACAGAAGAAGAAGAGATCTGCTGTTTTATGGGCCGCGTGTGACTCAGGTTCACGGGCAGCGAGCGACTGTCGGGCAGAGGAGGCTGCGAAGTCGGGCTGGCCTAATCCGGGTGCATGGGCCAGAAGCAGTAGAAGACCCACTGGGCTGTTGACCAGGGTTGACTCAGGTACACGGGCGGTGAGTGATTGCCGAGCTGAGAGAGCTGCGGAATCGGGCCGACCCAATCCGGGTACCTGGTGCAAAGTCGGTGGAGGCTTTGTCAGTTTCGGCGCAAAACTGACAACCGTCGATCTTGTATCTGACTCTCCAGAAGAGAAGCCGTAGTTGCTACGAAAACTTAGCTTCCGGATAAGTCATCTGTATCTCTAGGCCCACAGTCAGTCAGTCGTGTCTGTAAAAATACCTAAGGGCAGTAGAGTCTTTTTCCTTTATTCATGCGTCTGTAAAAACCCTAAGGGGCTGGTAGAATATTCCTAGTGTTGGGCTGCCTATAAATAGGGCCCCAATCCCTAGGGTTTAGACTACCCTTCTAGAAATCACTTTTTGAATCATTCATTGGGTCATCTCCTTGTTTCCTGTGTTTGTCTCTCTCTCTGTTGTGTGCGCCACCAGGCTGATAGCTGCAGTTCTTTTATTTTGTTCTCTGTTTGTTGGATTTTTTTATTCCTTATGCCTCGTGCAGTTTCTCATTTAATGGATCTGCAGTAATCAATTTGTTCACAATGATTTTATTCCCGGTTGTGAAGGCTTCGGTTTGCTTCTCTGTTGCGTTTGTTCTTCACGCAATTAGTACTAGTTCTTGCTGTTGCAAGTAGTACTACTACACTGTAGCAACAGTACACTATGCCAGCTTTTTGCTTTCTACTGCACAGCTTTTTGATCGAAGTTGACAGGCCCTAGCAACTTTTCTGACTGTTTTCTGGCGAAGCCATCCTGTCTGTTCGAAGCCCCTCAGCTCCGTGAGGCAGGCTTCGATCGAAATACTGGAAGGCTTCGTTCGAACTTCGGTCTGTGTCCTGAGTTGCTAGCTTCGAAGTACTCCTTGAACTGATAGTGTCTCATACTTCGAACGACAGTGCGAAGATACTTCGACCCGAGCTCTTCGAAGTCCACACTTCGATAGGTTTCGAAGTTGGCTTCGGAGCTTGTCGTTCTGTTAGGCTTCGCTTTGGTTTCTTTGTCACGTGTCAGCCTTCGCTTCTCTTTTCGAAGCTTTCTCTTTTCGAAGGTAGAGTGTAGGCTTCGAATTTGGTGCCTCTGTCGTGTGACAGGCTTCGCTTCTTTGTTTGAAGGTTGTCTGTCTGCGTGTTGCGTTCGAAGTATTTTTGTTCGAAGGTTTGGCTTCGAAGTACTTGGTTCGAAGCTCTGTTCGAAGTCTTGCCCTCGAAGTACATACTTCGAAGCAGGCTCCGACTTTGTCATACTTCGCTTCGAAGCATACTTCGATTCTTGCCACTTCGAACTAAGCTAAACCAAAACATACCTCCGGCATTTTCACACACCTTCGACAGACTTCGATCAGCGAAGTAGACCTCGGCCTCCGACACAGACTTCGACACTGCGAAGCAGGCTTCGTCCAGTGAAGCAGGCTTCGCCGAGTTTCGAACAGGAGACAGATTTGAACAGGTAACTTCTCTTCTCTCTCATAGTGCACCAAGATTGCTTTACAGAGAAGTTTGTCTTGCCTAGTCTTGCGTATACTGTTTATCTGTCTATTAGCACTGCTTTGATAGTCCTCTGTTTGTCATTAGCTGCTTCTAGGCTAGATACCTTTAGACTTAGGCTATCTGTTTATTTTCTGCTGCTTAGTCTTTTGAGGTGCGTTGGGTATTGGGAACAGGCCATTGATTCGAAAGAATTTTTAAGGCGCCCATTCACCCCCCCTCTGGTCGCTACTTTCGGTCCTACAAGTGGTATCAGAGCTTGGTTAGGGTTTTTCCATACCTTAACCGGTTCTAAACCCCGGTAGTGACCATGACGTCTCCTGGCAAGGTCCCGTCCTTGGAAGCCTATGGCTATAATTATTGGAAGACTCGCATGCGAGCCTATCTTATGAGCGAGGGTTCGGACATTTGGGATATTTGCGTTCACACCATGTTTGTCATATTGCCAGTTACTGAGCAGGGTACTGCTGGTATCATTGCTCAGCATCTGAGCAACAGTAAGGCCGTGAACATTCTGTTTTCTGGTTTAGGTCCCACTGAGTTTGAGCGTGTGAGTCATCTCTCCACTGCGAGAGAGATCTGGGCTACCCTCAAGGCACACCATGAGGGAACAGCACAAGTCAAGGCTCGGCTCTATCAGACCTACCGGCGTGAATATGAGAATTTCACACAGAAGCCGGGTGAATCTGTTGAGGCTTTGTTTGGTCGTTTTCAGTCGATCATAAACAAGCTTCGGGACAACAAGGCTGAGGGTGCTCAGTTAGTCTCAGATCATGAGCAGGCGCTCAAGGTTCTCCATACCTTGGACCCAAAGATCTGGGAGATCAAGGTATCCTCTATCGTTGAGAGCACTTCTTACGATACCTTGACCATTTCTGAGTTATTTAGCAAGCTGAAGGCCACTGAGGTAGATATCCAGTTGAGATCAAATCTCACTGGTTCTGGATCAAAATCCCTGGCTCTTGCTACACCTTCTGTTGATCCCTCTGCTGTGAGCTGTGCTGGGTTCTCTTTGATGTCTATCACTGAGGACCAGCTTGAGTCTTTGGGAGATGATGATTTGTGTCTGTTTAACAACCGGGTGCGTCGTGTCTATGACAAGAGAATGTTCAAAAGACACGGCACAAAATCCGGATGCTTTGAGTATGGTGATCCAGGACACTTCATCGCCGACTGCCCCAAGTGCAATGGACACAAGAAGGGCACCGGTGGCAGCTTCCACGACTCCGGCAAGCATGAGAGCTCATCCTTCAACAAGGGCAAGCCGAAGACCCGATTCTTCAAGAAGGCCCTGAAGGACTACCGACGAGAGAACAAGAAGCGCGACAAGGCCTTCTTCGCCGAGATGGAGAAGAGCTACTCCAAGCAGTCCATGTCTTCTTCCTCTTCATCAAGCTCAAGCGATGAGGAGATCGTCATCAGGAAGGGGAAGGACAAGGACGATCCGGCGGGCCTCTGCTTCATGGCCTTCAGAGACAAGCCGAAGAGCCGCTCACACCAGCGCCGGAGATCCCACAAGAGCTCCTATTCAATGGCTCTTGGGGATTGGGAAGAAAAGAGCTCCTCCGATGACTCCGACGACGATGACAACAAGGTATCATCCTATGAACGAGAAATTGTTGATTTACTTGAGAGAAATCGTCAGGAGTTAAAGTATCGGGGAAAACTGCTTAGAGGGGCTAAGAAGAGGATAGACGAGTTAGAGAGTGAGCTTGCCATAGCCAACGACAGAATTGAGAGTCTATCTTCTTCCCCTTGCTTGGGTGATAGCAGTGAGTGCCCGAAGTGTGAGGTGCTTCTGTGTGACCTGTCGACTCTAAAGTCCAGGTACACAGAAAGGGTTGATGAGAGGGACGCTTTGGCCACTGAGCTTGAAAGCGCTCAGCTGGAGATGAAAGATGCTCAAGCCACTATCGTCGCACCCTGTGTTGATTGCCCATCTCATCTAGCTGCCTTAGCTGAGCTGAAATCCAAGGGTGATAAACATCTGGGTGATTTGGAGAGGTTGAGAGCTGAGCTTGCCCAGACTAGGCTAGAGCTTGAGACACTATTAGTTCCACCCACTGTCTGTGAGAACTGTCTGTCTCTTAGAATGGAGTTGATCAAGCTAAAAGCCGAAAAGTCTGTCCAAGTAGAGAGTGAGTGTGAGACCTGATTGTCTCAGGTGGAGGTTCTAGCTTCCTTGAGAGAGGAGCTAGCAGATTCTCAGAATGAGAACTTTTACCTCCGTTCTATCCTGAGTTGGATCAGTGCCAGAGAGCCACAGCTTGGCATGATGATCCAGCAGCTCAAGAGGCAGGATGGGTTTGGGGTAGGTTATACCTACACCAAGGCTGACTTTGAGAGTGCCATTAGCCGGGCAGTGGAGTGGAGCAAAATGACTCCAGAGCAGAGGTATCCCAAGACTCACTCCACTGAGTCTTCCCAGGTTTGTCAGCCCAAGGATGGAGTGATCCATGAACCACCTAAAGCTCCACCCAAGAAACCTATCAGGGTTCCAAAGCCCAAACATCTCCCCACTTCTCTTGACTTTCTTCCTGGACCCTCTCAACCGAAGAAGATAACACCAAACACCACTAAGCCCAAGAACCCCAAGCCTCAACCACAACCCAAGAAGCCCACCTATCATTGTGAGTACTGTCAGAAAGACGAGCATCTTGCAGAGTTTTGCTTCAGGAGGAAGCGGGTTGAGAGAGCAGAAAGGGCTCGTAATGGTCAGGAGCAGTTCTACCAGCAGGGTGGTAGACTGCGTGTTCCTCGACGCGGGGAGAGGCTGGAGGCCAGGCCGCGTCGTGTAGGTGGTGGTAGAGGAGACGACTTTCTTGCCCGTGCTCCAGTTGGTGGTGTCCGTTCCGGCAGAGTTCCAGACCGTGTTGGCTACGGTTCTGGACCTCGTGGCCACAGGGTTAGGCAGAACCGAGGACCGCGCTTTGAGCCGCATTTTGGTCCAAACTCTTTTGATGGTTTTCGCTTTCCATCTTTTGAGCAGATGGCTCGACACTGGTTTAGCTCTTTTGCTAAACCTGGTGCCGGACCATTTGCTCCCACTTACAGCCACTGATTGTGCAGGACCGGGGACTGGAGGATGTTTGGATCATGGACTCAGGATGCTCTCGCCACATGACGGGACATCACAGATGGTTCTCCAGTCTCACTCCCCCGAGCTCCAAAGAATACATCACGTTTGGGAACAGCGGTCAAGGGAAAGTAAGTGGCATAGGCTCAATTCGCATTTCAGATCATTTCTCTTTGAAGAATGTTGCTTTGGTTAAAAATTTGAACTTCAACTTGATTTCTGTTTCGCAACTTCTTGAGGATGGTTTGGAAGTGCGTTTTAAGAAGGGTAATTCTTCTGTGGTTGATTCTAGAGGGTCTTTGATTTGCCAGATTTTACCATTCGGCAAAGTTTTTCGAATTGACTTCTCTAGTTCTTTTGGCCCTTCTCGCTGTTTGATTGATGGATCTTCTTCTGAGCTCTTGAAGTGGCATAGGAGGTTTGGTCACTTGAGTTTTGATCTGCTAGTCAGGTTAAGCTCTATGGACCTCATCCGAGGATTGCCCAAGCTTAAGATGGAGAAGGATCTAGTTTGTCATCCCTGTCGTCATGGGAAAATGGTTGCCACTTCTCACTCACCTGTGACTCAGGTGATGACTTCGTATCCGGGCGAGCTTTTACATTTGGACACTGTAGGTCCTGCTCGGGTACGCTCAGTTGGTGGGAAGTGGTATGCACTTGTGATTGTTGACGACTTTTCTCGATTCTCGTGGGTGTTCTTTTCGGAGTCTAAGGATGAAACGTTTCAGTTTGTTCATGACCTGATTTTGAAGCTGAAGAATGAGAACAATGGTCGGATACGAGCAATTCGCTCCGACAATGGCTCTGAGTTCAAGAACTCTCAGTTCATCAGCTTCTGTAGTGATCAGGGTCCGGACCACCAGTTTTCTTCTCCTTACACTCCCCCACAGAACGGCGTTGTGGAACGAAAGAACCGCACGCTAGTCGAGATGGCCAGGACGATGCTCGATGAGCACAGGACTCCTAGGCGTTTTTGGGCTGAAGCCATGAACACGGCTTGCTATCTGGCCAACCGCATCTTTCTTAGAGCTTACCTTGGTAAGACATCATATGAACTGCGGTTTGGCAGACAGCCCAAGGTGAGCCACTTGCGAGCGTTTGGCTGCAAGTGCTTTGTGCTCAAGAAGGGAGGGCATTTGGACAAGTTTGAGTCTCGTTGCTGGGATGGTGTTTTTCTTGGTTATGCATTGCATTCTCGAGGCTTCCGTGTTTGGAACCTCGAATCCTAGCTGCTTGTCGAGACCTGTGAGGTTTCATTTGATGAGTCCTTGCCTTCTTTGACTCCTTCTTTTGAGCCTTCTGATGGTGAGCTCGGAGAGTCCATCTTCGAGGAAGATGAGGATACTCCAGCCGCTAATGAGGGTGGGCCTTCTGCACCCCCTGCAGAGCCCACACCTTCTGAGACTTCGACTGAGGATGAGGGCGGACCTCTGATCACTTCTTCCACTACGATCGAGCCCCCTCAGTGAAGTCCAGAGGTGCCTGCTGCTGACTCTGGTGAGGTGACTTCAGATCACCAGGGAACCCGAGCAGTTCAGCGTGACCATCCCTCAGAGCTCATAATAGGTGATCTGATTGAGAGAACTTTGCGTTCTTCTGCCTCTCTTGCTGTGTTTGCTGAATCTGCGTTTGTTGCATCTTTTGAGCCCAGAGGTGTTTCTCATGCTCTTTCTGATTCTAATTGTATTAACGCTATGCAAGAAGAGCTAGAGAACTTTGTCCGCAATCGGGTTTGGACATTAGTTGAGCCGCCACCAGGATGCAACCCCATAGGCACCAAGTGGGTATTCAAGAACAAATAAGGTGAAGATGGGGTTGTGGTGCGCAACAAGGCTCGACTAGTTGCCCAGGGTTATTGCCAGAAGGAAGGTATTGACTTTGAATAAACCTTCGCTCCTGTTGCTCGTCTTGAATCCATTCGTATTCTTCTAGCTTTTGCCGTTTCGAAGGGTTTTAAGCTTTTTCAAATGGATGTTAAGAGTGCTTTTCTGAACGGGTACATAGAAGAGGAGGTTTATGTTAGGTAACCCCCCAGTTTTGAGAACCCTAAGTTTCCTCGACATGTTTTTAAGTTGCACAAAGCATTTTGTTTCTGAACAAAGCTTATCTTGGTAGATATCAGTTAGCTTTTGCATCTCATGTTTTACCTTGCTTGTTTTACTGGAAAATGTGGTGATGCTTTTTGTTTGCAAAACTGAAAAATGCGTGCTAATGATTTTCTTTAGATATCATCTGTTGCACTGATCATGTCATGTGTCTTAGATGGTATCTCTTTTGCTATACTTGTTAGATGCTGTAATTGCAGTCAATCATATTTGAGAAGCATGCTTTCTACACTCCTTATGCACTCCAGTTGAATTCACTGCATATTTTGAGGGGGAGTTGCATTTCAGGGGGAGTCTGTGTCTCGATTGAGTGCTTGATGAGTTCACTTGTCAACAAGGGGGAGAAAATTTGGGATCAGAGTTTAATGGGGAGTTCTTACTCTGTTGATATCCTTGTTGTTCTGACATCGCACTCATTTTGAGCGTTTACGTTTTGGTTAAACCATAATGACCGCTTCTTGCTTTTGTTCGACTTTTGATCATTAGGGTTAACCTTTTACCTTATTTTTTCTTCTTCCTTGTTTTTTTTCTTGTGTTTTGTTTTTCGTGTTTCCACATTTGTTCGCAGGTGCTGAAGAGCTGAAGAAGAGGAGTATTGACAATGCACTCATCAAGGGGGAGATTGAGGAGCCATGCTTGTTGGGGGAAAATATCTCATCTTCGGGGTTATTGCCAAAGCAGTATGAAGACAGCCAACCAGTTCGAAGATTGTCCGAAGGTCATCTTCGAAGGTGGCTTGGAACCTGGTTCGAAGCCCGAAGGCAGGCTTTAATTCGAAGTATGTCTTCGAACCAAAGCCCTTCAAGATCTTTTCTGCCAGCTAAGATGGAAGACTTATCTTCTATCCTATTAGATTAGTCTTTTACCATTTTAGCCCTATTAAGGAAACCGAATAGTTTCCTTAATGTCGGTTGTAATAGAGGGATAAAAAGGTCTTTTCCCTAATGTTTAGGCCTATAAATACCCCCCATTTCACCCTGTAATAGGGACCGATTACAAGTGAATCAATACACACTTTCGAACTATTCTAAGTTATTATCCTTTCGGAGGCTTAGAACAGTTTGCTTCGCAAACACTTCGTTTGTTAGTTTCTTTTCTACAGAAACCTGTTAGCGTAATCTTTTACGCCAACAGTTGGCGCCGTCCGTGGGGAACCTAGTCCAAAAACTTCGTTCTCTACCAACCTCTTGCATTATGCCTCCTAAGCGGAGTGCACCTCGCAATCCCACTCGGAGGTCCTCTCGGATCTCCGGAGAGATACCCTTCGACACAGTCGAAGTCGGAGGGTCTTCGACTATCCCTCCACCTCAAACTCCGCAAGGGGCTTCTATCCCTCGAGGATACGAAACCTCTCCACCAACTCCTTCCACACTCCGACCGCCCGGAGCCACCCTGCCACCCTCCATTCCGATTCGAACTGATCATACCAGTTCTCAAGACCCGGAAGGTCCTTCCGGAGGAGATGAAGATAGCCTTGGAGACATGGCCACTCAAATGGCCAATCTTCAAGCCGAGGTAGCGAGGTGGAGACAAGAGGCTGCGAACAGGCTTCGCTCTCAAGCCACCCCAGCTATCCCCGAAGTGCACGAAGACGACGATCTTGATTATCCCGAAGCCCCGGAGAACGCCTCTTACGACAACGAATCTCCGTTGCACCCCGAGCTCCAGAAGGTTCGCTTCGATCCGAGGTTCAAAGCTTCGAAGCTTTGCAAGTATGCCGGAGACGAAGATCCCAGTGAGTTTGCGCGTTCTTATGCCCTAGCAATCGAAGCTAGTGGCGGAGACAGAGAAACTATGGCAAAGTGCTTCCCGTTGGCTCTTCAAGGAGTGGCGTTGAGATGGTTCTGGTCTTTAAAGCCAGGATCAATCGCTTCGTGGTCACAGTTGAAGAGGAAGTTTATAAGTAACTTTCAGGGCACCTTCGTGCCCCCCATGACGACAGGAAGCCTTTTCCAAGTGAAACAGCTCCCCGGAGAAACATTGAGGCAGTACTTCAAGCGCTTCGCTCACACGAAGTCGCAAATTCGGGGGCTGTCCACATCTTCGGTGGTTGATGCGGCTCGGGAAGGCGTCAGTCATAAAGGCCTTCTGGATAAATTGCATCGGAAGAGCATCACTACAGTATCACAGTTGATGTCGTACTTCGAGGAGTACTCGAAGTCGGAAGAAGGTTGGCTTCGGAGGACTACTGCTACTTCGACAGTGTTGACAGAAGTTAAAGCAGAGGCGAAGACTTCGGCTCAGCCGCAAGAACCAGTCCCCGAAGTGCAACATGATAGAAGAAGAGGGCAAAAGCACCCTCGTTCTGAAGTCTTAAACATTGCACCCCCGCAGAAAGTTGCACCGAGAGTTCCACAGCCTGCGGGGAACAAGTCCGGCGGCTGGAGGCCACCAGGGAAGACGGCTGGTAAGGGCCAGCCCCTTTTTTGCTGTATTCATGGAGAGAATCGAAGCCATGCAACTGACACCTGCAAGGCTATTCTTACCCTTCGGGGAGAATACTTGGAGAGAACTTCGGGTCGAGGTAGTACCGACCGAAGTCCAGCAGCAGCAGTGCGCTCGGAGCCGGTCCAGGCTGTGGCGCGGATAGAAAATTTTGATGCTGCAAGGCATCCTCCGGTGGCCAATGTTATGCCACCTCCGAAGCAAGAAGAAGGGCAAGATAGAGGGAAGAGAGTAGTTCTCCCTATCTCCGGAGGAGGTACCCTCGGAGGCATGTCCAAGAGACAGCGAAGAGAGTACGTCCGAGAAGTGGGCCACATTGGGACTTCGTCATCTGCAGCTGCAATGCCGGAGTGGTCTCATGTTCCTATATCTTTCTCTGCGGAGGATGCAGCTGGTATCAAGTTCCCGCATGCAGATCCATTGGTTATTACTGCTGATATTGCAGGAACTGAAGTCCGAAGGGTGCTAATTGACAGAGGTAGCTCGGCAGATATTATATTTGTGCAAGCCTTCGATCAGTTATGCATTTCCCGGAAGCATCTCCTCCCAGCGGCTCGTCCTCTGCAAGGCTTTGCAGGACCTCCGCTAGATGCACTTGGCCAGATAGGCCTGGAAGTAACCTTCGGAGAAGGTTTACTAGCCCGAACTGAGGAAGTTATCTTTGATGTGGTAGATGCCCCGTATGCTTATAATGTTATCTTCGGCCGAGGCATGTTGAATCAGTTCGGAGCAGTGGCGCATCACAACTACTTGTGCATGAAGATGCCCACACAGTTAGGAGTTCTGACAATCTTCGGAGATCAAGCCATAGCCCGGAGAGCAGAATATGGTCATGGTCCTCCTCTCGATCCGAGGCAAGTAACAGTGTCCAAGATAATGGAGAAATTTTTTCAGCCTCCTCCGAAGCTTCGAAGAAGTCATTTCCAAGACCAAGTCCCGAAGGAGAGATTGCAACGAAGGTCATTGTCAAAGATGGTAAAGAATACACTTTTCAATTTGGTAAAGATTTACCTCCCGAAGTTGCAACTTCCTTGGAAAAGGTCGTAGAAGAAAATTTGGATATCTTCGCTTGGTCTGACGAAGATATCACCGGAGTCGATCGGGATATTATTGAGCACAGCTTGCTTGTAAACCCGAAGGCCCGGCCTGTTCGACAAGGGCTCCGGAAGATGTCCGCAGAGAGAGCTGCTCTAGCTAAAGACGAAGTTGAGAAACTGTTGAAGGCTGGGATTATCAGAGAAGTGGCCCATACAGAGTGGTTAGCCAACCCAGTCTTCGTCAGGAAGAAGTCCTCCGGAAAGTGGCGCATGTGCATTGATTTCACATCTTTGAATAAAGCGTGCCCACGTGACCCCTACCCCATGCCCCGAATTGATCAACTAGTTGACTCCACTGCAGGTTCGGAGTTACTAAGCTTCCTCGACGCGTATTCCGGCTATCATCAAATATGGTTGAAGCGCGAAGATGAAATCAAGACGAGCTTTGTAACTCCTTCGGGAGTCTTTTGCTATGTAAGAATGCCTTCGGCCTAAGAAATGCCGGGGCTACTTTTTCAAGATTAGTTGCTAAGGCCCTAGGTCATCAACTAGGTCGCAATGTGGAGGCCTATATGGATGATATTGTAATAAAGAGTGCTTTAAAGCACCAACATAGCCTAGACTTAGCAGAAACATTCAATAGCCTTCGGGCATGTGGGATCCGCCTTAACCCCGAAAAATGTATATTCGGAGCTAAGGCTGGAAAGTTGTTAGGGTACTTAGTTTCAAGCAGGGGAATTGAAGCTAGCCCTACTCAAATAACTGCGCTGCAGAAGATGGCTCCTCCCGAGAATGTAAAGCAAGTGCAAAAGCTGGCTGGACGTCTGGCCGCACTTAGCAGGTTTTTATCAAGATCTGCGGAGAGGAGTTTGCCGATCTTTAAAGCTTTGAAAGGGTCCGAAGATTTTGCATGGACACCGGAGTGTCAGAAAAGTTTCGAAGATATTAAAGATTATCTCAGTAATCTTGCTACACTTACGGTGCCTATTGCGGACGAAACCCTACTTCTGTATCTTGCAGCCACAGGTTCAGCAGTCAGCGCAGTCCTTGTCAGAGAAGCTGATATCAATGGGAAGTTGGTCCAAAATCCTGTCTATTTTGTATCCGAAGCATTGTCAGGAGCGAAGACAAGATACTCCGAACTTGAAAAGTTCGTTTATGCTCTGATAATGGCTTCGAGGAAGCTAAGACATTATTTTTGGCTCACAATGTAATTGTACCAACTTCGTATCCTTTAGGAGATATGCTCCGAAGCAAAGAATACACTGGAAGAATTGGAAAGTGGGCAGTAGAACTAGCACCCTTCGGCATATCTTTCCTAGCAAGGACAGCTATCAAGTCTCAAGTCCTAGCAGACTTCGTAGCAGAGTGGACCCCACCTACGAAGTTGACTCCGGAGAAATCAGATGACGGAGTCTGGACTATTTACTCCGATGGGGCTTTCCAAGCATCCGGAGCAGGCATTGGGGCAGTATTAATTTCTCCGTCAGGTCAAAGAGCAATGTACTCCGCAAGACTCAACTTTAAGTCTACCAATAATATAGCGGAGTACGAAGGAATATTATTGGGACTCCGGAAAGCACGTGCTCTAGGGGCTACAAGAATAATTATAAAAACAGATTCTCAGATAGTAGCAGGGCACGTTGACAAAAGTTTTCAAGTCCGACATCCACAGCTTGCAAAGTACTTAGAAGAAATTCGCAAGATCGAAGCACATTTCAAGGGTATCTCCATTCGGAGTA